>MJEU01000023.1:0-203514 GCA_001748505.1 Sporisorium iseilematis-ciliati | reverse complement strand
CCGGTATTAACGGAAAAGCACCATAGGTCGCCGGTTCGATTCCGGCTGTCCGGACGCTTCTTTTTTGGTCATTTTTTGGCTTCTCTTCCATCGACTGGACCAGCGTGGAAGCAGTCCGTCTTCGAGATGACAGAGCACACAGCTTTGCGAAAGACGATGGTAAGCTAGGTGAGCAGAGCGGATCAAGCCTGTTGGAGTCGGATGACAGGAGCGATGGGAGGCTGTCTAGACGTGCTCAAAGAGCTCTGGAAAAAGTCGTCGCGAAATCGGGGTTGCAAAAAGAGAGCTTTCTTGAATGAGCGCGTGCATGGGGCTGAGGCTGATGCGCTGTTCTACGCCCCTATCTGCACCTAGAACACAGCACGACGAGAGCTCGACGCGTCCTTGCTTCATGCTCAGCTCGGTACAGCCTCAGAAGCTCGCTTAGCGCGCCTTGGAACCCCATTTTTCACCTTCAAGTGAGCTTGCTGGAGGGAGGGAGGGGAAAAGTGTTACTCTTGAGCCACGACAAAGCGAGCTCAAAATGGATTTGCACGCGATCGTCCAGATGCATGCATGACCAACTCGATGTTCAAGCTGTCCAGCTGCCTGTCTGACTTAACCTAGTTAGTGCACGAACAGTAGATGCACCGATGATCTGTCACCCATGTCAAGTGGCGAAGCGTGAATGCCCTTAGCTGCATGAACTGCACCAAGCCAATTTCAAAGTTGCAGCAGCTGACAGCGAGCCCTTGAGAGTGTGAGACCAACACAAATCCTCTTTTCCTGCACAGAGTGTGTATCTTCGACGCCAAGATCGGATCTACATTCCGGATTCTTCTTATCCACCTACCACCATCACCACCACCACTACCAACACCATCTGTTCCATCATCTCTACCCCTGCATCCTCATCCTCGGCTCTTTCTTTACATCCTACTCAGCCGGCTTCTCTCCGACGCGACACGGAGCGCTCATCTCGCTGGATCGACAAAGTGCCGACGCAAACAAGGAGCACTGGGGAAAGGCGCGGACCTTTGCACCACAACACACGTCTCGAAGCTTCGGAAAGGCCGGTCCCTGTCTTGACGTTGACTCATCGGCAGAGCAGACAAGCGACTGAGCAGAAGCGGATATAACCGACGATCGCGCTTTATCGAGTCAACGCGCTCACGCCGCTTCTCGTCTGCTGCTGCAACGAGTTCGGACCATGCGACGCAGCTGAGCTGCTCGCTCGCTTCCAGCGTTTGCTCCCCAACTAAGCACTTCTCCCCTCTTGCTGTCTCATCGCATATCGACCACACACTCAACATTCACGAAATAGCAACAGCTTGCCATCTCACCGCCGTTTCTCCATGGCCGAACCAGTCATCTTCGGAGGTTCGCCTCTGGACCAATATCTGCAGGATGCTGACCAATCTCAAGAGCCAACGTCCCTCGACGATCCGAATCACAGCGGAGCATCCTTGACGCCATCCTCGCCAGGGCTTGGACTGCAACTCGCATCCACACCACGCCGCACTCCACCAATATCGAAGCGCAATCACGGATCCCAGTCACCATCATCTGCTCCATCGCATGATTCCGTCTTCCTAGGATCGAGGTCAACAGCCACCTCTTACGCCGGACCCAGCAACCCACTAGAATCATCGCGATCGGCGCAGACTCTCAACACTGCAGAGAAAGACATCCCTCCCTCGGGACAGCAAGCAGGCACTGGTCCAGCTTCTGAACAGTCGCAGCTGGTCGACCAGGCCTCGCAACTCCTCCATATCGTCCACACGCTCACCCAGCGCTTCCTTCTCCCATTCGTGCTAATGATCGCTCACGATGTCTTCGGGTTGCGCCGGAACAACGCAGTATCCAATGGAGCTAGCACTGCTGCTTCACATTCTAAGCGCCCTCCTTCGGCATCGGATTCACTCGACGACGGCAACGCAGGCTTCATCGAGAGATTCAAATACGTCATTTGCTCGTCTTTCCTGCTCACACCCAGCCTCTCCATCTCCTTCTACGAGTCTAACCCACCTGTCCACACACAATCACCGACAAATGATCAAAGCGCCCCTGGAAAGCGCGCATTGAGCCAAGTCCAAGGGCGTCGGGCCAGCCAAACATCCATCATCCGACAATGCTATGTAGAGCCAGGCGATGCGCCCGCTGTAGACGTTCAGGACAGCCTAGTGGTTACTCAGGAGCGACTTCCGAGGCTCGACGCACAGGGGCGACTGGCTCGCAACGCCGCACTCATGTCCGCACTTTTCCTCCTCCCACCCATCAGCGCATCTTGGCGCCTCTACTTTTCGACTCTGCTCCTGGTCGCTTGTTTCACTTGGAGCTTCGTTCTCTTGCTCGACCACAGCTCATACGATGACAAGATCGAGTTCACACTCTCCCGCCAAACTGACATCCAGGCATCTGCCTCGCCCACATCGCTGCGCAATCTGTCCACAACAAACGAACTGAACGGATCAGAGAAGCAAGCATTGCAACGTGCAATCCTCAATGACGTCTCCGCCCTGATCAAGACCGCACAGAGCTTCGACGTGTCCGTCAACAAGGCCATCAGTGCCATCCAGGAGGTCGAGACTGTTTCGCGCGGCTACAAGCTCACCCATCCGCTTCCACCGATTTCGAGGATCGAAGCAGCATCCACCTGGTCCAACGTCAACTCTCCTTCTGGACAACGTCGCTCGCTTGCCGTCTCATCTGGGTCCAACAACAGCAAGCTAGGACGAACGCTTTCCAATGGCGGCAATGGTGCGCCACCTACCAGAAGGCACACGCAACGACCACTGTCGCTCAATCTCTCGAGCGGCCGCATGTCTCCCATGGACCGCCCCTCTGGTCGCGCCTCTCCCGCCGTGTCATCTGAAGTCGGCGATGCTGATCACCAACAAAAGTTGCTCATGGAGCAGAGCATAGCGACACTTGCACACGCAACCAGCAGATCTACATCTCAGAGGGCGCCTCAAAGGCTCGTCGAAGTGCGCAAAGCACTCGTTGCGGCGCTCGAGGGTGTTGGTGCCAGCTTCACCTCCTCCAATGCCGATTTGCAAATGCTTGCCGACGCGGAAGAATTGGCCATGCTCCATGACCTGTATGCTCTCGACGCGAGTCCACAGGATGATGTTGAAGAGGCCGACGCATCGCATGCATGGTCCAACGGCGACACCTCGGCTCTGTCCGAAGGCTCTCCCGACCTCGACCATGATCGCAAAGCGTGGGTCGCAACTACGCCTCGCAACTTTGGCAGCAATGTCCGCTCGGCCGACATGAGTGGCTTCAGCGACACGGCATGGAGACCAGACTCCAGCCCGTTCACCGGCTCGCTCAATCCTAAAAGGCTCTCGCTCGTCTCGGACGCAGGTTCGGTGCTGGATCGGCATCCGCGTGCTTCATCTTCCCTATCCCGCCGCAGCAGTCTGGTTTCGGAGTCGGGCAAGCTCGGCGCTTACCGATCGCCTCGACTCAATTACGTTTCTGAGCAAGCAACAGGCGCCTCGGGCCCCAACGAGTCCGCGGCAGCCAAGCGTCTCAGCTACGTCTCCACCTCCAACTCGTCTTTCGCCACCGGCTCGTTGGACACTCGTTCCCCTGGGATGCGCAATTCGTCCGTTCTGTCATCGACCTTCACTCCGCCTCATTCGTCTGCCCAGACTTACTCGGCTGCCACCAGTCCACAGTCCAGGGCAACCAAGCGCAGCTCTATTCTCGGGCCCAACTCGATCTTTGCACACCTCGACGCTCCTCCTTCAGCTTGGAGCACTGCCAAAGCGGCCGATCCTCTGTCGCTGCTCAACATCAAGGCCAAGTTTGAGTGGATGCACCGAGCTCGAAGACGCTGGCTCTGTCATCTGCTGGCGCTCAATCTCAACTTGAGTGGTCGCATCAGCTTGTCCGCGGGTGATAGCTTGCCGTGCGACGAGTATTGGACTGCGGCTCGCGCGACAGTCGATTCCGCCAAGGCTGTATTGCTGGGGCAGAAGAAGGCTGTCACCGACGTCGTCAAAAAGGAGATGGGCCTCGACTTCCTGCAGGGGACGCAAGCTGGGTTGCCGGCTGGACAGGGAGATCAATTGGGCCGTGACGATCGCTTGACCGTGCCTGATGGGGACACAAGCATCTCCTCCGTCATCGGGCATCCGGGCATTGAGGATCGACTCCACGCCATGATGCTTTCTCTGCGGTCTCTACAAGCCAAGATCCGAGTGTGCGCCGAGGACATCCGCGTCAACGCGCCTTCAGGTCTGCACGGCATCGAAGACGGACAAGCAGACCAGAACGCTTCCCAAGCGGTGGAAGCCAGCGATGACGCTGGCATCACGATGCAGCTCGAGAAAACGATCGACTCGATGCGTGACGACCTTCTCGGGCTGTCTGCAGAATGGGAGGCGACCATCAAGCTCGTCCGAAAGGAAAAGCGCAGGTCGCCCAGTCCGCATCCGAGCATTGATCTGGATGTGGACGTTTCCAGGTCGAACGCTGCTCGCGAATTGGTGTCGCCGCTCGAAGCGGATGAAGATGCTGCCGGTTCACCGCATGGCAAGGATGCAGGACTGCCGGCACTTCGCACTGACGTGCTGCACTTACCGCACGAACAGACACAAGACGGCCATGATCACGACGGAAGCGATGACGAGGACGACACTGATCTTGCGGCATTGCTGTTGAACTCGACTTCGCCCAACTCTCTGCCACCCCCTGGCCTGGAGCAGGTGTTCGAGAGTATCGCCGGCATGGCGGGTCTGTCTGGACTCGGAGTCAAGGGATCAAAGCTGAGCCGGGCAGAACGCATCGAACAGGCGCGCTGGCAGAGACAACAAGAGCAGGACGGTCGAGCGCTAGAAAAAGCCTCGCATCGACACACCATGGATCCCTCCGGCATGATGTCCGAGCTCAACGATGTCATCTCTACCCGCAAAGCAGTGCGAGATCAGCGTCATCAGTCAGCTCTCCCGTTTGCCGCTGCCACAACCGACGCTTCATCAGCACCGCCTTCCGCAACCCAAGCTTTAGCACTAGGCTCACCGCTCGACCTCGGCTCCGCGTCCCACGAAGGCGTCTTCAACGCATCTCACAGCTTCGTCGACGACCAAGCGATGCCGCGGCGGTCGCTCTCGTCGCTCGATCTCGCGCGGGCTCGCGCACTGCAGGCGTTGGAAGCTCGAAGTCCGTCCGTCGCGTCTTGTTCCAACTCGTTGGATAGCGGTGACGACTCGCGACGGTCTGACGATTTTTCGTTTGAACCTACGCCGCTCGAGTCGGTGCCTGAGCACGCAGCGTCTAGTCTCGCCGCCGAATCACCGCTGTGGGACTCGACATCGCGCAAGTCGACACCGAAGGCGTCCCAAGTGCCACTGTCGAGCACGGAGGCTACGCCGGTTCCGGATAGCCCGTTTGATCTGGGTGCGCAGGTGGCGGCGTACGCGCGGAGGAAGAAGGCGCAGGCGGCGGCGATGCAGGCTTCGGGGTCGGAGGGGAGCATGGGGTCTCATTTGTCTGGGTGAAGAGCAGAGCGACATGAATCTTTTGAAAAGGGAGGGGCATTATGGCCATAATGATCGTATCTTAAAAAGTCACCTTTTAATATCAGCGGGGTTTTATCAGTGGGAATGGGGACTTTGAATGCGCTTGTGACTGCGTGCTTCTCTCCAATGCAGTGCGACGAGGATCGCACCGTCTCTCGTATCAACTGAAACCGGACCGACGGCAACGCAGCGTTTTGAGTCTTTTGAATGATTTTTTGGACCATTGCAGGAAGTAAAGTACAAATGTTTCGACCGCAGGACGATGCTTTGGATCAGTTGGCCATCAGTTGTTGGGCTGAATTTGAATCTCTTCGATCCGCAACCTGGTGTACGGTTGTTTATGCTGTACTGTTTTCTTGTAACCCTTTCTTCTTTTCTTCTTGAGGATCTTTTCCAATGCACCCTTTGTGTTTTCCGTCACCACCGCGGTCACCTTTACTGTTTCTGCGCCCAGACTTGCGCCGATGTGAGCAAGGCCGTTTGGGAGTAACCTACTCGACCAGGTGTTTGCGAGCGGGACTAGCGCTCCCGCGGAGAGACGCGTGAGTAGGCGTCTAGGCTGAGGGGTGATGGCTGGGGAAACGCCGCGTGTCGCAGATGTAGGGGTGTGGGGTGGAAGGTCGATGGCGGTGGAGATGCGGCGGGTGTTGAGCGTGTCTTGAGCGCGCAGCGTGTAGTCGCGCGAACCGACCTCGTGGACCTTGTCGAGCACGAGAACGTCGCCGACTTGAACATCGCGGAGACGCGGAACGGTGACGAGATCGCCTTTCGACACGAGGTACGTGCGTCCGGTGATCGAGGCGATCGCGTAGTGCGACGGTTGCGATTTGAGAAGCGCAAGCGCTTCCGCGTTGCTCGAGATGGGTGCAGACGATGGTCCAGCCATCGAGGTCGATGCTAGGTTGCGCGTGAACGAGACCGCAACGGGCGTGGGGAGCTGCTTGCCCTTGCCTTTGAGCGCTGCGCGCGCGGCGCTGGAGAGCGTCGTTTTGAGGCTGTTCATCGTGAGAGATTGTGTGTGTGGTGTGGTTGACCCACGATGCTGTCGATGATGATGAAAGGTGGTTTCAAGATGGTTGTGAGCTTCCAAAAAATGCATCAGAAGTCAAAAAAGGGAGAGCGGCTCAATTCGACAGAAAGGGTTCTTCCACTCGCACGATAGACCGAGTCCACCAATTTCCTTTTTCCACGATCAGAAGGAGCTCCAACGTGAAGCTGTCTGCTGCCTCGTTTTCAAAGTGATCGGCTCTCTGCCTAGTTTTGGCCTCAATGCACATCAAACACGATATGAAAGAGGCATAGTATGATTCGACCTATCAATAGCGACTACGCTAGCACTGTCTGAGAGTGACGGTGAGGGGTTCACCGCCTGTGTAGTGCTGTGCTGAAAGGCCCATCAGCTTCAGTGGGAAGGAGCAGTAAGTGGGAGAGGCTGGCTATCGGTTGAGGACGGAACGGCGTGTCTCCGCTCTGTGCTGCCTTCAAGGGAGAAGCCATCGATTAAAATTGATGCGGCCCGGGCACAACAGGCAGAGAGGGAGAGACTCGGATCCGTGTGAATTGAATAGAAGTGATTTCTTCCTGCCTGAAAATTGGTTCAATTGATTGAGAGTGAAGAGGGAGCCAAGTCCAATTCGAAGACGAAAGAGTTGAAGTTGTTCGAATTGCATTTGTATTCCTGGCTCTCAACAACCAATTCAAACGAGAAGAAAACGTTCCTTCTGTTCGAGCCGCCGCGTTTTTGTTTTTGAGTTGAATGAATGGACCAATCCGCTTGCTCCAAGGCTCAACTGCTCCAGTGCCTGTGCCAAGTTTTGGAGATCGAAACACAAAAGGCTGGAAGATCGTTTTCGTTTTCGCACCACATACAGGCTGGCCAGCCAGTGCGTGACAAAGTCTGAGCGCAGGCTTAGCCTGTGGTGTGTGATCTCTCTTCCGGTCTGCTGCCTTGTCTTTTGTCTGCTCAGAATTCTCGTCTCACACAGCTGGCTCGCCCGCGCCCAGCCAATCTCGTCGATTCTTCTCGCTCGCTCGCTCGCTCTGGCCGCCCTTTCTCTGCCTCTCTCTGCCTTCTCCCGCTACAACTCTCTTCTCACCACCTCTCACTATCCTCCTCCCCTCATCATCGTCCCCTCCTTTCAACAAAAAGTAGCCGCGATGCTTTCTCGTTCCGTCGGCATTGCCACCGCCAACCTCGCCCGATCGGCCGCCGTCCCTGTGGTACGTATATCCTTTCTCTTCAGTAGCAACAAGAGCCATGCTGTGGTATTGCAACGAGGCTCAAAGCTAGCACGACGTATGGCGGAAACATGGAGATCATCATTAGACAAGTGCTGCAGGCTATCCAACAGCATCTACAAACGACCATCCCGACATCATACATCATAACAGCAAAGCACCTGAGCCCAGCATCATCAACAGGACCAGCAGCAGCAGCACCGACGATGCGCAACACTTTGACCATCACAATCGCAACTGGTCCCGACACTTCAGCTTGTAGCTGTGGTCGATCAACAAGGGAAGATCTATGGAACATCAACATCAGATTGCTATCAGCAATTCTTCTGTTCGATTCCTATCGAGAGCGCTGCACCCGAAGCCATCTGCCACCATCAACCTCAGTCAGGCAGTCCCACGTCACGCCCTTTCTTCAGACTCGGTCATGCCCACATCTACAACACAAGCATCTGCACACACAGCGCCTAAACAACGTGCCGCCGCTTCATCTAAAGCCATCAAGTAGCCTTCAACGACATGCCATCTCTCGACCTGTCTCAGCCCTCGTTGCACACACATGGCCTCTCGCAGTCACACCACCTAGTTGACATTCTCACAACCCTGCCGAATTTCTGTCGCTGACCTTGTCACTCTTGATCGCTTCCATCGCATCTCTGACTCACAATAGGCCCGCCGATCGGTTGCCAACGCCGTCCGCACCTACGCCACCGCCAAGCCTGGTAAGTGTCTCTTTCATCACGGATGTCCGCAAAAACCATTCGCCTACGGATCGCTGACCATCGCCGACTTTCCTTCCTGCAACCTCTCAACCCATTCACTGCACCACCAATTTTTTTCTACAGCCGCTTCCGAGGTCAGCTCCATCCTTGAGCAGCGCATCTCTGGCGCCTCCGCTGGCGGTGATGTTCAGGAGACCGGCCGTGTCCTCACCATCGGTGACGGTATCGCCCGTGTCTACGGCCTCCGCAACGTCATGGCCGAAGAGATGGTTGAGTTCTCCTCCGGTGTCCGCGGAATGGCTCTTAACCTCGAGGCTGACAACGTCGGTGTCTCCATCTTCGGTTCGGACCGTCTCATCCGTGAAGGTGACACTGTCAAGCGTACCGGCCAGATCGTCGACGTCCCCGTCGGCCCCAACATGCTTGGCCGTGTCGTCGACGCTCTCGGTAACCCCATCGACGGCAAGGGACCCATCGAGGCCGCCGAGCGTCGCCGTGCTTCGCTCAAGGCTCCCGGTATTCTCCCCCGTAAGTCGGTCAACCAGCCCATGCAGACCGGTATCAAGCCCATCGACGCCATGGTTCCCATCGGACGTGGTCAGCGTGAGTTGATCATTGGTGACCGTCAGACCGGTAAGACCGCCGTCGCCATCGACACCATCCTCAACCAGAAGCGATGGAACGACGGCCAGGACGAGAGCAAGAAGCTCTACTGTGTCTACGTCGCCGTCGGCCAAAAGCGTTCCACCGTCGCCCAGCTCGTCAAGGTCCTCGAGGAGAACGACGCCATGAAGTACACCATCATTGTTGCCGCCACCGCCTCGGAGGCCGCTCCCCTTCAGTACCTCGCTCCCTTCTCGGGTTGTGCCATCGGCGAGTGGTTCCGTGACAACGGCCGCCACGCCCTCATCATCTACGATGACTTGTCCAAGCAGGCCGTCGCCTACCGTCAGATGTCGTTGCTTCTCCGTCGTCCCCCCGGTCGTGAGGCTTACCCCGGTGACGTTTTCTACCTCCACTCTCGTCTGCTCGAGCGTGCCGCCAAGATGAACGACACCCACGGTGGTGGATCGCTCACTGCCCTCCCCGTCATTGAGACCCAGGGTGGTGATGTGTCTGCTTTCATTCCCACCAACGTTATCTCGATCACTGACGGTCAGGTCTACCTTGAGTCCGAGCTCTTCTTCAAGGGTATCCGACCCGCTATCAACGTCGGTCTCTCGGTCTCGCGTGTCGGTTCCGCCGCCCAGTCGAAGCTCTACAAGTCGGTCTCTGGTTCGCTCAAGCTCTCGCTCGCCCAGTACCGTGAGCTTGCCGCTTTCGCCCAGTTCGGTTCCGATTTGGACGCTGCCACCCGTGCCACTTTGAACCGTGGTGTTCGTCTGGTCGAGTTGCTCAAGCAGCCCCAGTTCGTGCCCATGGCCACCGAGATCCAGATCCCCATCATCTACGCCGGTGTTAACGGTCTGGTCGACGAGATCCCCGCTGACCGCATCGTCGAGTGGGAGAACTCGTTCCGTGAGAAGCTCTCGACCGAGGACGCTCTGCTTTCCGAGATCTCCAAGGGTGTCCCCAGCGAGGAGCTCTTTGGCAAGATGAAGAGCCTCATCACTGAGCACGTCAAGGGTTTCCTTGCCTAAACGTTGTGTTTTCAGTGAAGGCGTTTGCATGACATTCGACATCGCCAACATGTGATGAAAGGGTGTCGTGGATTTGCTTCAGGACGTGTCACACTCCCTCTCTGTACAGTTGGGAAAGCAGGCTTGCGCGCATGTTCACGGGATGGTCTGCTGCGCTGCGTGTGATCTCTGCTTCTTCCTCCTGTGTATATCGAAAACGAAAGAAATCAATACATAGTATCGCTAGAGTCTGAATGGTGTTTCGGGTGCCTGTGTGAACTGAGAAGCTGTCGAGGTTCGTGAGGATGAGGTCCTAGCTTGGTCGACACGGAAGCCAGGATTGATCGAGGCTGGTCCTTAGAACCGCAGCGGACAGCAGTAGCATGAGGGTTGATCGACCCCATCTGCCAAGGAATGTTCATTCATGATTGACCTCGTTGAGCACACACTTGTGGGTCTGTGTTCTCATTCGACGGATCGGTCGGAGCAGCAGCACGTGGGCGAGCTTCTGGAGTCTCAGCTTTCAATGTCGCCAAATGATAAGAGATACTTGCAAGCTGAAGAGCCAGAAAGGAGGGCCAAAGTGATCGGGAGGCAAAGCTTTGTCTATTTTCAGCGCGAAATTCCGAGCTTGCCGCGAGCGAGCGTCATACATGTCTGACATTTCGACGGCTGCTGAACCGTGTCTCGTTGCCAAAAAGCAAGGTTGCAGATGGCAAGATGGGCGAATGGAAAAAAAGTGTTGCTCTTTCTCTCTCTCCCGCACAGAGCGAGGGAGAAGAAAAATCACAACAGCCCAGCGAACAAATGGTTCCGGTATGCAAGCCAGTTGGGAATTTGGTCGTGAGGCAGTTGGCCAGTCTGCTCTCGAAAAAAATTGACTTGGTCTGACTGTGCTCGCGCATCAAATGGCTGCGAGCCAGGCCAGAATTGTAACACTCTCCAGGCTGCGAGTCTGCGGGCGGGCGATGAATGGCTGGTTTGCAGCAACAAGACAAGACGCGCTCTTTTTCTCAAAACACACACACACACCAAAAACCAACTCAGCCTTCAGTCAGTCACTCAGCCAGCCAGTCAATTCCTCGCTTCCTCGCTCGCTCGTTGGAGCTGTGTTCTGTATCTTCTGCGCAGGATCATCTTTCGCGCCAAGCTCTTTGCTCTTTCGTCTCCACATTTCTGGCTTCTTTCCTCCTCATCCTCTTGCCTATCCCGCATCTACGCTCTTGGTGCTCAACACCTTCGACACCGCCTTCGACCCGGACTACTTCATTACTGCTCGAGCAGCTCCGAGCTAAGCAACCCGCATCGTCCAGGCTGCATTCAGTCTCAAGGCAAGGATACATCGAACAGCAGTGTTTCGTCCACGCACCGAGTGACCCAAACAACAAGTGCCAACGAGTTCGAAATCCATCGACGGCTGCCAGCTCTACCCCGCGCGGTGCTCGTCAACAGACACTCAAATTGCACAGCTTTCACACATCACATAGACATCTTCGCCCATCATGGATGTCGACTTGATCCAGGTCGTCAACAAGCTCCAGGAGACCTTCACCGCTATCGGCGGCGACTCGGTCGACCTCCCCCAGATCGTCGTCGTCGGCTCCCAATCAGCAGGAAAGTCAAGTGTTCTCGAAACCATCGTCGGTCGCGACTTTTTGCCTCGAGGTAGCGGTATCGTCACTCGTCGTCCTCTCGTTCTCCAGCTCATTCACACCCCCTCCGCAAAGGACCAGGCAAAGCAGGCCAAGCAGTCCTCGCGCCCATACGAACTTTCCGATGAGCCAGCCCCAGAGCTCATGCGCGGTGGCTCCAATGGATCCTCAGCAGGTGGCAGAACACCAACCTATGAAGAGTATGGCGAGTTCCTTCACCTTGACAAGCGCTTCACCGACTTCAACGAGATCCGACGCGAGATCGAGAACGAAACCTTCCGTGTAGCCGGTCAGAACAAGGGCGTCTCCAAGCTGCCCATCCACCTCAAAATCTACAGCCCCAATGTCCTCAACCTCACCCTCGTCGACTTGCCTGGTCTCACCAAGATCCCCGTCGGCGACCAGCCTTCCGACATTGAACGTCAGATCCGCAACCTCGTCACAGACTACGTCTCCAAGCCCAACTGCATCATCCTCGCCGTCAGTCCTGCCAACGTCGACTTGGCCAACTCGGACAGTCTCAAGCTCGCACGCACAGTCGATCCCCAGGGTCGTCGCACCATCGGCGTCTTGACCAAGCTCGACCTCATGGACCAAGGCACCCACGCCCTCGATATCCTCACGGGCCGCGTCTACCCGCTCAAGCTCGGTTTCATCGGTGTCGTCAACCGATCGCAGCAGGACATCAACGGCAATGTTAGCATGTTGGCCGCACGACGAGCTGAGGAGGAGTTCTTCCGCTCGCACGCCGCCTACAAGAACATCGCACACCGATGCGGCACAAAATTCCTCGCCAAATCGCTCAACCAGGTGCTCATGAGCCACATCCGCGACAAGCTGCCGGACATGAAGGCGCGTCTCAACACCTTGATGGGCCAGACCCAGCAGGAACTTGCCGCCTTTGGTGACACCACCTTCCTCGGCGACCAGCACCGCGGCTCGCTCGTTCTCAAGCTCATGACCCAGTTTGCGCGTGACTTTGTCGCTTCCATCGACGGTACCACCTTTGACATCTCCACCAAGGAGCTGTGCGGAGGTGCTAGGATCTATTACATCTTCCAGGACGTCTTTGGCCACGCACTCACTAGCATCAACCCCACACACAATCTCACTGTGCAGGACATTCGCACGGCGATCCGCAACTCGACCGGTCCGCGTCCATCGCTCTTTGTTCCCGAAGCCGCTTTCGAATTGCTCATCAAGCCTCAGATCAAGCTTCTCGAACCACCAAGCTTGCGTTGCGTCGAGCTGGTTTACGAAGAGCTCATGAAGATCTGCCACAACTGCACCAGTTCCGAGCTGCAACGCTTCCCGCGTCTCCACGCTCAGCTCATCGAGGTGGTCTCGGAGCTCCTGCGCGAACGTCTCGGTCCCACCTCTGAATATGTGCAGAGCCTCATCCAGATCCAGGCTGCGTACATCAACACCAACCACCCTGCCTTTGTTCAAGATTCGGCCAACATTGCTCGCGAGCAGCGTGAGACTCAGGCACGCAAGCAGGTGGCCATGCTTCCATCCTCGTCTGGCCGCAAGTCGTTTGACGATTCTGCCGACATTTCGGCGGAGCTCTCGGATGACGACGCTGATAGCGCCAACTCGCGCAGCCTCACGGTGAACGGCATCAGCTCCAAGACTGGCGGTGCTCGTGACAAGAAGCAGCGTGCGGGCTCGACGCACGAATCGCGCCCTCACTCTGCATCTGCGCCGGGGGAGAGAGCTCATCACACCATTGGCCATGCATCAGGGAGCGGCTATGCGAACGGGACCGGAGCTTCAATCGGCGGAGGCGGTGGAGCAAAGGACACGTTCCTCAACTACTTCTTCGGAGGTGCATCCGGGCTGCCCGTTGGCGGTGTTGGACCCTCGTCAGGTCTGGCCGGCTACCACGCCCCTGCGCCGCACGCTCACCAGCCGAGGATGACCGAGTACAGCCATGCGCGCGAGCACAAGCCCAACGCCATGTCTGGGCGCACGGGTCTCGAGGGCAACTCGGCAGCTTACGACATGAAGTCGCTCGACAAGCACCTCGAAGCGACACCCATCTCGTCGGACGAATACGCCCTGTCGGACCGCGAAGAGCTCGAAACCACCTTGATCCGATCGTTGATAGCCAGCTACTTTAACATTGTTCGCCTGTCGATCCAGGATCTGGTGCCCAAGGCGATCATGCATCTGTTGGTCAACTTCAGCCGCGAGTCGGTGCAGAACCGGCTGGTGGCGTCGCTGTACAAGGAGAACCTGTTTGAGGAGCTGCTGTACGAGGATGAAGGTCTGACGAGCGAGAGGAAGAGGGTCAAGCAGCTGTTGGATGCGTATAGGGAGGCGTTCAATACGCTTTCTGAGGTGACGTTTAAGCCGAGTGCTGGTGGGTCGTAGGCGAATGTCGCCTGAATGATCGCTTTTCGCTTTTTGTGCGCTGTATTTTCCATCAACTCTGCATTGCTAGTCTGTCATTTTGAGCACAGAGTGTGATGAGGTGGTGTGGTAACTTTAACGTAGTATTAGTAATGCCGACGCGTGTGTAGTACCGACGAATTGCAACGTTTGGGCACCATATCAGTGTGATCATAGAATCTTTGAGTGCTCCTGGCGTCGTCAAGAATGGTCGAGCTGAGCTGAGACTTGCACGGTGAGTAGCTTGTAATGGTGACTGTGTGATCATGTGAACAGGTGATCGGTCCGATGCATATGTGAAGGTTTGATATGATGTCGCAAATTGCGCTTTTTTGCAGGCACGTGGCCAGTCTCCAGAATGCTCGTCAGTTCGGTGCCCTGTCCACCAAAACCATCAACTCAACGATGCATTCTGACTAGATATACGTGTCAGCATCGTCAAGACCTTATTACCATGCTTTTTCGGCTCATCGTCTGAGGCTGGAGTGATCTCAGAGTCACCAAAAGTAAAACAGCTGTTTTGACTGGCGTAGTGCCTGAAAAGCATGAATTTTCGCTTGCCCCGGACTCTACTGCAGCTCACTCCACACTGAGGTTATCAATACGGTCCAGGACATCACGTCAACAACTCTCCATCACACCACCATCATCTCAAGCAAGACACTTTGACACTCAACAACCCCACTGCCATGCTGTGCTGTCTAGGAAAGGCTGCCAATTTTGCATGAAACACTGCTGAAGTGCCCATTTTGAAGCCCACGCGACTGCGTCGGTACTACACACGCGTCGGCATTACTTATACTACGTTAATGAGATGATGTGCGATTGAGATTGTCCGTTTGTGCAGTCCTCTAAAATGATGTCCGAAGCGGATCAGTCTTGCTCCTTGAGATACCTAGCCATCTCTCCAATTGTCAAACCGCTCTTGCTCGGATCCAACTTTTCCGCATCGTTACCTTTATCTGCAAAGGCACGCACCAATCTCTCTACGTTTGCTCTAAACCTGCGCCCCAGCTGCGCGTCTTTAAAGGCATCCGGCCTGCAGCGCGTGGCCAGACTGACCGAGTCTGGGCCGGTGCTGACGATGTCTAGGCCGAAAGCTTCGCCCTGGATAGTGTGGGATTGGCCCCATGCGACGCTGTCGACGTTCCAGAGCGAGGGGAGAGGAGAGGGGAGGTTGACGAGGCCGAGATTGGAGACGGTGAGAGCCGAGTCGAAGGGGTGGGAGCTGGATGCTTTGGTGGCCCAGAATCTTTCCCAGCCGTTGAGACAGGTCCCGTCCCACCCCGAGTTAGCTTGTTCCACGGCGTCGTCGTCCCGTTTGGGTTTGGTTTCGAAGTCGGGGATGTACGCGAGCAGCCCCACGCGCTGCTTGGCTGCGCTACGACCGGCTGGGCTCGCAAGTCTGGTGGAAAGCTCGTTGGTCATCGTCCAGAACAAAGCACCAGGTGAAAGCGCGAAATCGGCAGTGTATATAGAGACGTAGTTGCCCGTCGTGCTCGGCAGCGGACCACGGCGCCGTTTCCTCGGCGCCTCCTCACGCAGAGACATCGGCGTAGACGCATTCAACACGCTCCTCTCCTCCCCCCCGATAGCCGCGTACAGCGCAACCAGCGCTAGGTTGTGCAGCACCGCATGGATCGTCGCTGCTTTCCCCCCACCCGCCGCCGCTTGCAGCCGGGCGCGAGACTTGAGGTTCGCAACCAGCCCAGGAGCGCGGATCAAGATCACGTCGAGCGTCGAAGCGCAATCCCTGGGCGTCGCAGCGACAGCAGAGGGCGACGCGGCCGGCCAGGAGGGTACACCTTGCAGTCTCGACTTTACGCAGTTCGGTAGCGGTAGTTTGGGGAGGATGAGCTCGCGGAATACCGCGTTCAACAGGTACAGCGGCGACGGTTTGAGGTTGAAGAGCTGCTCAGAGGCGGGTGCGATCGAGTCCACGGGAGGGCGAGGAAGGGGTGAGCTCGAGACGAGGTGGGAGAAGAGGTACAGCGTGCCCCGTCCGTCGTTGATCGCGTGGTCGGTGGAGAGGACGAGCAGGCACGATGCGGTGTCGATCGGTTGCAGCAGAACCGTCCATAGCGGCCCGCGGTCGAGGGTCGTACGTTTCGGCAGGGAGGACTGTTCGGATAGCATTGCTTGAGATAACAGCTGAGTATGTGGTTGAGCAGAAAGCGGCGAACCAATGCGTAGGATCTCCTTAGATGTAGGGGTGGGGACGATCGGCGACCAGCGGGGCGCTTTCGAGCGAGGGTTGGCGACGCAGTATGCGAGCAGAGGGTACGAAGCAATCGCTTCATCGATACGGCGTGCTAGGTGCGAACGAAGGTCCTCGAAAGCTTGCGTCGGCGCAGCACAAGGGTCGAGCCGCAGAACAGCAGCCACGCTAACGACGGAGGGCGAGTCCAAACAGCGTCGCGAGACTAGGTATCGTTCTTGCAGGCTCAGCGTTCGTGGCATGGTCGAGGTTGCTTTGGTTTGGAGCTTGAGGTTGTCGAGGTGTATTGTTGTCCCGATGGTGGTGAGGCTGAGCGTAACTCTGAAGCCCTTTATTCAAGCTCCTCCTCTTGATACAAGACTGGTTCTGCGTGGTGTCGAAGAAGAAGCTCTGTCCACAGCACGTTGTGGAAAAGCGAACGCTCCGTCTACGTACAGTACAGCGTGTCCTAGCCGCCCCTCAAGCGCATGAAAGCGTTTCGACCATAAGCTACCGAAGTGTAAATAGCTCTCCGGAACAAACAGAGTCGCACAAAGCTGACGAGCGTAACCGTCGCCGTTCCACATGCTCGCTGTCATGATGTGGCTGCATCCCGTCCTCTTCGCTCTCGTGCACAAACCAAAAAAGTGCGCGGCGCTAATGCAAGGGTTTGGGCTGTGGCTCTCTTCGCATTGGGACAATTGAAACTAGTTTCGGACCCTGGAAAAGCAGTCGGCCAATCTCGAGAGCGATACGCCGGCATCTTTGTCCTCCCTGCCTCGGCTACAGAGCGGAGAAGGGGAGGTTGTGCGATTCGCTGTTCGTTGTTCGGTGACAAAGTCGCTCGCTGTGTGAGAGGGGAGAAGGTCGGTGCTTTCTGGATCGGTCTGCTCCCTTCGCTGCTTTGACGGGAGAGACGGTCGAGAAGGAGCCCACACTCACTCGTGCGAATGGTATTTTGGAAATCAAATGTTACGTCTCCTGTGCGGCCAGCTTGATGGATTGGAAAAATCCATTTCTCACGTCGAGTTCGAGACGCGTCTGTGCGTGCAGCAGCTAGCTGGTGACGAGCTGTTGCGAAATCCGAGAAATTTGAGAAAATCCCCCCACCTGAAAGGCGCTTTCTTGGCCACAAAATCTGTTTGAGAGCGATCAAGGTGAGAGCGAGTTGAGCGAGCGGAGGCAAAGAAGCCATTCCCTGATTTCTGCGAGAGCGAGAGCGAGAGGGTCACGGAGAACGCTTCCTGACTTGCCTTGCCTTGCTTGCTTCGGCTTGACTGGTGGAATTTGCGGGCAGTCAAGCTTTCGCTCATCTCTCTGTCTGCACGCAGTTCACTCACTCGTCTCCCTCCAACCTCCATCCGTCCGATGCTGATTCTTTCACGCCGCTCCGCTCTTCTACACTTTGCGACTCCATCTTGACCGGCGCATACGCATCCACGGCGCTTCATTCCCGAGGACTGCTCATCGCCGCCTTGCTTTCAATCCCAACAGCGCTTGTAGCTCGACCACCTTTCCGGCTGCTTGCCATCCCATCGACAGCTCCATCTGCGCAGCGTCTCATCGCCAAGCAGTCTCATCGCTCACTCGCATCGATCTACCTGCGCTGGCATCTCACTCGGAGCTCGTGCTCCACCGCGACAATGCGATAGGACTGCTGCTCTCCACAGCCATCACTCCGTCTGCCGGCATATCATCGCCTTCAGCGCATACACATCCACGCGTCCCCTCCTTTTCCCCACATCCCTGCCGCCGTCGCCGGCTCACCGCGACGCCCAAGCTGTCTTCCTCGTCGGCAGCTCATCCAATCTGCCGCGCTTCTGCTGCCGCTAGTCCGAGCTGATCATGCCCTCCAGCGCGGCCACTCAGTCCAACATTGCTGCCGCTGCCCACTCATCTGCAGCTACTCACAAGCACGCCTCCAACACTCAAAACGATCCCGCCGAAGCTTCCGACGCCGAAACAGAGCCTCTTCCCTACGACGAAGACGACCAAGATCAAGACGCTCCCGCCGACGACGTGATGGATCTCAACGACCTAGCGCAGCACGCGGCTGCGGCTGCCGTCATCCCAGACGACGTCGATGCTCCGGGCGAGCCCGCAGACGTTTCGATGGAGCATTCCATCGAGAGCCAGCCAGAGCCATCGCAGGCAGAAGATCTAGCTGATGCTCAAGGTGAAGAAGAAGACGACGACGATGAAGGTCAAGACGCTCTGCCCGCCTCTCAGCTTACTGCCACGCACGATCCTAACTCCAACATGAGCTCGCCTCAGAAGACTGGCGGCTTCACGGGAGACGAGTTCAGCGACGAGAGCGAGCTCACCGATGAGGACGACGATCAGAACCAGGACGAGGATGGCTCGTCGCTTTCCGATGACGATCTTGGTGGCTCGGACGATGAAGACGAAGAAGAGGAAGAGGAGGAGGACGACGACGAAGAGGATGATGATGATGGAAACAGCAAGACGCACGAGGACGAGGCGGCGGAGGCGCTCGCTGCACTCACTGGCGGTGCTGACGGCGCCGACGACGATGCAGGTGCAGCAGCCGGTCTCGATGCTCTCGCAGCACTGGCGACAGCTGGAGAAGCGGATGCCGATCACGATCAAGACGGCGAAGAGGATGACGAAGACGTTTCCGATCAGGAAGGCGAATCTGCAGCCGCAGCTTCGTCCGGTGCTGCTCCCAAATCCGGCCGACTCCACCAGCTACGTCAACAGGTCGACGCCGACGATCTCAGCTCGGACATCACTCCCGAACCGGAAGATGACGAAGGTGCAGATGCAGCCCATGCAGACGATGCATCCGACCAAGAGGATGCCGGCTCGCCTCGTGAGACCGATCTCGACCTCATTGCATCCATGAAGAAGCGCGCGGCTGCCACGGGTGGTGCTACGAGCCTCCTTGAACCAGAACAGCTTGTCGATAGTCTCCCCGGCTCCGCATCTTCTTCGCGTGCTGCCACACCCGACGAGGATGACGCTGATAAGGCCGATGCTGCGGATGCTCATGATGCCGATGCTGATGTTGATGCCGACGTACAAGTAGCGCAAGCCGATCAAGCAGAGGGTGAACATCCCGACACGGCTGCTGGTACACCTGCGCCCGATGCTGCTGAGCACGACGACGACACCTCCACCGACGAAGCTGCCATCCGACGCCAAGAGGCCATGGAGGCTTTGACCAAGATCGAGATTGGTTTCGCCATGCTGCGTGATCGTCTCTACGTCGAGAGGCTACAAGAGATCTCGAAAGAGGGCGAAATGATCTTGGACGGTACGCATCCGGAGCTGCTCCACCTCACCAAGGCGATAGAGACGCGCAAGCAACGCCGCACCGAGCTCGTCGAGTTTTGGTTCGAGCACCAGGAGAAGCAGTACGAGCGCGTTGCGAAAGCCGAGGAGTTTGCGGCGTGGAGTATTTGGCGTTCTAGCTGCGCGAGTCTGCGTCGCGACATGATGGACGAGTTCAGCAGGAAACGCAGGCGGCTCGATCGCGAGAAGCGTACACTCGATGCACCGAGGCCAGCAAGGAGGCATCAGATCTTCGAGACGGAGCTGGTGCGCAATCCGGATCGATTGCATATTCCATTAGAGTCTTCGCAAGCAGAGGACGCTGAGCGCTCGCAGGCGAATGGCACAAGAGCCGGTCGCAAGCAATCTGCCAAGCGTAAAGCACTCGCCCGCGAGATCGAGGCTGGTGACGAGTATGTCGCTTATCCTGATCTCAAGGGGCTTGCGGAGGCTGATGTGATGATGGATATTGAGCAGATGGGTATTCGACCTGCGGGCATGCCGCCAGGTATGTATGATCCATTTTACGGCGCTCCTGTTGGGCTCGAGTTTCAGAATCCAGAGGTGTATGCGATGTACGGTCCCGAGGCAGCAGCAGCAGCGGCGGCCGCGGCTCAGGCTCACATGAATGGTATGCCGTACGGTCTGCCGCCGGGAGCGCGCGGTATGCCACCGCCGCCTCCGGGAGCCATGATGGCGCCTGGCACGCCTGGCTCTGTTCACGCATCACATCGACACGGCATGCATCCGCTTCCGCCACCACCTGGACACATGCATGCTGGGATGGAGATGGGTATGATGGGGTTTGATCCATACGCAGCGGCCGAGATGGAGCGTGCAGCTCGCATGCACCACCGCGAACAGCAAGCACGTATGGGTATGGATCCAAACGATCCGCATCATCGAAGTTCGCCCTTCCCACCAGATATGTACCAAGCCTATCCACCGCATTTCAACATACCACCTGGAACTGGGGGTCCTGGTCGCGGCATGAATGCAGGAGGCAGAGGAGGAGGAATGGGCAAAATGCCGCCTTCGCCTACACCTCCCCATCGCGGTAGTAGTGGTAGTCGAAAGGAGAGAGGTAGTTTGGAGGATGGCGTTCATGTTAGTGGTCGTGGGCGTGGTGCGGCGAAAACTTCGGGAGGGAGGAGCAAGCAGTCTCGATCCAACCAGGCGGTATCGCCGAGTGGGAAGGGCAAGACGAGCTTGCCGCCTCCGCCGTCGATGGCCGTGGAGGATCATAAGAGTAATGGTGCAGTAAGAGGGCATCAGATGATGAAGCCTGGGTTTGGGAGGGGAGGAGCAGGAGGAGCGCCTGCAGCGACTCCAGTGGCGACAGCGGCTGCTGCGGGCGTGGGGAATAGGAGTTTGTATCCTAGTGAGTAGCGGTGGATTTGCAATACCAGCTGCATGTCTTGATTCATACATTGTTGTGCCTGGATACGGATTGTGGTGTGTGAGCGAGTCTGTGAGCGTCAGCTGGGGAGATAGGCTGTTTATCAGATCCGAGCTTTGCGCACTTTTTGTGCCGTGAATTTGACCGAGATTTACTCTTGATTTTGTAATCTTCGGTGTCTGACCCTGTTCGAGGTTGGGTCCTTTAGACCATCATCATTGGGTTGTAGCGTTGTAGCGTTGGCACTTGCTCGTCTTACAGCGTCGTCACTTGTGACTTCGTACACTTGCTCGTCTATACCGTCATCACTGGCTCGTCCATACTGTCATCACTGGCTCCTACGTAGCATCGACAACTGCCCTTGCATATCGTCGTCACTTGTGACTTCGTACAGTTGCTCCTCCCTACAGTCGTCACTGGCTCCTACGGAGTATCGACACCTGCCCCTGCATATCGTCGTCACTTGCTCCTCCATACACTTGCTCCTCCATACCGTCATCACTGGGTCCTACGTAGCATCGACAAACTGCCCTTGCATATCGTCGTCACTTTGCTTGCTGCTTCGTAGCATCGACACTTGCTCCCTCATACCACCGTCACTTGCATTTCGACCGCTCCTCTCGACACACTTCGTCGTCAAGATGACATCAATACAAGCCTCAACATCGACCTTGCCGCCGGCACCCGCCAACGGCGAAGAAACACCCGTCGGCCGCCACCTAACCATCCTCTACATGACGCAGACCGGCACGTCCCAAGACATCGCTCTGCGCATCTCGCGCGAAGCCCTGCGCAAACGCTTCAGCGTCACCGTTTGCGATGTCGCCGACTACGACGTGACCGATCTGGTCTCGGAATCTCTCGTCCTCTTTTTGGTGTCCACAACGGGTCAAGGCGAGTTCCCGACGAGCTCTAGGACCTTTTGGAACTTTTTGCTCAGGAAGGGGATCCCAGAAGACATCCTTGCCGACGTGCACTTTGCAGCGTTCGGGCTGGGCGATACGACGTACCCGCGTTTCTGCTGGCCGGTGAGGTTGCTAAGTCGGAGGTTGAAGGCGTTGGGTGCAGTGGAGGTGGTGGAGCACGGGGAAGGGGATGAAATGCATTATTTGGGGCTGGAGGGGGAGCTGGGGCCGTGGGTCGAGAAGTTTTGGGGGTGGGTAGATGAGGTGTTGCCACTGAAGGAGGGGATGGGGGAGGTGGGGAGGGATGAGGTGCTGCCGCCGGCTGTGAGGGTGGTGAAGGTGAAGGATGGGGAGAAGGAGGAGGTGAAGGATGGGTTCGTGGAGCACCTCGAGACGCAGGGATGGGCGAGGTCGAGGTTGGGAAAGAATCAGAGGATGACGTCGGAGGATCACTTTCAGGATGTGAGGTTGGTGGAGTTTGAGGCTTCTGCAACTCTAGGTCAGCTCTCGAGCAACGGAAGCAACGGAGAAGCAGAGCAGGTGCACGTTACCTATCGACCAGGCGACGTCCTCTGTCTGCACCCCATCAACGACGATGCCACCGTCACCGAGCTACTCTCACGACTCCAACTCGACGCATCCACCCTGGTCACCGTCTCCGGCCCCACCGTCCCCTCTACCGTCCCTTCCTCACCCATCTCACTCACCCGGCTCTTCACACACCACCTCGACATCACCGCCGTCCCCACGCGCTCCTTCTTCGACCAGATCCGTCTCTTCTCACCCGCCTCTTCCCTCGAGCGCGAGAAACTCGACGAGTACTGCGGCATCTTTCCCGACGCGGAACTCGCCAAAGGCGCAAACCCGCAGGACGGCATCGACGAGATGTACGAATACGCGCAACGTCCGCGACGCACGATCAAGGAGGTGCTCGAGGAGTTCAAGTCCGTATCGATCCCTTTAGAGTACGTGGCGGATGTGATACCGTGGATCAAGCCGCGAGAGTTCAGCATCGCTAGCGCTCCGCCGGTCGACGGAGAAAGGCATGCGATCCAGCTGAGTGTCGCGATCGTAAAGTACAAGACGAGGTTGCGGAAGGCTCGGACTGGGCTGTGCACGCGATGGCTGGCGAAGTTGGAGGTGGGGAAGGAGGTGCCGGTGCTGATCAAGGAGGGGTATCTGACGCTGCCGCCGAAAGAGGCGCCGTTGATACTGGTCGGTCCGGGCACGGGGTGTGCGCCGTTACGCTCGCTCGTGATCGAGCGGCTGCGCGGGGAGTCGCCAGCGCCGATCCATCTCTTTCTTGGCTTCAGGTATCGCTCCAAGGATTATCTGTTCGGCGACGATTGGCAGACGCTTCAGCAGCAACACGCGAACACTTTGCATTTGCATACAGCTTTCAGTCGGGATGAAGAGGAGAAGGAGAAGGTCTACGTGCAGGATTTGATCAAGAAGGAGGAAAACGCCGAAGTGCTGTGGAATGCGATCGTGGAGGGAGGAGCGTGGATCTTGGTAGCGGGAGCGTCGGGGAAGATGCCAGAGCAGGTGAGGGGTGCGTTTGAGGAGTTGGCGAGAGGCCAAGGTGGGATGGATGAGGACCAAGCGAGGAGGTGGATGGATGGGATGGAGAGAGCGAAGAGGTGGCAGGAGGAGTGCTGGTCGTGAGAGAACACGTCGGAGGCGCCGATGTGATGGATTAAGGTTGGTCGCATCTCTCGGGTGATCCGACGGAATGAGTGACAGAAAGAAGGTGGCGTGGGAATTGTCACTGTTGTCGCTATCGCTGACGCCCGTATCGATCAGCTTCGATGTCTGGCTCAGCCAGCTCAGGGACGCTTCTTCTCGCAGGTCAGCGTTTGCTCAGAAGCAGCGGCTGCGCGCCCACCCTTCGAAAGGAGCGAAGACGAATGATCTCTTCGAAAGGAATATAAGGTCAAGCTCGACCCAAACTTTCTCATCCCGTCTTGGCACGGAGCTGCCAATTGTCTCGTCGACGACAAGCTTCTCAAGACAAGGAGCTTAGACTCAACTCGATGAGTGCGGAAACTCAGCAGCTTCCGCAAGATGCGGATCTTCCTCCTCCTCCTCAACAACAACCACCATCGTCTCCTATCGACGGTTTCGGCTCGCCGAGCCTTCTCATCCTACCACCACCTGTCAACCGCACAACTCGATCGCAATCGTCCAATCACCCTCCCAGACTCGAGCTCGTATCATCTAACGCCGCGGATCGAGCTCCGAGCGCTCACAGCAGCACGATGCCGCCTCAGCGGCCTCCGAACGACGACGATGAGGTAGACGAATTGGATGATGAGTTTGATGCTCAGACGCCTCTCGATCTGGATAGTGAGTCTCTGTTCGCTTGGTGATATGCTGTTGATCGTCACAGCCGACTGACCGCTGTGTTCCTCTTTGACAACTGCACTTCAAGTCTGCGACAGACTCGAAGCGGAAAGCCTTCGCACGGCCAACCAGAGAACGCAGCAATCGATCATCCCAGCCGTGACCCGCAGCAACAGCAGTCAAGGCGGCACAAGCGGAAGCGGAAATGCTGCTGTCAGTAGCAGTAGCAACACCAACACCAGATCGTCCCAAAAGAGGAAGCGCACCTCTCCCGTCGTCGGCACCAAAGACGTTATCGACCTGCGCGAAACATCGCCCGAACCCTCCACTCAACCTCGTAAGCGGGCCAGGAGCCAGAACACTGCGGACAACGGCGGTCCAATCACGCCTTACTTCAGAGAGCCTTTGGTCAGGAAGCTGCTGGCCGACAACAATGGAGTTCGTGCACCCTCTCCTATCGAGATGCCGCCCGTCTTCACCGCCACCCAGCCGCCTCCGCAGCAGCGAGCCGCACCAGGGTCGAACCGAACACACGCGATTGCTGGAAATAGTGCAGCAGCCAGCAGCAGCAGCGCAACCGTCTCCGCAGCAGCCAAGACGAGCCGTAACAGCAGCAGCAGCGACGAAGATGTCCCGCTCGCCGCCTCGGTGCGTGCTTCGTTGGCTGCCGTGACCGAATCCGCAACTAGAAATGCGGCGTTTGCGCAGGTAATCAGTGCGATTTTGGACTTCAAGAAGGCGTGCGAGGAAGAAATCGACAGTATGAGGGCCAAGGCTGTCGAGCGGGATGCGACGATTGATGGGTTGAAGGCTCAGTTGAGGAGGAGGCCTTCGAAGTAAAGAACCAGCGGGTATCCGCAAGGTCGGCGTCATAGTCTTGTTCGCAAAAAGTAAAAGCATCATGTGCCAGAAGAAAGTGTAGTATCCAAAAAGCATCCATACCAAGAGCGTTTCTCGGTCAATCTCATGTGTACAGCACCACCATCAAGCTGAATGTGTCTGACGTTTGTGTGCGGGATGCGGTCAGGTCGATTGAAAGGTGATCGTCCCGCACGTGTGTGTTGCGGGCGGCACAAAGTGTAAGATCGATTGGTGAATTTGTATTCCGATTGCGGGGGAACAGGGTCATGCGGAGCCAGGAATCAATTGCCCCCTTGAGGGTGTGTGGGTCTCGTGACCGTCTACATGTTTCAGAGCGATCCATTGTGTCTCGGCAGCGATACCCGCCTCACCCTCAGAAGTCACTTCTCGCACCGATGTTTGAGCAGTGACAGGAGGACCAGGTGAGGGGCTGGTCGGCCTGGCGTCGCTGGGCATCCTTCTCCTGACTCTAGGAGCCGGTCTCGCCTTACGACACCTCAGGACCCACGGTTCACGGCGCTGAGGATTGCTGCGCAAAGGGAGTTTTTGTTAGGCCATAGTCAAAAACGCTTGGGGGCGCGCTCACCGAGCCAGTATTCGATGCCGTGGATCGGAGAGCGGTGAGAGTCGGCACCATAGTGCTCGTCTCGCGAGAGCTGCACGTCGAGCTTGTGGGTCTTCGGTTCGAAGTACACGCGGTACTCTGTCGGCCTCGGTACTTGGACGGCCGCGAGCTCCTTCTCTGCAGCGAGAAGGTCGTCGACGAGCAGGTTCTGTACTTGCCGAACGCGTACGGCGCTGCCGTCGATACCGGCTACGTCTCCAGGGTGCCGGACGGTGCCGCCTTGGTCGTAGTAGACGTTCGCGAAACGGGCACCGCGTTCGGACGACGCGTAAAGGTAGACCGCTCGGAGATCGGAAGCGTCGCCAGCGTACTCCAGCGCGAGACTGATCCAGCTTTCGAACAGGTTCTGAAGTATTGCGCTTTCGGTGCTCATGATAGTGAGGTTTCGGCGGCGTCGAGGGGGTGGGGTGGTGGTGGTCGGAACCTAACCGTAACCAATCCAGCGACCGACCAATCACGCGCAGTCAACTCAGTCACGGGTCAAACTGTGCACTAACGGTCGGGGCGTCCTAATTTCGACGTCGCCAAGAAACGTCGCCAAGAAAGGTACAGTACTGTACAGACCCTGTGCATATATGTATTCGGTCGGCTTCAATTCAGCAATGTGCATGAAGGCACTTCCCAAGTCAAAGTTGCCATCCAGCCCTTCTTCTCCCGAGATATTGCAAAATTTGAATCAAATTGGTAAAAATGCCAGCTAAAATTCTATGTGTGGCAGCAATGGTCAGCGTCTTGATCATGTAGAGAGAATGCACATTGGATGCTGTGCTCTGGAACTGTAGGTAAAGAGTAGCTCAAGTCTGATCAGAGCAAAGCAGTTTTCAAAACTACACTGTTACTGTGCCTAAGCTGTAGGATCTTGATCGACAGAGCACATGGAAGTGCCCATTCCAGAACGTGGTGAAAGACTTCTCGTCCGTATTGACAAAGCGGATTTGGAGCCTCGGCTCTACTCTTGTGGGCATGGCGCGTGCATTTTTGAGCTGGAGAAACCGAGAACAAGGCAAGGGTTGGAATTGTGGGTCAACTTGGACAGACGACGTGCAGCCAAGGATACCGCTTCGTTGCGATCCGCTCTTTGCCACCTCGATCAGCTCGGTGTGAGATGCTACACGTCTGACGAATGCTCGAGCGACATGTGCTGAGGTAGAGAAGCGATACGAGGTCGCAGCGGAAGGGGTGCAAGCGCGCGACTTCGCTTCCATTTTTGACGGTGATCTTCCTGATATGGGAAGGGGGGCAAAGGGTCTCTCTAAGTTTGATGGAGGATTTCGACTCTGTGCGTCGAGCTTGCAGCTGCAGCTCTATACCCTCTTCAAACCTAGTTGGCATCGGAAGCTTCTCTTGCTCGCCACTGGGTGGCCCGATGGTAGCGACGCCAACGCAAAGTGGCCAGAGCGCCGGCAGAAAAGAGGATTCGCATTGCTTCCAGAACGACAGAATGACAGCCAGCCTAAGGCACGGAGAATGATAATGCAAGCCACACACGCACAACTTTAAAAAGGCCGAACTTCGTTATCGGCCATCGCTGGCGCCCACAGCGACGCTTTGAAAAGACTTCCTATGGAAGCAGGGGTCGTTGCCACTTGCCTCTCCATCATCATCGTCGAATTTGGCGTGGGCGTCAGAAGCAAGTGTCAGCGATCTCGGATCAGTGCTGCGCAAATCGAAGCTCTGCGTTGAGACAATGGCAGCAAAAAGGATTTGCATGAAGAGAGAAGAGGAAAGCTTACAGCATTTGTAGGCGGGAAGTCGTCATTTCGAAACGCGAGCCCGGAAGATTTTCGGTCGAAGAGAGAGAGAGACAAGTTTTTGGGCTTGCGACAAGGCAACTCGGCTTCTGCACAGTTGATTCAAATTGGGCCACCACTTCTGAGAACGGGTTAAGGGTCGAGCAAGGGACCTCAACAGCCACGAAAGGGTCTGTCCGGAACACAGCGGAACGACCATCTCCAAAAAATAGCTGGAAAATTGTGCAGAATTTCCTTTTTCTATCGTCCCATTGACCGGTGGGCTGCTGCAAAGAGAGAGACAGAGACAGAGACAGAGACAGAGAGACTCCATCCAGGCCCTTTTAGCCGGTCGCTACCCACACAGCAACTGCAGCGTGCAACAAAGTCAAAATTCAAGCGAAAAAAGGGCGGAAATTCCTGTTTCTCTCGGTTTTCTGCCTGTTCGTTCGCGCGCAGTTTCGTGACGGTGATCAAAGCGAGAGGGAGAGTGAGAGACAAAAGCAGAGCAGAGCACGGGGAACAGATCAACCAGCGGACTTTGGCTCGGTTGGCTCGTTTGGCAGGCAAGCTGGCTGAATGAATGGATGAATGGACGGATGGGCTGCCACTCAAATTCGACCTTTTTGACTGAGCAAGCGAGGCCCTTTCAAGGGTTTTCCAGGGCAGCACAGCGCGATATTGGATTTGCATCCCACTCAACACACACAGACACACAGACACACACACACACGCCGACGCCGCATTATCGGTCGCGGTGGTGCACCCAAAGCGGATCTCTCTCAGCCTTCTCTCTCGCATTCCGCTTTCTTGCCATCGTTGAGAGCCAATCGTCCTTCGCTCCATCCTCTTCGGCTCTAACTCCACTTGACTCTCTCACTCTCTCTCCTTTTCCTCCACCGTCTCTTGCTCATCAACCTTGATCGCTTCGCTATCTCCGTTCGTCGCTCAAACGCAAAAGATCTCTTTGTTGACTCTCGCTGCGGTCAACGATCTTGCACCCTTCCGCTTCACGTCCATCTCCAAGTCGCAATTCCCGCGGCGTACTCTCCGTCGAGGTCCCATTCGATTCGGTCTGTATAGGCATCACGGTCAATCATACAACCACACTCAGGCGAGCATATCGGAAAAGCTCTGCCCTCGGTTTCCTTGCCCTACGTCGATCGCAAACAGCATCGTCATCCAACGGCCTTCACAAAGGCTACTGCTGCGCCATCCATCGCAACAGCTTCTCTCCGCCACTTTCCGAGCTCTCGCTGTGCAGTTCCCATGTGCGATCAGCTCTGAAACCTCAGGTGTAGCTTCAACTCACCGCTCAACTATCTTATCGGACAATCCCGTCTCTCCGACCTTGTGCTTGCTCCTGCCCAGACGGCAGTTTCAACATCAACACCAGCTCCTTCATCTTGAAATCCTCAGTTCAATCCGATAGATCATCCAATAGTACTCTCTCAAAATGCTGTCTACACCTCAGCCATATCCTACCGTTGCAAACAACGCACCAGCACCCGATGACGCCCAGATCGAGTCGCGCATGCCCACCGTCTGCGTCGACTATCTCAGTCACCAGTGGACTGACGAAGATGTCTGGAGCAGTTGGAAGGCCATGACAAAGCAAAAGAACCAGATCGCTAACGGTGTCCGACTCGAAAACGCAAGTTGGCGTACCTGGGCCAAGCAGCGTGGCAACCTCAAGACCATCAGCCCAGAAACCCTCAACTGGTAAGTCTCGTTCCCCTCGTGCTGATACAGCTCGTCCTGAGCCTCTGCTTTTCAGCTTCACTTGCTTTAATCCGCAGACAAATGTCTACACTGTGCTGACCAAGTTCTTCTCCGGTCTTTCCTCTCCGGGACCCCACCAACCTTCATCTGCTCCCACAGGCTCAAAGATAGTGACGTAACATGGTTGTATGGTCCCCTGCACGAGCACGTCGAATCGGTTCCACCGCCCAAGCTTGCAACCACTGCCGATCGTCTCGATTTGGACGATGGTCACCACGTCCGCTCCATCTTGAAGCACCGCACCATCTCTGACATGCTCAACACCCCAGGAAACGCCTCTTCGCCCAACCTCGAGGAGCTCGAGACCAACCCGATCGACGATCACATGGAGCAGCAGGACCGCAAAGCTCAAGAGGAAGCTCCCCAGCCGCGTCAACCCCTCTTTTCCGTCAAGTCCGACTCCAACCTCGTCAGCAGGGCTCCCAAGCGCGTCGGAAGCTCTCCCAATGCCATGCCTCTGGTCTCGGCGCAAAAGAAAAAGGCCCCCAGCATCGGACGTGCCGACAGTGCCGCCTCGGACGAGAAGCGCCACATCAGCTTCAACCACCGTGTCGAGCAGTGCATCGCTTTGGACACCCAATATCCAGACTACGACGACTACGACGAGGATGAGTTCGACGAGGAGGACGAGGATGCAAGCAGCGAAGAGGAGGAGGTTCTTACCATGAAGTCGAGCCCAAGAACTTCGCCCGCCATCTCGCATGCTTCGGCTTCCTCTTCCTCCAAGCAAGCGGATTACGCAGCCACCATCGCCAAGCTTGCGCCTACTCGGCTCAAGACATCGGAGGTGTATCCTGCGCCCTCTCCCGCCGTGGTGGATCCTACCGGTTTCCTTGCTACCCGCGCCAACAACGGCAGCACCGTTTCCACCTACGCTGCTCCTTACGGCTACGCTCGCGCTGGTGTGCCCTCCAGCCACGGGGATCCGACCGCACGCGGCGTCCAGTGGGATCTCGAAGACGATTTCAACGGCGAATTCGACTACTTCGACGGTCCTGATCTCGCCGACGGCTCGAGCGACCACGCCAACTCGAACGGGCCGGTTTTTAACACAGGCGACGCTGCGAGCAGCCCTGACGCTTCCCGAACCTACGGAAGCTTCTTTGACCATAGCGAGTCAGACAGGACTGACGGATCCACATCATCCACGTCGCCTCAAGATCTAGCAAACGCAGCGCCGGAGCAGTCGCAGGCCAGTGTTGCACCAAGAGGCATCCTCAAGCATAGAATCGTGCACCAGACTCCCTCCGAGGACTACGAATCGCGCAGCGTAGAGGCTGAAGGTGATTACGACGTCCTCGGAACCTCACATCAAGAGTCCTCTTCGTCCTTCGCCGAGTCGTATGAATCCTCTCGCGGCGGTGAAGACTCTCGTGAGAGGGGCCGAACCTCGCAGCGTCTGGGTAGCTCGGCGAGTTACGAGCGCATCCAGGACGCAGCCAGGCAGGGACGTGTCCGTACCAACAGCGGCAACTCGTCGGGACATTCGCCGAACAACTCGATCGCAAACGGCAGCTACGACCGGTATTCGGCCGCTTCCGCCAGCCCTGCTTCCTCCGCCTCGCCCGCCAACGCGCGGAGTAATGCACGGAGTGATTCCTTTCGGACCGGCGCCGGCAGCGGCAGTGGCGGCGCCAAAGACGGTGCGCGAGATGGAGCTGATGGCCTTCGAGCTGGAGATGCAGCAGCGCACGGAGGAAAGGCGCGTACGATCGCGAATCGGTCCCTGAACGAGTATGATTCGGACGGACAAGGTTCGTACGGTCTGGCCAGCCCCAACTTTCCCGCAAGTCCTCACCTAGATGCCAAGGACGACGGGGGTTCGAATCGATCTTCGCAAGACCGCGATGGCGATCGCTACATGTACGGCGAGGAACGGAGCTACTGGTCGGATGACAGGAAAGGAGGCTCCAAAGCTGCCTCTGCTCGTGCCAAGTCGGCATCCTCGCAAGCTGCTGCTGCGACCGAGTTGAGCGTCGATGTGGAAAACATCCCGAGCAATGCTCCACCTGCCACCAAGACTGCCAATGTCACGAGCCCCGATGGCCCTGTAGAGGTGGGTCCAACACCGCTCAACACGCCTACTTTTATCCTTGCGAGGGCTAGTGGGAAACGTCGTTCTGGATCTGGCAGTGGTGCTGATATTTCGGGCGGAGGGCCTTCCAGTCCTACATTGCCAAGGCGGACCAGTGCTACAGGTGCGCTAGTGGCACCCCACAATTCGGAACCTCGTGTGCCGCTGGCTCATGATTATGTTGAAGAGGACGAGGGAGGTATCATTGGCCGTGCGGTTGAGATCGTCAACACTGCCAGGGACTTGATCGGTGCTTTGCTAGGCACAGGTGATCGTGGCAGGTCGTGGCGTGAAGGTTAGAGTGTGGCGGCGTCTGGGTGTTTTCTCTCAAGTTTCTTGTTCTCCATATGCATTCTGTCTCCCTCTCCGGCACACTTTCTTCGATTCTTTATGCACCTCTCGACCTTCGACATCATCAATGTGTTTTGTAATGTTGCATTCCTCTCCCACTCCCCCATCGAATTTTTATTGCACCTTTTCTTACATTTCAGCCTGAAGGACAGCATCGATCAACGATCGCACCGTCTGCAACCAGAGCACGAGGATCGACTGTCTCTGCTCGCCCGTCTTGTGGTGTTTTCTTGCCTCGGAGTCGGCGCCGTTGTAGTACCAGTCTGCGAAGGAGAGTTGGAGGGTGGTGGTTCCGCGGAACGAGTAGACGTGGAACACGGGTTGGCGGATGCACATTCGGCCGACGACGCGGATGTCGTGTGCTTCGAGGTGTGGGTGGTAGGGGTGGATGAGGGAGTCGATTTTGCCGATGGAGGAGAGCCAGGGCATGGAGGGGTAGTGGGCGGGGTGGGAGAGGAAGAGGTATTCGGTTTGCATGGTGGAGAAGAGGAGGGCTTGGTCGTGACGGAGCCAGTTGGGGTTGGTGCGGCCGGAGCGGTATTGGAGGGAGAGGTCGGAGGTGAGACTGAAGAGGCGGTCGAGGTCGGGTGGTGTAGGTGTGGGGAGGGGGTCGTGCGTGTCGGTTGGTGAAGGGGTGGTGAGGGTGTTGGTGGACCAAGTGACGGACGATGCGGGGAGCTTCGTCGGGAAGCCGCTCATACACATCCCCAGGTAATTCCTGTACTGCGGCAACAGCGTATCCCGCTTACTCACCGAGTTGCTGAAGCTTCCCAGTATCCTCTCCGCATCGCTCTTGCCCGTCAACCCGCGCGCGTTCCTCACCCACACCGTAGCCATGTGCAACGCCGCCTCCATGAACGGCGCCAGCGTCAGCCCTCTCCTCTTCAACGCTGCGAGGAGCGCGGTGGTTTGTTGGGGTGTGAGCGTGTCGCGAAGCATACCCGTGTGCGTGCGCTGGCCGGTAAACGGTCGTCCGGTCTGCGGCAGCAGGCCCAGGGGCAGCATCTCCCCGCGCTCCGCGACGGAGCGACACAGCTTGACGAGCGGTTTCGTGAGCGTCCGGTGGTGATCCTGACCGGCGAGGGCGAGGGAGACGGCTTTGGTGCCGAGCCGATCGGCGAGGTTGGGCGCGCTGGATTTGCCGTTCATACGGTCGGCGTTGACTTGAAGCGGAAAAGATGAGCTGCACCTGGCCACATGGTATGCGGCACACGGCAACGCAGACGCCACTCACAATCTCAAGGTTGATGCTTCGCTTGAACACCTCTATCCGCTGTTCATCACAGCTTCCCACTCAAGACAACACAAGAGGGGCGGTAAGGAGTGCGTACAAGTGCAACGACGATCTCTTGGATATCAAGGCTAAATCTAATAATACATTCTAGAAGTACAAAGGGCACAAGATTGTCCGTATCGGGTCAAAGTGAATGTCCGGACGATCACTGCGGCTGAGACGTCGGCTCTGCACGCGGCAAAGCTTCTCGACGCTGCTGTCCACCGCTGCAAGGCCAGCCAGAAGGGTTCCAACCGGTCAAGTTGTACTGGTCGGGTGGGTAGTTGCATCCGCCGATCTGGGTGTAGAAGGGGCTGTTGAGAGCCGTGTTGAACCATGCTCCGACTGTGGGTGCTGTCGTAGGCTGTCCCGAAACAGTGGCTGTAACCGAGAAGGTAGGAGTCGGGACAGGCGTGATCGACTTGGTAGCGGTGTAGCTTGGCAGTTGCGAGACGGGCGTGTTGGCCGAGACGATCGACTGCGGAGGCCAAGCAGTGGTGTTGGGCGAGTAGCTGCCTGCACGGCCCGTCTGCCACGACTGGAAGGCTCCACCCCACGTGGCCGTTGGCACTGACGTCGACAAACGAGATGCCTGCGCGGCACATGCACCGCTCGAATCGACCAGTGGGTTGGTGGGCATCCATCCTTGCTGCAGTCCCAGCGAGTACGACCACATGGGCGCGGTGGGTTTGCCCGTCCTGATGCTGTTGCCAATCTTCCAAGTCCAGAAGAAAAAGTCCTGCAACGAGTCCATGGAAGTCAAGGCAAAGCGAAGGAGTCCTTGCTTCATCGAGTCCGAATAGTTCTCATAGTCGTCGAAAGGCTGGCACGAACCCATCCTCGGGAAGTTGCCGGCCGTAGGACCAGTGTAGGTACCATCGTAGCGAGAACCATCACCAACGCCGTTCAAGAAGAGACCGCAGTCGTTGATGGCCAGCGACATCTCACCTCCCATGGCGACACCCATGTTGGAGCGAGCATTGTCGAGCATTGGGGTAAACTGCTGGCATGGTTTGAGGATCTGAACATCCCAAGGATCCGTGTTTTGTTGACCAAAGCAAATGTACGGATGCGTGTCCCAAGCGATGCGGTCACCGCCGCTGAGGAAGCCTTGCCACGAGCTGAGGGGCAAGAAACCATCGTGAATGGTGATGTAAGGGCCGTTGCCTGCACCTGTACCGGTGATAGAGCGCAAGGTAGTGTAGAGCTGAGAATACCACGACTCGAGCGCCGGCTGTCCAATGGTGATGGCGTAGGGCTCGTTGATGACGCTGAACATGGGCACGACGTTGCGGATCTCGGGCTGGCTGATGAACTGGGTGATCTGTCGGATATAGTCCATGGTTCGCTCGCTGTTGGCCTTGCCCATGAGACCTTGCAAAAAGTTGATGAAGCCGACGCGGCCAGAGTGGTTGTAGCCATTCTGCGAGCCGGGAACAGCGTGGAGGTCGAGATTGATACGCAGACCATACTTGCGCGCCCACTGGATCGCCTTGAGGACATAGTTCCAAGAGACACCTTCCAGGTAGGGCTCATTGGCGTAGGTCTCGAAGGCCCAGAAGCCGACGGGCAGACGAACCCAGTTGAGACCGGCTGCGGCGATGTTGGCAAAGTCCTCTTCGGTGATGAAGGTGTCGTAGTGCTCGGTCATCTTCTGGCGCAAGTTGTTCTCGCCGCCTTCGGATCGGTACTGTTGTGACAAGGTGTACTCGTCCTTTGCGGGGTTGGAAGTGTTTTGGTACGGCTCGTAGAGAGCAGGGACGATGAAAGGTTCGGTGACAAGCCAGCCACCGAGGTTGACACCGAGGATCCTGTTCTTAGCAAAGTCGAATTCTTGGTCGAGTGGTGGAGTGTAGTTTTGAGCCTGAGCTGAGTTGTCGAGCGGCTGTGAGGCCCATCGGCCACCAAAGTTGTTGACATAAGTAAAGTTCTTGCCATTGCCGAGGTCGATGACGGAGCCGTTAGTACCCGAAGTGGCGAGCTGTTTTGCTGGACCGTCGGCAGATCCACCGTTGGAAGAGCCAGAAGTTGCGCCAGCATTGTTGGGCTTGTGATCGTGATCTTTGAGCAAGATTTGGGTGATAGGCACAACCACAGCGATGGTGAGGACGGCAATGATCAGAGCGACGGCGCCGAGGATGAGCCATTTCTTCTTTGCGGGCATTTGCTTATCTTTGCCACGACCGTATTTGGCGAGACCGACAGCTCGATAGTCCTTGGGACCTTTGGCACCAGCCTGGCCCTTGTGAAGACCTTGTTCGGCATCCTGACCCAGTTGAGGCGACGAGGGGTCATAGCCACCTGCACGATACTCTTGAATCTTTTCAAGGTCCATGGCGGAGCTGCCACGCCTGTAGTCATGGTAGCCGCTGGCGCCATCATCGGCAAACTCCTTCAAGCTGCTGGGCGTGCCACTCTGACGCCAGAGCTGGTAGACCGAATCATAGTCACTCTGAGAGCGAGTGGAGAGCATGTAGGAGCTGGCAGCGGAGATGGGTCGGGAGCCTGGACGTGCAAAAGGCGGAGTGAAAGGTCGTTCCTGGATGGGGACGGGATTGCCTGGCGATGCCGCACGACCCGCCGAGTAGGCTGCAGACGAAGAATGGTAGGGCGCCTCGACCGAGTGCTGGGAGCGCTCCTCTGGGCTGTAGCGAGAGTTGCTGCGGGACCATTGTGGGCGAGAGAGTGGCTGGAGGGAAGCATCTCCGCTGGCTTCGGGATCGGTGGCGAACGAATTGTCAAGGTTGAGCAGAGGCTCCTCGACAGCAGCTTGCGGTGGCGAGGCAGGAAGCTCGTAGGATTCGGGAGCGTCGTTGCGCGACTTACGGCCCGGCATCTTGAGCGAGAGAGTTGGTGGAGGAGGGTCGAAGTTGATGGTTAAAGGTTGGAGCGGTTGTCTTTGATCTATACTATGTGGTCGCCGGTTTGTCAAGAATGAGCAGTTTTGGAGCTGGGTCAAGTGTCTAGCAGAGTGTCGGGATGAGACGAAAGAAAGGAGGAAGAGATTGGAGGACACGACGATGGATACCAGTGTCCCGTGAAGCAGGTCAACACCTTGGAGAAAGGGAGAAGGAGCAGTAAGGAAAGGGGCGGTAAGGGTACAAGTGTTGGGAAAGGCAGCGGTAGAGCAGGGACCCTTGTTGGCTGTCAGGATGCTGTCGATCTTCCGACGACGACAACAACTTGAAGAGCAGTCTACCGAGGATGTTTATCAAAGTTGGTGGTCAGATGGCTACAGAAGCTCGGCGCTTTCCTTGTTTGTCTTTACCATTCAACGGCGATGCCGATGCCCAAAGTTTAGGAGTGCTTTTCACTGTCCATCAAGGGCAACGGAAGAGCCGGAGCGAGAGAGAGAGAAAGAGGACTTCGCAGTTTGCACCACGTTCGGCTACACCGAAAGGCCACAATTTAGGCGTGGGCATCAGATCAGCGAGCTGCGCAACCAGAGCGAGAGCGGACATTGGTCGTGTTGTCGGATCCCCACGATCGCATCAAAACTACCTCTCTTTTTCTTTCTGTGTCTTCGCAAGCGAGCCTTTCTTCCTCTCCATCGGTTTCACACACGATTCACAGCGGATGACGAGTGTTGCAAAAGGGACCCTTGTTTGACGCCCGCCCATCGCAATCGCAAAGGTTCCCGCTTTGGACTCGAAAGCTGCGCGCCGCTTCTCTGCTTCTGTGCTTCTGCGCCTTTTTCTCACGCTTCGATAAGAATTAGAATTAGACTTTTCTTTTTTGTTTGTCGAGCCTCTCTGTTTCTCATCGTGGGGAAGAAACGAGCTGTCAGCAGATCACTCGTAAGCCTCAACCGGAAGCTATTACGAAAGGCGATCATGGAATCACGATCGGAGCCAAACACTGTGTTTAGACAGGCTTTGGTGCGGAGACGAGAGCAAGCAAACATTCACCGACGTCGTGTCGGTGTACCCAAAATAAGATGAGCGGGGCGACAATTTTTTTTTCGTGAGACAGAACCATCGAAAAAGCTTCCGATGGAAGTCGTCCTAAGGATTGTTTATTTATTTAGAATTATTTTATTTTTCAAGGAAGGCGATGACGGATGGGTGCAGATGTCATGTGAGAGTGTGAGTGCGCGGGCAGAGCACGTTTCCGACGGATGGCTGGCGTGCTGTGGAGCGCATCACTTTACGCGAAAAGCGCTTACGAAACACGCCAAGACTCGATCCTACCTTTGAGGCCTCGTCTGCAAGACGCCAAGCAGAGCTCACACCCTCCTCTCACAGCCTTGGCCTTTTGCCATGCATGCCAAGTGGGCAAGCGATCGTCTCTCAAAAAGGGTCCAACACATTGCAAGCCCAAGACATGATCGTCGTCTCACCTGTGCCTCGTGCTTGGCATCCGTCTGTGGCCACGGAATCCCTCGTCGTCTCTGTCTTGTCATGTCAAGCACTCTCAACGGCACGCATTTGAATGATACTTTGCATTGCCTTTCGAGCGCGCCCAATGCGGGGCTCCATTGCATCGGGAATCGCAGCAACTCAATGCGCCAACACCTCAACAGGCGCCGTCTCGATCCTCCGCAACAGCTTGCTTCGATTCGGTGTATCGGCAAACAGCGCCTTGATCAGTCCCGTGAGCTCCTTGCGGCTGTAGTCCACCAACGCTCCTGCTTCAAACGCAAGGAACTCGATATCCACCAATGAGCCCGTCAGAATCTCGATCAGGTACGACGTCTTGAACCAGCTTGGCACCCACACTGGCGCTGCACTCGGCTGCTCCGACCCCTCCTCTGCTGAGAACAGCACTTCCAAGCTGCCCAGTGTCTTGACCAAAGACGCTATCTTTTCCGATTCCGTCTCGCCAATGTCTTCCAAATCCAGCACGTCGTGAAGCACTTTCTGAAACACCAAGTCGATCAAGCGTCCAATCGCAGCGTGGAACCGCGATGCAACCAGCACCGGTCGCCAAGCTTTCGCAAGTTGCTCCAGCGTCTGCACCACCTGCTTGATGCATCGCTCGCACCGTTGGAATCGGTGGTCGTCAAACGTACGCGCGAATCCATCGGCTTCCATGAGCGTATCCAACAAGATCTTGGTCTGCGCCGTCATTTGCGCTTCAAACCATCGCTGTCCCGTTCCCCTTGTCAAGGATGCTTCCTGCTCCAGCTTGACCAGCTCCTTTGTCTGCCATCGCTTTGCTGCTTCCGTGTCGTACGCGATCCATGCTGTGGCGATTGCCTCGCCCTTGTCCTCAATGAGCCGACTCAGCTCACGAGCAAGATACTCGCAATCATTGAAGAATTGCATCGCCAGCGAGGGCACGTCCCGGAGCGCCTCACCGTGCGCAACGGGCATCAGCGCGCGATGCAGCTCAAACATCTTGTAGATCGTCGCCGCCAGCGCTTCCACATCGTCGTGATCCGCATCGACCTTGGATGGCTTCCCGCCTTGCAGCCTGGAGAGCACCGCGCTCATCGTCGTCTCTGCCAACTGCACCAAATCCTGCGATCGTTTGCTGATCGAGCATGCTTCTTTCGTCACAGCAGCTGCAGAGGGTGTGGATCCGGATAGCTCCTGTACATGCTTCGCCGAGGTGCTAGACGACATCTTTGAATCCCGAGAGATTGACCTTGCCGATGAAGCAGTACGATTGGTCTTGGGCGGCGCGGGTGCGCGTGTGAACGACTCCGACGCTGGGACACCTGTCGACTCTGAGTCTGAAAAGTCGTCAGGCCAGCCAGAGGGCGATGGCGGACTCACACTTGCTTGGGCCTCATGAGCTTGAGGCACCGTAACAGCCACAGGTGTTGACTTGATCGCTTGGGCTGTTGCCAAATGGGGCTGTTGCTCTGTGACCGCTTTCCTTGTCGCACTTTCCGCGTCCGACGCTTGGACTGAAGTCGTCTTTCCGAACGTCTCCTGCTTGTGCATAGGCGTCATTGGAGCAAACTCGGCGCGATCAGCCTCGGATGAACTCGAGTTCTCCTCAAAGCCCCAACCGTCCGCCTCTTGTTCCTCGTCCAAGTGTTGCTCAGCTACGATTGGTTCGTTGAATGCCGTGGTCTTGTCAGGTGCAGGCATGACTGCATCGATGGTGGCAGGCTGGTGTGCTGATGCAGTGTCACGAGGGGGCAGAGACTCCTTCTCGGAAGGATCGACTTGCTCTGGCGCTCGCGATGCGACCTGTCGTGCCTCTGATTGTGCTTCGTCCGAAACCTTGTCCGCTTGTGACCTTGAAAGGGTTCCTACGTCCTTCTCAACAGCGACTGGAGCAAGTGGCTCGGGATGGGGTTGTACCTGTGTTGCCAAAGTAGGTGCAGCAGCGTGCGCTTCGAACGCTTGTTGGGCCGTCGTGCTCTGCTCTGGTTGATCGTCCGTCTCCCATGGATCTTCAGCCTCTGCCACGATGGGCTCTGCACTGCTTTGAAGCGCTGGCGCGGGCACGACGGTAGCTTCGTGGTTGGATACAGCTTGCTTCGGCGGCTCTGCTGTCTCCCATGGATCATCTTCGACTACGTTCTCCTCATCCTCCAACCCCCAGGCGTCGTGACCAGCAGTGCCACTTGATGGAGCACGCGTGTGAATGCTGCCAACAGGGTTTGCGACGTGGGGTTCAGCTTTTGGTGGTGAGGTCGGTTGCTGGACAGGGGCGACGTCGTCATCTAGGTCCCACGCATCAGCTCCGTCGTTTTTCTCTTCCTCGTCACCCAGATCCCATGCGTCGGCGGTGTCGCCGCTTTGGGCCCCGGTATGAGATACAGGCTCTTGAATCGCAAATGCACTGCGCTGTGATGAAGTGGAGCTCACACTGCGTTGCATTCCGTCCGAGCTGCTTGGAGAGTCAAAGCGATCATCGCGCACCAGAGCCGCGACCGTCTGATGCATTGGCTGGCCTGAAGGAGGGATCGAGTGAGGCTGATTGATGCTCGTCGTTCGTGGTGGGATTGTGGTCTCTTCGTCGTCTTCGTCAAGTCCCCATCCATCCTCGTCCAGAGGCGTGTCCTCGGCGTTGAAAGGGCCGCTGCCCAATTGATCCTGCGGACGGATGACACGTGCTCCCAATTTGGGCTTGTGTCGGACGCGGGCATTGCTTGTTGAAGAGGAGGAAGAGTTTCGCGTCAATGATGCGGATCCAGGAGCAAGGTCGTCACGAAGCAAGTGCTCTGGACGTACATCGAAGGACGACCTTTGAGAGTCCGCTTTTGTTGAGGCAGTTGAAGGGGAGGGTGCTGTTATCGCAGGAGGCGGTGGAGCAGGAGCATCCAGCTCGATACGCACTTCCTTCCAGCCTTCTTCAGCACCGCGCGACACGATAATTGCGCGTGCTTCTTCCAGTATTTTCAGCGCAGGTGAAAGAGGCTGAGTTGAGTTGGCGCTCGATGCCTCTTTCTGACCTGCAATGTTCTCGCCTGAAAGGGCTGGCGCTTGACTTGCGGGAATAGCCTGCTCTGCATCAGCACTCCTAGCTGTCGACTTGGACTTGGCGCATGCTTGTTCAAGGCGGTCAAAGCGAGCTCGTAATTCCAAAACGGCGGGAAGGTTTGAGAGTGCAGGTGAAGTGACGAACGGTTGCATAAGCTTCGTTGCTTCTGGCAGCTGAGCTTGGACCTTTGACAAGTCAGACTGTTGCAGCAGCTTTTCGAGTGTCTCGAGGTGACGTGTTGCAGCGAGCAGATCGGACAGCACCGAAATGAGGAGGCCTTGCTTGGAGCTCTGCGCGAGTGCGTCATGGTAGTCGGCTGCTATTGAAGCTAGTTGCGGGCCTACAGTGACGAGGCGAGAGCTTGTTTGGTTGATAGATCGCCAGAGCTGGTTGAGATCGCGGTCGACGGTGCGGGTTGAGGCCGCTCTCTCGCGAAGCTGGGGTGCATGAGTCGTGATGGTTTGCTCGATGCGAGATTCGAGAGAGTCGATCTGTGCATCGATGAGGGAAACCTTGGCTGAGATAGGCAGAGACGGAGCCGAGCTTGTAGCAGATGTCGCAGCTTCCGATCCAAAAGAGGTGCTTGACTCGGCGTTGATCGAGGCTAGAAAGCTGGCTGCAGAGAGCGAAGCATCCTGACGTGCGGCGGGAACGCTCATGCCGTCAGAGAGATTAGACAGGGCCGTGGGAAGAAGCGGACGGATGCTGAGCCGATGCTAGCTGCATCGCCGACGGTGGACGGAGGCAACTGAAGAACAGCGAAAAGAGGGTGGTCCCTTGAAAGTCGTCGAGACCAGGATCTTTGCTGTGGAGAGACTTGGTTGCAAGACCGGCCTAGTCGGTGAGCAGAGGTGTCGCCAAGCCGGTTTCAAGAGTCCCTGCGAGGAGGCCCGGTCAGCAGTCAGATTTTGAGACCTTTTCAGGTACAGAGAGTTGCGAGGAAGTGATGCAGAAGAGGAGATAGATGGAGTGAAGTGGAATGGACAAGGTTGAGAGTGTGAAGTTGACACGCAAAGCTGAGTTTGGCGTGGCTTGAGCGTTTCGTTTGCTCTTCTTCTGCCTTTGGCTGTCGAAAGAGACCAACACGAAAACCGCGATTTTCAGCGACCGCCTTCGATTTTTTCTAATTTGTTAAAGTTTGGCTCAGAGCATGCTGCAACTTTTGCATCCTCGCCGCAGCTTCCAGCTCGTCTGCGGAAGCATTTCTGAGCCGTCGACGTCGGCATGCCTGCCTGTAGCGCCGGTCAACTCTCGTCGGTCAAATACAATAAGGATTGGCCGGTGCTGCAGCTTGAGTCGACGGCCGCGTTTCCAAACACTGAGCTGACGGGCGAATGCAAGCAAATGAAGCACGAAGCGAGAGCATAACTCACTGTGTTGCGTTAAGCTTCAACCTTAGACACATGCTCTGACCCACGTTTCATCTGGCCCATCTGTCAAAACACCGATCAGAAGCTTCTTGGTGTCTGGAGTTCGCCGAGAAGAGTGGCGCACTTCCTGAGTCCGTCCAAGACCGACGTTTCTGAACAAAAGCAACCTCCGCACAAGCTGTGCATCATGTCAGACCATCTACTAGACCGTCTTCAGGTAGAAGATGTCTCTGGGAGACCTTTGGTCGAGAATGACAGCATCACGGACCCAAAATGTTGTGAACTTGTGGCGGCAGTTGCGCTCGTCGTCACGCGTCAGACGCCCTCAATGACGAAGATCGCAAGAGCGCGCCAAACCCCCACTTCGATATGAGCTTTGTCAAGTGAGGCTCGGCATCTTAGACTCTCGTAGCTTAACTCTACTCATCGCCTGATACAGTAGTCCGGACGAAGCTCGGCCACTGCAACTCGCCAAAAGTGTCAAAAGACTAATCACTCGCAATCTTCAAGCTTCGCGCCGTGGTTGCGTGCAAAGCGATTCGCCCCCTACGAGACCGGAAGCACGGGGCAGTTCCCACCAGCATCTTGCTTCTACACTGACGAGAAGCCCACTATTGTCAACGAGAACAGATCTCGAAACATTCAGCGCACTCTGCAAGTCGACGCGGAGTAGGCAGAGACTTTGACGCTTCGATCTCGGGATGGTCAGATGAACAGCTCAAGGCGATACTTAAGGACACTACAACGCTCTGCATGTCCAAGCCTCGACCCGCATCCTCGCCTTCCATTTTCTACTCTCTTCGCTCGTCCATGGGTCGCAAAATCGATACCAAGCATTCGAACACAATGCAAGCCGCGAACGGTCAAGAAGCTGTTGGTCAGCGTGCAGCACCGCAGCAAGAGGAGGTCGAATTCGTGGGGCTTCGCAGGGTCAATACATCCAACGAGTCTTGGCAGCAATGCAAGCAAGAGGAAATGGATGGAACAGTGTCACCTTCCATCTTGAACTCGTCCACAGATGCATACGGCTCGCTCCGCTTTCCACCTTCGCAGCAGACCCCGATCATGACGTCTTCTAGCCAAGTCTATCGCATGAATCGTCCAGAAACTCGGCCTTCCAGTCAGATTACGTCGTCGCAGCCCTCGCAGGCGTACCCTTCGGCATTCGACTGGAACACTTTCGACTTCTTTCCACAGACCCAGGCATCGCCACGTCACGATGCGGGGAACGGTCGCCTTGTGCAGGATCAGCAAGGTTCGTCATACAGCTTGCAGGCAAGCTCCCAATTGGTACAAGCGCCGTACCGCGCTTCCGGTTCAAACAATGAGTTCTCGACGTACTCAAACACCTCAGGACGAGGGTTCGGAACTCATGAAGACGAAGCAGGCCGGCTCAAGAACATCGAGGAAAGCATCCACTGTTTCTGGCTCGTATCAGAAAACCGAATGCGAGATGTCGAGAACGAGCTCAAGGACATCGCGGCTTATATGAAGGGTGCTCATCGTGAGCAGGAACAGATGGGTTCACAGTTGTCGCAGATCCTGCCGCTTCAGGTACAGATTGCGCAAAAGGTGGTTCGCGCTGCGGACGAGAAGAAGATCATCTTTGGTCGAATCAAGTCGCTGGAGGAATCTTCGGCGGCGTTTCAGAAGGATATGAAGGATATGATGGAGGCCATGCAGAGCGAGCTTCGGAGCGGATTGGAGATGATCAACGAGATCGTAGCCGCCAAAGGACGCAGGCCGTCAGCTTCGAAGGCCAAGAACGAAGCAGCAGCAACATCCGCACCCGCAGCTTCGGAAGCATCAGCGGTGTCAGCAGTCGCGCCAACGAAGAACACGAACAACAAGAGGCCTAGTCCTTCTCGGAAGAAAACGAGTCCTGCGGGTGCTAAGAAGGTCAAGCTGCCTCCTGCGGACGATCAAGAGGATGCGGACGCTGTTGCCACCCTCGACGTCGCTCCAGCTACTCCGCCAAAGCCAGAGCTCGCTGAACCGACCCAAGCCGTCGCCCAAGCTGCGCAGGTTGTCCAAGTTGCCCAGCAGCAGGAGGAAGAGGAGGAGGACGCCGACTACGATCATCAACACACACGCCGATCGTATCAACAGCATCAACACCATCATCGTTACTTCCAGCCTCGACCCCAGACCGCCAGTGCTTGGCCGTACGAATATCAGAATCAACCTTACTCGCAGCCTATCCTACCGAGCCACCGTGAATTCACGTTTGAGCAAATGCAGCTCCTCCCTCGACCTCACACAGCAGCGCCTGGGTGCCAACACGAGCTGAGGTCAAACACGAGCGCGATCGAAACGGCACTTCGCCACTAGCTCTTGGGTCAACGAGTCCTTCAAAGCTCTCACCGAGTTCAAGCAGCTCTACAGCTCAACAACGCCCTCCATCCCAGCTCTTCCCCTTTCAGCCAGCCCTTGTTCGCAAAGCATATACCATATCATGTACCATAGTTAGCCAATTGACGCGATCGACACTTTGCAGAACGACTGAATGATGACCCTGTGCTCGGTTGACAAGATAGTATCGTCGAGATCGTCTCGAGCCTCCAGTTGGCCAGTGAGTTGTACGAACGAGGTTGCGGGCGCAGCCGTTGTTCGAGTTCAACTTTCAGTCCAGGTTGAGTTAGCGATTGGAGCGGCATCTTCTCGACCCGACGGAACAGAGCTCGGAGAGTTTTCAGACACGCGACGGCCAAGCCAGCCTTCTTGCGAAATTCGTCAAGTTGAAAAAAAGGCTCCGAGCTCGTTAAGCTTCATCTTGCCAAGAAAGGGAACAATGAGTTGGTGCCGCAAAGAGCAAAAAAAAACGCTCCGAGCTCGCTCTTGCCATCTTCGCTCGGTGCGTTGTCTCGCATTGTTCTTGTGCGGTCCGGCAGCTCTTTGCGCCGCATGTTGCAACCGCAGAGCTGTCATTCGGCTCATCCTGGCAACCGCTGTGATTGAGAAGACGTCGGCACGGAACAAAAGACATGCTGCTCGTTTGATAACCCACCATCAGCTCCTCCAAAGCCTCACTTCTTTTCATCCCACACGCTCCTCATCCTCTTCACTCACGCGAGTCACAGGTACCGCACGCACCGCTTTGCCAGTCGCATTCTCATTGCTTGTTCATCGACCAAGGAAACGAGCCGCCGCTTCTCATTACCTACCACCAGAAGTCAGATCCACTCTCTTTCAGGACTCTCACCGGACTGATCCTATCCCGACGGTAGTGGACCCACCATTCGCTCGCTGCCTTTTCTCTAGAAGTGTCCGAAGCCAAGCCTATCCGCTCTCGCCATCGACCCTGCGCTTCTGCTTCAACTACTTAACAAGCGACATTCAGCAAGCTCGTAGTCAGGACTCGTTGCACATTGTCTTGCCTCTCTTTCCTGGTCACCACCCATCCTCGAACTCAGCGGCAACACCTCATCACCTTTACAATACCACAGACTTATAGCTCATGACCTCTCACGACCACTCTAGTATGTCCGGTATGTCTGGCATGTCTGGCATGTCAGGTATGTCGGGCATGTCAGGCATGGGCGATTCATCCAGCGCCTGCTCGATGAACATGCTCGGCAACTGGCAGACCATCAACACGTGCATTCTCACCTCGTCGTGGCACATCAAGACAGAGGCGCACTTTGCCGGCACCTGCATCGGCGTGTTCCTCATCGTATTCTTGATCGAGACAGTGCGAAGGTGGAGTCGCGAGTTTGACCGATGGATCCTAGAGCGTGCTATGGTTCAGCGAAGGGAGACGAGGCGCCGCACGCAACACCTCAAGGCTGAGATGGCCACTCGATTGGCCCAGTCGGAGCCATCGCAGGATCGATCGACGCTGAGCCAGAAACTCGAGCAGCTCGACAATATCTTCTTTGGCATCCCTGCTGGCAAGTCTGGTTGCCGTCAAGCCGCTCTCGACTCGATGCGGTTCCGACCCAAAATGTGGCAGCAGCTGCTCCGCTCGCTCTTGTACGGTGTGCAGTTTACCGGCGCTGTAAGTATCTTTGCGTGTAGACCGAACAGACCTTGTTCCCAGATCAACGAAAGCTGACCTATTGCATCCTCCGCTCTTGCTCTGCAGTACCTGATCATGTTGATTGCGATGACCTTCAACGGCTACATCATCATCGCGATTGTGCTGGGCGGCATCTTTGGCCACTTCTTCTCCACCTGGGACACGCTCGGATCTTCGCATCTCCTTGACGTTGATCAGCTCGGTCACGGTTACTCGGCTGATGCCGGTGTCGGTGCGGACCCTACAGAGGTTACCGTCTCGCCGTGCTGCCAGCCTGGCGCTACCAACAAGGACTCTGCCAGTGTTTCGAGTTCATCGGACGAGGACAGCCACCTCAAGCGTCATGTCGTAACGCTTCCAGACCATGGCTACGGTTCAGGCGCTTGCTGTGTATAGACTTGCATTCCGATACCACTTGCTTAATGACCATGATGCATTCGATCCATGATGGACGTGCTTGCTTGTGTCCTTTCTCGGATGGGTGCGCCGGGCTTGAGTGGCTTGTGATCAATCGTGTAGGCATCGCCGCAGTCCTCGAAAGAGGGTTGGAGATCGTTGTGATTCGGCCAAAGTGATGATAGACGAGATCGAATCGAATGATGATTGGGACCGCACCTTATCGTCTGATACGGTGCAGCAGCATGAGCAAATTCCTGTTACTGCAGCTGGGCAGCGTGATTTTTTCTCAATCGGCCCGACCACGCGCATGGAACGTGCATTTTTCTGAGACCCACACTCACACACGCGCAAACGCAAACCCAACACCAACACTTTCAAAAGCGTTGTTCTAGCTTGTTTCCCGCACATTATCACCTTCCACCATATAGCTGGCACTCCAGCTCGGATCACATCCGCTCAGACGTCCATCATGGCGTCATCTAGCGAGCATGTCGCTGAGCTCAGCACGGAGCAGAAAGCCGACAACGAGAAGCAGACGACCATCTCGGAAACCAAGGCTGTTCAAGACTACGAGGCTTCGGCGGAGGATGCCTCAGGACTAGCAAAGGAAGAGGCGCCAAAGGGGGAGGAACCTGCTTCTTCCACACCAGCCGAGGGTCTCGCTGACGACGTGGACAAGCTGAGCCTGGGGAAGGATGAATCACACTTCGGAAACGCCGACCCGTCCAGCTCCGATGGGACCGTAGAGCAAGCGACAGAAGCGGAGAAGGATGCGACTGAGCAGCAAACGGAGAACAGCGCCAGCAAGCACGTCTCAGAACATATCTCGAGCAACCCCGCGGAGGACGACGACGGAAAGGATGAGAGAGCGTCTGTCGGGGCTGCCGACAAGCCTGATCCAGTCACCAGCAGCTCAACGACACTGGCCTCGACATCAGCTCCCTCGGACGAGCAGAAGGATGACGAGGCTCAAAACGCGCCGCAATCATCTCAGACAACATCGGCACTCCCGACTTCAAGTGATGAACCAGTCAACATCGTTTCCGAATCCGCAGAGCAGCAAACAAGCGTTGACACCGAAGCTCAGCCTGAGGAGAGCGTATCACCTCCCACTCTTCCAAGCAAGGATGCGCCGCAACCACCAGAGAAGACATTGGCAGTCCAGGCTAGCGTTCCTGTTTCTCCGCCGGCTGCACCATCTACGCCACCTGCACAGAAGTCTGCTAGACCAAGTCGAGAAGCCCTGGCTGATGCTGAAAGCGTAGCTGCTGTGGCGCACGCCTTTGGTCGAGATTCACCCGCGCTGCGCTCCTCCACCGACACGCCGCAGCGGATCTCTACACCCATCGACAGCACGCGCGCTGCGCAAGGCACAAAGGCACCGGTTAGCTTCAGTGTCGGCGACGACTCCAGCAAGGACACTACGCAAAAGGATGCATCAAGCGACGCCAACACTTCCAAAGCCGCAATGGACGTCGATCCATCAGAGAACGAGAAGCTTTCAGAAGGAGACAAAGCAGCGAGCACCTCTCGCGGCGGCATCAACATCGGCAAAGGTCCACCTCCCACGACTCAAGCCAGCGAAGAGCTTCCTTTCGACTTCAACCGATTCCTCGAGCAGATGAAGCACAGAAGCGCACAACCCGTCGGTGAATACGTTCGCAGCTTCATCAAGGGTTTCGCCAAGAAGCCGTATCGCACGCAAGATCAGATCAAGCTCATCTTCGACTTTCTCGACTTTATCGCTGCCCGCATGAGGGAGTGCGACATCTGGAAGGACCTCGGCGAAAGCGACTTTGAAAATGCAAAGGAGGCCATGGAGAAGCTCGTCATGAACCGTCTCTATCCCTACACTTTCACGCCTGCTGTTCAGAAGGAAGGCAGGTGGGCCGTGCAGACCGACGACCTCGAACGCGATAGGGTGTTGCGTCAGCGCATCGGTCTGTTTGGCTGGTTGAGCGAGGAGCATCTCGATGTGCCCGTTGGCGACCACTCACGGGGATTCATCGAGTTCTCGATTCAGGAGCTGCTCAAGATCAACCACTACAAGGCGCCTCGAGACAAGCTCATCTGCATCCTCAACTGCTGCAAGGTCATCTTTGGCATGATCCGACATCTTTCGACGCAGGAGAATGCCGACACGTTTATCCCGGTCTTGATCTTTGTGGTGCTGAAAGCGAATCCGGAACACCTAATTTCCAACGTCGAGTACATCAGCCGCTTCCGCAATCCGGATCGTCTCTCGAGCGAGTCGGGCTACTATCTTTCGAGCTTGATGGGAGCCATTGCGTTTATTGAGACGATGGACTACACCTCGCTCAGCAACATCACGCAAGAAGAGTTCGAGAAACGCGTGGAAGAAGCCGTCTCCACACTAGCAGAACCAGAAGCGTCATCAGCGGCTGCTGCAGGAACATCAGAAGCCAGCCTTCTCGCTCCGTCCACCACACCTCCGCCTAGGACTGGCCAATCCCCCTTCGGCAACCCGCAGCATCAGCGAAGTGTCAGTGCCACCAGCGTTTCAGCGCCATCTGGGCCCGGCGAGGAGGCTGCCAAGGCGCTACCATTCACGCCCATGGCCGCTTCGCTGGCGGACGACACTCGCGCCTTCTTCCTGAGGACAGGCGAAGCAGCACGAACCGGTCTGAGTCGACCCATAGGTGCACTTGGAAGACTGATCAACGAGGGAATCGAGGGCATCCGTACACCCAGCAACAATGACAGCGGTGCTTCGACAGAGAGGCAGAACTCGCCGGCGCCGCCTGCTGCTGCCGGTAGTGGGACTGGCATGACAGCATCAACCTCGCGCTCGAAGCTGTTTGGAGGCTTGTTCGGCTCTCTCGATACATCGGACAGCGCCGCGCAGCCACGAGGAGCCGGCTATCCGGGCCAGCAAGCAGGCCGTCGGGCTACCACGCTGCTCGACGACGAGCCGCAAACTCCCTCGACGGGCGATCTGCTCCAGGACGGTTTCCATCCGTACAACGCGGGCGGGACTGGAGGAGCGCCCAATGCGCTTCCTCGGCTGGTGAGGCCCAACATGCCTCAGCGAAACTACTCGATCGACGACACCATGTTCGACGATGAATCGGCGGGCAGGCGCAATCTGATGGCGACTTCGGCAGGCGGTGGAGGTCGTGGACAGCGCGATGCGGACTACTACGATGACGATGACGATCAAGATTCGGTCGAGGGCGATCACTCATTGACGACTCCCAACGCCGGTGCAGCAGCAGAGCAGATGCGTCGACGTATGCGAATGCAACAAGATTTCGGCCGTGGGTTCGACGACAACCTTCCCAGCACACCGTCGCGTCGAGGCGAAGCAGACGCTCAAGGTCGACTGCAACCCGGACGACGAGAGGAAATCGCCTATGAGAATGCACAGACGGAGCAGGCTATCCAGCGATCGTTGATGGATCAGCAGCGTATGGATGCAGTACAGGCGGATGAAGCAGCTCAAAACTCGGCGAGCGTGGAGACGCTTAAATCGATTTTCCCGACCATGGACGATGGGGTGATTCAGATGGTGTTGCAGGGATGTGAGGGAAACGTGGAGACGGCGATCGATCGGTTGTTGGAGATGCAGTAGGTGTTTGGTTGTTTGCAATGGAACGTCTTGCAGATTGAACTGGAGTGAGTGATACCGACGTGCATGAGAGCGTGTCTGCGTGTTGAAAGATTCCCGATTGGTGAGGTAAGAGAAGTTGAGTACTGTAGCTAGCTGTCTTGAGCTTCGTGTCGGCTTGCTGGTCGAGCATTTGGATTCGGCTGAGTTGCCGTGAACAAATCGACACTCGGTAATGACGGCTTCGCATGTGTATGCTGGAGGGTCCTCTTCCGAACAGGCAAGGAAGAAAGTAAAGCCACGGCAAGACAGAAGCAGCTCGCGGCCATCTCGCCGTGCTTTCGCGCGTCTGGACCCAACGCGAAATCTGCATCTGACTCTCTCTGTTCTTTCGCTAGAATCAGCTCGCTAGCGAAGCGTGCCTGAGAAAAAGAACGCGCATCTCTCTCTTCTTCAATCGGATCCCACGGTTTCGGCAAGTGTCCTGCCCCATCCACATGCACATCACGCGACCGCGCAACCACACGGGAGCACCGCGAAGCCTCGATTTCGAAGCACTGTTTTCATCCGATCTCCTTCTTCTTCTTTACGGCAAGACATTCATAACAATGCTTTGGACAAGCTGCACCTCATCGAGCAGAGATGGAGACAAAGGCGAGCGATGGGTTTGGAGATTTAAGCTCAAGCTCTGGATACGACCTCTTTCGATGCATCTGCACAGCCTACGAAAAATAAAAAAGATCTGGCCAAACGCGGGAAGATCACAAACTCTAAAAATTCCAGACTCGAGCGCCACCCTTTCTGGACCAAGAGGCGGAATGAGAAGAATCCAAAACGATCCACAAGAAGGAGAGAAAGCACGCTGAGTTTCTTGTCACTCCGACCGATCCTTCTTCTCGCTGCTCTCCTTCTTGTCGCTGCTCTCGAGGGAGAGCTGCGCTGCTGCGTCGCTGTCCGTGACCTGCATCGGTCTTCCCGAACAAACGAGTGGAAAGCGGGTTGACCGTATTCAATAAAACGGTACAGTTTCGTTCTTTCGTCGATTTTGGAAGATCTTTTCTCTGGAACTGCTTATCGCGCTGCTGCGCCACTCTCCGAGCGCCACCCTTCACTACTTGTCCGGAAGAACCTAGTCTCATAAATGCGGTTGCAAGGACAAGGTTTGCAGCGACAAAGAGGCGCAGAGAGAGTTTGTGTGTGAAGTTGCGCAAGCATGCATCAGCAGCAACAGCAGACAAAGGACAAAGAGGGAAACCAAATTTGGAAATCATTCAAAAGTCACAGAGTCCAAGCCACGATGCGCACATGCACAATTGATGCAGGAATTGCCAGGCATCGCTGCATCGCTGCAGCTCCCCCTCCTCATGCTGCTCCTTCGATCGGACATTGGCTGTGAGCTTCCGCAGCTTCCTGTGACAGATTGCTTTGTCATGAATGAGAGCCTGATCGTTGCTGTGGAACCGTCGGCCCGTGTCTCTTTGCTTCCCGCGTCCATCATCATCTCTTTTGCTCGCAAGTGGCGAAGTTGTAGGTTGCAAAGAGCAGGCCCCGCTTGGAAGAATTCACGACGGAGGAACGAGCGGATCACTTGGCTAGCGAAGACACAGACAAGTTTTGTCCAATCCCATCCGGTGCTCGCACGACCCTTCTTCGCTGGACAAAAGTTGACTGCTAAGGGGTCTAGGACACGTCGACTCGGCCGCAGCAGGTGACTTGACGGAGACAGGGCGATCAGGGCTCTCGTCGGTACCTTTGCTGCCAACCGCACTCGCTCGATTCTTCCGCGAGTAGCATCGGCCTCTCCTATAACCAACTCTAAGGAGCGCGGTACAAGCAACCTCTCGATCGACCGCCAGCCTTAGCCACGCAGGCGGCATACACGCACTCACGCCCCTTCGGACCCGCAGTCTTGATCCCAAAGGCACCCGTGGCCTCACATAGCACAGCCCGAATGTCTCACTCATCTTCGCGCCTCTAAGCATCACAGCGCAGCCTCTGCGCTCACCAGCCGCATCGGCTCCACCCCATCCGCCATGAACCCGCCTCGTCACTCACCACACAACGGCATCGGCTCGCAACCGACGACCCCTCCAGTCTCATGGGAAGGCGATCAGATGCTCCACATCTACCTCTGCGACTATCTCCGCAAACGAGGATACTCGCAAGCAGCGCTTGCCTTGAGGTTGGAAGCCGGGTTGGAACCGGATCGTAAGGTTCCCATCGATGCGCCTCAGAGCTTGCTGTTCGAGTGGTGGGTGGTGTTTTGGGAGGTGTTTGCGAGCAGACTAGGGGACGAAGGGAGTGCGTTGGCGGCGGATGCTCAGGTGTATACGCAGAACAGGCCCGCGGGGATGGCGCAGGTGGGAGGAGGCGCAGGGACGGGGGCTGGTCCGTCTTCGCAGCCGGGGTATTCGAATGGTGTGGAGAGGATGCAGCAGGGAGTCGGACCGTCAGTCACACAGAATCCGGTCTTCAGTCGACGACTGTCACTGGCTGGATCGAGCTCGTTGGATCGCATCCCTGAGGGGCTGCAAGCTTCGTCTTCCACTCCCAGCGGTCTTCGAACTCAACCCTCGCCAAGCGAACAGCAAACCTCACAGCAGCAGCAGCAGCAGCAGCAGCAACCACGCAGAGTCTCGATCTCCAAACTACCCCAACTCGATCTGGAAGCAAGTCACAAGCTCGGCTTAGCCCGCCCTGCAAGTCGAACGGTCATCCAACAGTGTATGGATATGATGGATCTAGGAGCCAAACAGATCGACAATCTGACGGTGGAGGAGAAGCGAGCGTTGGCGAAACGGGTCACAAGGCTTCAGACGGCTCAGAACGATGCGCAGATGAACTTGGCGAGGTTGCATGGGTTGCAGCCGCCGAAGCCGTTACTTGGAGGTAAGCAGGGGCAGGGGCAATCGGATGGATTTGGTGGTCAGGCTGGGCAGAAGAGAAAAGATTCGCCGAACGAAGATTTGGAGCGGGTGAGGCTTGCTGTAGGGTCGAGTCAGATGCAATCGCAACTGGGCCCAGCACAGGCTATACGACGTCCTTCATACTCGGCTCTTTCAGCATCGCCGATTACGCCCTCGACCGCCGGAGGTGGTGGATTGCCATTTTCGCAAGTTTCGCCACATCCAATGGTGCAGCATAGCCCAGCATCGAGTGCCCCAACTCCGTCAGCGATGAATCCGCCGCCCTCACGACGACCGTCGGTTTTTGCGCCTGTCGAGCCGAGTCCGCAGAGGTTGGGGATGCACGCTTCCGGCCTAGCTGGATCGTCGTCGATCAGCCCCATGTCCGACTGGCAGGATTTCTCAGCCTCATACCCACAGCAGCAGCAGCAGCACGCAGTACCGCCCTTGCAACAGCAACAACGACCGGTGGTCATGCCGAGTGGTCTTGACCCTCAGGCGCAGGCGAACCTCCAACCAGCGTTCGCTAACGGCCAACGACATCCGATGCATACGTTCTCAGGGTTGCCCTCGGCAAGCGTCAACATGCGACCTATCCCACAGCAAGTTGTGTCAAAAGAAGGCCTAGCACCGCCGCTGTTCCTCGCTAAGCCGTCAGTGTTTGAAAACGCTGCAGCTGGAGAAGAGATGAACGCAGCAGCGTTCAACGAGATGATTCTGCAGCAGGCGAGTGGGCCAGCGACGCCGTTTGCGGATCTGGAGTACGATTTCAACGTGTTGCTTTCGAATTCGACTCAGTTGGGGAGGGAGAACGGTTAGGTTGGTCCGGAGGGAGGGGTGAGTGTTGGTGGAGAGGAGTTGTATACGAGTATGCACCCGCATCTTACTGTATCTTTTTAGCAAGCAATGGTTTCACTTCAGCAAGCAATGGGTGAACTTTCCAGCATTCGGCGCTGCTTAGGCGCCTCACCATCCTTTTCCACATCTTGTCCGGAAGCGCAATTGTTCGAATGTGTCATTATTGAGATTGCAAGTTGATTCGTAGCAGACTACGAGGCGCGAAGAGCTTAGTTGTGCTTGGCGGCGGTCTCCTTTTGCAGCTGTTCAGGCGACTTGCCGTGCTTTTCGCCGTGTACGGCGTCCTCGGAGTGCGTTGGGGCATCCTCGGAACGGCCGGTAGTGCTGCCAGCGGAGGCGTTGGCCGATTCGGTGGTCTCCTTCTGCAGCGTCTTGGGGTCCTTGGAGTGCTTATCCGCCTTGACGGAGGCTCCGGAGTGGGTGTCCTTGTTGAGGATGTTTGGGTCGTCCGTGCGGCGGATCTGTAAGTATCGAGAAAGGGGTAGGGGGGTTAGTTTGAGATGAGGTGAGGAAGCATTTGGGTGGTGTGGAAAACTTACCGAGGTGGTCATGAGCGATCGACGACCGGTAGCGGAGGCGGAGGCGGCGCCAACGCGGAGCGAAGCGGTTGCGGTGCGAAGGAGCGACATTGTGTTTCGTTCTCGGTGAGGGTTGGTGGTGGTAAGGATGAGGGATGGATGATGTACGCTCGTAAGGATCTTCAATCGCAGAGAACCCGGCTCGAAGCGGTTGTATGCACCCTTTCCAGCCAAAGCACGAAGCAGCTATGCTTCGCTGTACAGCTACACAGTATTAGTAATCCATTCCTCTCAACACGAGAGCCGGAGTCGCAGCCATGGACCAAAGAAGGGTCCGGAAACACGGTTGCACCACTTTTCACCGACACAGTGTGAACAGACCATCGAGACAAGCATCTCAGTGACATCACGCTGCTTTGGGCGCTGAAGCCTCCACAATCCGTGCGCCTCATGAGCCTCGCTGCTTCCGGTGATTTTTCGAGGCCGGTGCTGATGATTAGACGGTCTAACACCTCCAACTTGAAAAATCGTAGCTCTGGCTGAACCCTCCGAGCATGACCCACGTGGCGAGGTGACCCTCTGCGTGTGAAGAGCGTCTTGCGACCAATATCACGCACCGAGAAAGGCATCCTTGCGATGCTTCAATGTGGGGGATTGTCGCCAGCAAAGCCCGATTCCTCAACGGCGTCGGGCTCGACAGGGGACATGGGCGCCACCAGGATCAGGAACGCAGCAAACACAGACAAAAGAGAGCCTTAATTTCAAGAAGAAGAGACCTCGGAGCCTTTTTTCTGTTCGCTTCTTCTCTGCTGTCGACCCAGACTCGAGCGGGAATGCAACTCGTGCGTGCTTTCAAATTGAGCTCGGATTGAACCCCTTATTCTCTGCCATGAGGGATGGGTGGGATGCCCCTCATTGAGAAGGTGGGAGGCTCGTGCTCGGAGCGTTTCTTGCATGTCTCGAGCATTTGCACCCGTAGGCGGCGGCGGCGGCGGTTGTGGCGGCGACACGCTTTCCACACGAGACTGTGACCAGTTGCTCGCTTGTTCATCTTTCTTCTGACTCATGAGACAACGGATGGGACAGTGGCAGCCTCTCCCCCGCCTGTTCCTTGCGAGTCGTGTGAATGCGTGTTGGCTTTGAGTATAAGAAGTGTGCTTCTCGTTAAAGGTCGTTCTTCTCCTTTCCTCATTCTCATATCTTTGGAACCTCCAGCCTCACTCGATCCCGGAACGACATCCTCACGATGAAATTCACAAGTACAGCCGCTCTCGCAGCGCTCGCCCTCGCTTCCTCCGCAGCCGCGCACTTCACGCTCGACTACCCCACCACACGAGGATTCGACGAAGACCTCGAACCTCAAAATTTCTGCGGAGGCTTCCCTAACGTCTCCCTTCCCCGTCAGCCATGGTACTACAAGAACGGACCCGTCGAGATTGACAGTCACCACGAAACCGCAACGGTCAACATTTACATCTCGTATTCCGTTCCCACCTCGGCACAATCCTTCCTCGCCGCTAGCCCCCTGCGTCACGACCTGGCCATCACAGGCGAAGGCGAATTCTGCTTCCATGCCAACGCCAGCGCTGACGCTCCCGCAGGTGTCACACCAACAGCCGGTACGAACGCGACAATCATGGTCGAGTTCATCAACACCCAGCACGGACATCTGTATCAGTGTTCGGACGTTGTTTTCACGGATGATGCTACTGTGGGTGCCAACCTGACGTGCACGGATGCACTGACGGCGAACAGTAAGAGTACGAACGCGAGCTCGAGTTCAACAAGCTCATCGTCGCCGGCAAAGACGAGTGCGGCGGTGACTACTTCTTCTTCTCCTAAGGCTAGCAGTAACGGTGCGGGTTTGGCTTCGGTGCCGATGGCCGCTTTCGCTCTGGTCCCCGCGGTGATCGTTGGTGCTTTGTCGCTCGTATGATCGGGGTCACCAGTCAACTGCCAATTTGATCAAGTCTGACATTGCTGCTGCCTGCCAAGGTTGTGTTGTCGTGGTGAGAAGCATCATATGAGCACACATCCAAGGACGGTGAAGCCGCGAACTGATCGGCGATTAGAAATCCAGCTTTCCCCGATAAGCCCGCCCTGAGAATTCACCAAGCTGGCTCGTGCGCAACGGTTTTAGCCCGAAAAAATGGGCGATTTTTGTGTCATCTTTTTTGTACCATTTTTCAGCCGCCGTTGCTGGCAAGCTCTGAAAATCCAAGGAGCAGGATTCCGCCAAGCACGAAAAAGCATGTCATTTTCGTCAAGGTTGAGATGGTGGTCGTGCGAGCTAGAGTCAAGAGTCAGAGTGTCGTATGAACCGTGCGCTTCCTTTTCCATGACTCGCTGCTGAAAGAAGTGCACGAACCTGGTCGCTGATAGGGAAGGCGTCGAGGTGTTGCACGGAACATCAATGGTCTGGTTTGTGATGCTCAATTGTTGTTGGAGGTCAGTGCGCCGCTGTTTTGAGCCATCCTTGTGCAAGGCTTGGCTGACTCGTGTGGCGCAGACCAGAGTCGGATTTGCAAGCAAAGCACAGAGAGAGAGAGGGAGAGCGACGTCGTTGCGGAGCTGCAACTCGGGAACAAAGAATTCGAACCATTTTTTTGAATCAAAATTCTACAGCAGCAGAAGGCGATGTTGAAATCTTGAAAGTGAAAAAAACAGAAAAAGAAATTGAGGAAATGGACAAAAGCCGCTGCCGCCGTTTGCAGCGGTTCTTACGTCTCTTGTTTGTCGCATTCCTCGATCAAGCCAGCCAAAGAGTCAAAAAAATGAGAACCCGCAGCCAATCAATTAATCTCCCTCCACCACCAACCAGAGCACAAACATCGTCTCCTCTTCTCTCTCTCATCGTCACCAATCCGCCACTACCGACGCAACGCTAGCAAATATCAAACACTCGGCTGCTTGGCTTCCTTGCAGAACACGACCACTTCGACTGCATCAAAGGCGAACCACCGTCCGTCTTCACGTTACGATAAACCCAACTTGGCTCGCACCGGAATCTGGAAACGCGTCCTACGTGCTATCCGCAACTGACGTTCAACCACATCAACGTCGACACTCGATAGCAGCCGAATAACCTCGTAGCGACCCACTCGTTCTGTGCATTTTGCTCGCTGTGGTCTCATCAACACCATCCCGCGCAGGCTTTTGGATAAAATAGCGTTGCTCTTTCGTGGCACATCCAAACACGTCCGCGTCATATCATCACTCACGGTCCGTCACCTCCTGCGTCCGCTTCATAGACCAGCTTCGGCAGCACATATTCAGAGCGTAGCTCTTTCAACCGCGTCCCACCCGCCATATCAGCTTTCCGACCAACCGCTTGTTCAACGGTGGAAAGCGTCGTTTTTATTTCCAAGCTCAGTTCCGCCTTGCTTTGGACATTGGCATAACAAACACTGCTACACACCTTTCCCACACCCAAATTGCGTCATAATGGAGAAGGACGGAGATCCGTCCGGAGGATGGCGCTTCGCTCAGTGCTTCGGAGACAAGGGAGAGGTCGAGGAGATCACTGAAGGTAAGCAACAAAGAACACATAAGCGTCGCGGACTGTCGCTGCATACACCAGTGCAATCGGGAGCGTGCTAGTGTTAGCAACATCGAGCTGTTCGATCGGTGTTCTGGTCCACTGTCGTGGCTGACATCTTATCGCTGGCTCGGCAACAAGTCCGCTTTTCGCGCTCTTGGCGTACCTCGGCGCTCCTCGCTCTTCGAACATCCCGCTGACCATCCCTTTCGCATTGCTTACCATCTTTGCCCGCAACACAGCCGATATCATCTCGACGGTCGAGTTCGATCATACCGGTGACTACCTTGCTACAGGTGACAAGGGTGGTCGTGTCGTCCTCTTCGAGCGCAATGACTCTGTGAGTAGCTCAGTGTTTATCACTACTCGTATCTCTCGCTTATCCACATACTGACTGGGACCTCCCCTCTTTTCGTCCTACGTCCTCACAGAAAAAGGGCTGCGAGTACAAGTTCCACACCGAGTTCCAATCACACGAGCCAGAATTCGACTACCTCAAGTCTCTTGAAATCGAAGAAAAGATCAACAAGATCAAGTGGTGCAGAAGACAGAACGCAGCTCACTTTTTGCTCAGTACAAACGGTGCGTATCCGCAACTTGCCGTGACGCTTCGCAGCAACTTTGAACCCAGACTCGCTGACCTTACTTGCATCTGCTTCCACCCACTACAGACAAGACGATCAAGCTTTGGAAAGTGTTTGAAAAGACACTCAAGTTGGTAGCTGAAAACAACCACAACGATATGGGCTACGGCCAAACACGCGACCCAGACGTCCACCCTTCCTTGCTACCCGTCCCGACACCAGTCCCTGGAAGCGGTGTAGGGCTTCGTCTGCCGCGTCTCACACCCGTCGACACCATTATCGCCGCTGTCCCACGCAAGATCTACGCCAACGCACATGCCTACCACATCAACTCGATCTCAGTCAACTCGGATGGCGAGACGTACATCAGTGCCGACGACCTCCGCATCAACCTGTGGAACCTCAACATCAGCGACCAGAGCTTCAACATTGTCGACATCAAGCCGGTCAACATGGAGGAGCTGACCGAGGTCATCACTGCTGCCGAGTTCCACCCGATCCACTGCAACCAGTTTGTCTACTCGAGCTCCAAGGGTACCATCAAGCTGGCTGATATGCGAGACTCGGCGCTGTGCGATGCGCATGCCAAGCAGTTCGAGGAGGAGGAAGATCCATCGACCAAGTCGTTCTTCAGCGAGATTATCAGCAGCATATCCGACGTCAAGTTTTCGCGCGACGGTCGATACATCTTGTCTCGCGATTACCTCACTCTGAAGATTTGGGACGTCAACATGGAGAACAAGCCAGTCAAGACCATCCCCATCCACGACCACTTGCGCTCCAAACTCTGCGATCTGTACGAGAACGACTGCATCTTTGACAAGTTCGAAGCGCTCTGGGGACCCGATGGTAAAAAAGTGCTTACTGGAAGCTACAACAACTACTTCCACATCTTCGACAAGGATGACAGTTCGGATGTCGTTTTGCAAGCCGACAAGTCGGCGTTCAAAGCCAAACGCATGGCGGGTGCGGGCAAGAAGGGCAACAAAGCAGGAAACAGTACGTTGGGCGCCCCGGGGCAGATCAATCTGGACAACCCGGATTTCAACAAGAAGATCCTGCACGCCAGCTATCATCCGAGAGAGAATACCATCGCCATCGCAGCAACGAATAATCTCTTCATCTTTTCGGCTAACAATCCTGCGGGGATCCCGATGGCGTAGGAGAGGTGAAGTGTTATGGAATGTTCCCCCCCCGCGAAGCAGTGTTTCACGGTGGAATGCTGTGTTGTTGTACTACCCTGGCTTCCTTGTTTTGCGAATCTTGTTCAACAGTTGATTGATGTGTGTGTGTGTGTGTGTGTGTGTGTGTGTGGGATCGTGGTGCTGAGAGTCAAACGCAAGCAAGAAGGGGGTCGAAGTGTGTGGCATTGAGGTTGTAGGAAGGAGAGAGAGACAGCGAACAGTGTCAAGTTGAGAATCGCGAATGATGACAGTGAACTACACTTCGCCTTCCTCGAGCTCCGACTCGGCATCATCGTCCCTTCTAACCCTCTTTGTCGAGGTCTCACCCTTCTCCTGCGTCCTTGCTTCCTTCTCGGGGGCATCCTTTCTCTTCCTCCCCTCCGCTCCTGCACCTTCTCTCTCCTTCTCCTTCTGCCGCCGCACAAATTTCTCCCAAGCCCACCTGGGCACCCTCTCGTCCTCCCCCTCGGCCGCTTTCAACTCTTCCAGCGCTTCCACTTTGCGCCTGACCTCGTCCCAGTCGGCATCCAGATCGAGCGCAGGTTCGACCTTCTTGAACGCGTAGCGCAGGTCTTCGATGCGGTGTCTGAACTTCCGCTCTAGCTTGCGTCGCTCGTCGGAGGCTTTGCGTGCTTCTTCCTCGGACAGGTAGGCTACTAGCTCGGTGTAGATCTGTTTGAGGGTGGTGGCGGGTACGTCGACGGCGGATGTCCAGGCGAGGAATTCGGATTCGCTCGTAGCAGGCGTGACCGAGTGCCCGAGGCTCGAGACGTGCTGCAGCGCGTCCGCGGTCTGCTTCTCCAGCTCCTGATCCAGCCCGTCGACGAGGTCGTAGAACATGTCGAGCGGCGTCGACCCGGCTTGACCTACGCAGCGTAGGAAGGCGTCGTCGTCCTTGATCAGCGGCAGAACTTCGCCCCACGTAGTCCGGGCTGCAATCTTTCCTTCATCCTTCAGGCTGCGGAGGAGAGCTTTGAACGCATCCCTATTCTTCCGCTCCTTCCTCCGCCTCACCTCCACCTCTTTACGCTGCGCTGCATCCGCGTCCTTCTCGATACCCTTGATCAGCTCTTCAAACACCACCAGCATATCGCTCAAGTCCATCGACGGCAAATGCTCGTCCTCCGTATACTCCTGCGATTCGAGGATGGTTCGATGTGCGTCTCTCCAGCGTGTAAACACGTCCGCTTCAAAGGTCTTCAGGAGCGCCATGAGCATCTCCATGTTCCTCTTCTTGATTCTCACCTCTTCCAACCTCTCCCTTTCCCGCCGATCCTTCATGACCGCTTCGAACAACCCTTTCGCCTCCTCCTCGCTCTGCGCTTGCTTCCACACCGTCGTGCTCCCCAAAAACTTTTTGGCAGTGGCGAAGCTGGAATAGCTCTTGAGCCGCTTCTCCCCCTCCACCAGCTGCGCGAACGCCGGCTTGAGCCGTTCCCACCTCGCCGCGGATTCGGCTGCACGTTGCTCGCGCAGCGCAGCGATGTGCTTGTTGAAGGCCGCTTTCCGCTCCGCGATCGTTTTGAGCGCTTTGTAGAGCGGGTTGGTGATGATGGTGCGCATGGTGGTCTCCCATGTCCAGTCAACGTCGACGCCGGTATCGCGAAGCAGCTGGATGAAAGCCGACTCGGCGGCTTCTTTGTCGCCTTTGAAGTTGAGTTCGGCGCTGCCGGACATGGTGAGGTGTGTTGCGGGGGCGGTGTTGCGGGACGCCGGAGTGAGAGGGGTGTTGGATCCTGATGCGTAGCCGGCGTGGTTCGGGGTAGGGTTGGGTGAGTGTGCGGCTGGGCGATGCGGCGATGCTCTCTCGTTCGCTGCGGGAAAGGGGCTCTGCGAGGCGATGGGCGAACGAGCGAGCGCGGGCGACGCGACTGCAGGCGACGCCGCTGCTGGACCGGAAGTGGGAGCAGCACCATCGATAGGATACTGGTCCAGAATCTGCTTGAGCTCGGCAGGCAGCGTCCAGGTGGACTGCTTCGTGACGCTGTGTACGTAGTACGATCGATCACCGCTCTTGTACTCTTTCCAAGGCGTAGCTTCGAGCGCTCGTTCGCGAGGCGTCTTGAGCTCCGACGGCTTCTCCCATACCGAGCGTCGTTCGACGGTGTGATACCAGTACGGGCGACCTTCGGGCGTCCGATGCTCGGTCCATGGCGCTCCTTGTGCTGACATGATGCTGTTCAGCTTTTTTGAAAGCGGTGAGATGAGGGAGGGTTGGTGGAGAGGGTGAAAGAGCTGAGCATTCTTCTCGAAACGGACCCTTTTCGAGAAATCCGGATGTCGGAAAGCGAGACCGCGCTCAGGAATTTCACGATTCAAAGCGGTTCGTTTGCAATTCCAACACAAACAACCGTTTGGCTAAGTCACATGCGCTCCTTCACTTTGCATCCGCTTTAGCCACCTTCTCTACACTCATCAACATCGGCATAGATCCGATCGATACCCTCCAGCAATCATGGCGGATTCTGCCGAGGCTTTCTTGGCCGGCATCGAAGAGGAAGTTCGAGGCAAAGCCAGCAACAACGACCGCAGCAACAATAGCTCTTCCGGTCGGGATCGTGACAGAGATCGCGACAGGGATCGAAGGGATCGCAGGTCGGGGAGAGATTTCGAAGAAGACCGAGGTGGATCGTCCAGCTCGCGTAAGAGGAGAGATGCCGATGACCGGGACGAGCATGATAGGTATCCACGCAAGTCGCAGCGAGACGACCGGGATAGGAGGGGTGAGAGGGAGGATGATGAGCAGCGGAGGAGGAGGCGGAGGGATGACGACTACTATAGTGGTGGAGGAGGGAGTCGAGGCAGCCGCGACGGCAGGGACGCAAGGGATGGCTATTCCTACAGACGAGACCACCGTGACCGAGGCGACGACCGATACCCCCCTCGCAGAGAGCGTTCGAGATACGATGATGACGACTATTACCGCGATCGAGGCAGCCGTCATCGCGGCGGTGACTGGAGGAGTGCGGAAGGGCGGGATAGCAGTCCGTCGGTCCGTCGCAGCCCCACGCCAGAGGGCACGATCCCCATCAGCGAGCGAGCTAGGCCTGATTCCAAATGGGACATTCCCGCACCAGGCTTCGAAGGTACTAGCGCTCTAGCGGCCAAAGCTACAGGACTGTTCGGTATCCCTGGTCAGACGAGGCTCGTCGGTATGCCACCCGTCAATCTCGGCGTGAGTGGTCCTGGTGTGCCGCCCGGTGTAGGGTTGCCGTTGCCACCAATCCACATGGGTGGTCAGCCTATCCATCCTCATCGCGGTGGTCCTCGACAGCCCTATCCCTCGCAACACGATCAATATCCGCATTCGAATCATCAAAATGCATATGGCTCGCCGCACGGCCACGGCTCGCCTTACCCTCCCCAAGGCGGATTTGACAACGGCTCTCACCCTTCTTCGCAGCAGCAGGGTCCTTCTCCAGCAGAACTCGCTGCTCAGAACGCCAACCGTCAAGCGCGTCGACTCTACGTCGGAAACATCACGCATCAGACCAACGAACAGAACATCATCGCCTTCTTCAACGAGCAGATGCTCAAACTCAAGCTTGGCACCGAACCTGGTGAGCCGGCTGTTTCGGCTCAAGTCAACGTCGACAAGGGGTATGCGTTCGTCGAGTTCCGTCATCCTGAAGAAGCGACCAACGCCATGTCTTTCGACGGGATCGTGTTCCAGGCGCAATCGCTTAAGATCCGACGACCCAAAGATTACACCGGTCCTGATGTGCGTCCTCCGTCCAACATCCATGTTCCGGGTGTCATCAGTACGAATGTGCCCGACTCGCCGTTCAAGATCTTTGTCGGTGGTCTACCGACTTATCTTACAGACGATCAGGTGATCGAGCTGCTGCAAGCGTTTGGAGAGCTTCGTGCGTTCAACTTGGTCAAAGACACCGGCACAGGTGCATCGAAAGGTTTTGCGTTCTGCGAGTACGTCGACACCGCGCTCACCGACCTCGCATGCCAGGGACTCAACGGCATGGAGTTGGGCGATCGCAATCTCGTCGTGCAGCGCGCCAGCGTGGGCAGCGAGAAGAAAGCCCAAGCCATCGCGGCAACAGGAGCCAACGCTGGCTCGCTAGGATTATCGACCGTCCCCAGCGCTGTTTCCAACTTTGCCGGTGAAGGAGGCGACGCAGGCGAGCCCACGTCGTGCATGGTCATGCTCAACATGGTCACTCCTGAGGAGCTTCAAGACGACGAAGAGTACGCCGATATCGTCGAAGACATCCGCGATGAATGTACCAAGTACGGCTCGGTGACGGACGTGCGCATTCCGAGACCGGCGAAGGAGAGCAAAGGTGCAGCTGCGCATCAGTGGAAGCGTGCTCAGGAAGAAGCGCCGGTGGAGAAGGAGAGGGAAGGTGTGGGGCGGGTGTATGTGAGGTACGGCGAGACGGAGAGCTGCGCACAGGCGTTGAAGGCGATTGCGGGTAGACAGTTCGGCGGTAGGACGGTGATCTGTGCGTTTTTGAAGGAGGACGACTGGCCGGGTGACGAGGACGGTGGTCAGACGGCGGATGATACTGCTGCCCAGGCGAAGGGGGCTGCTTTTGGGTCGTAGTGCCACTTTGGCTCTGAAGGAGGGATCCAAAGTGTCGTTTGTAACGGCAATTCATTACAGTCATGGAATTCTTAGCGCTTTCGACAAGGCCTCAGAGTCTGCAGTCCATCAGAGTGTGCCGTCATCACAAGATACCTTCTGTCACACGGTGTTGTCTCTCACAGCGTGCCGTCTTCAGACGCAAAGGGTGCCATCTCGACATGACGAAGCAGAAGGCGTTGTTGGATCGTATCGATCAACCCTAAAACGGATCGTTGAGATCGGGCCCAATCTCTGCGGTTTGAGTTGCGAAAGGCGGGGCAAATCGGATGTGTGCGTCAAAAGAGGCCAAAATCGACCCACTTTTTTTGGAGAGGAAGTTGCCCGATATGCAGTCGACCCACGGCGAACAGCATCAGCCAACAAATGGCACGATATTCCACTCGAGCGTGTTCGCGTCAGGCGACTCACCTCTTTGCTCTGTCTCTGCTCGTTTGGAAGGAGGAAAAAAAAGACTATCTTTGCTGTGATCTGCAAACAGAACAACGCGCTTTGACCGCCACCGTCAAAATGCCCGTTTTAAATCGGCAATCATGCTTGCTTCGAGTCTCTGACTGGAAAAGTGCCTGCCAACTGCACGCGTTGGCTATTTTTGATCCGTTTTCGCGAAATTTATTATTTTTTTGGGTTTCTTCTTGAGCTGGCCTGATGTGCAGTGCAGGAGATGCAGCAGACAGGGTTTCTTCTCAGCCAACCAATGAACCAACACTCCTGCCTGCTGCCTGCGTGTGTGCGCATGGCGAGAACCCTAGCGCAAATCTGGAAGAGAAGCAGGAGTGAGAGTAAGAGTAAGAGCAGCTGGTGTATCGACTCTGCATGTGCAAGTGTGTGGTGTGTGCGTCGGTAGCCAGGTGTGAGTGTGGTGTTGCTCTCTCGTGCCTTGGCCACCTGTTGAGGCTGTTCGAGCAGGAAGAATTGGCTGACTTTTTTGAGTTGCGTGTGTCTCTCTGTCTGTCTGATCATTTAGCCAGTTTCTGAATCGCCTCGCCTCGCCTGGCCTCCGCCTCGCACCGACAATTGACACTCCCTCGCGACCACCAACCCGCACCCTCACCTCTACTCTTTGCTCCCTCGCACAGGCTTCTTCACACTCCTTTACCATCCATCCACCCATTCAACGCATTTCAACATGTCGGCTCGTCCTCAGAACGTCGGAATCAAGGCCATCGAGATCTACTTCCCCAGAAGAGTGAGTTGCTCCTCCTCCTCGTCATGCTCGCTCATCTTCAACTCGACGTCAGCGTAGCGACGACGACGACGACGACGACGACGACGATCGGTGGCGATGAGCACATTGCAGACGTCGCTCTACCGTGATGACTCTTTCTGTGTACTGACCGCAGTTCATATCCATCTTCTCTTTCGGTGACCATCTCCTCGAAACGAACAGTGCATCTCCGAAGATGAGCTCGAGGACTTTGATGGTGTTGCCAAGGGCAAGTACACCATCGGGTTCGGTCAAAAGTACATGGCCTGCACCGACGACCGTGAGGACATCAACTCGTTTGCTCTTTCCGGTAAGTAACGCACGGAACACTGCTATCGCCGTTGCTTTCTGTAGCTAACTTGATCTCGTCTCCACCCTGTGCCTTCTGCTCTCGACTTCCACCCTGCAGTCGTCTCTGGCCTCCTCGAAAAGAACAACATCGACCCCCGCAGCATCGGTCGTCTCGATGTCGGTACCGAGACCATCATCGACAAGTCCAAGTCGGTCAAGACCGTCCTCATGGACCTCTTTGCGCCCTCTGGCAACAACAACATCGAGGGTATCGACAGCAAGAACGCCTGCTACGGTGGCACTGCCGCTCTCTTCAACGCCATCAACTGGGTCGAGAGCAGCTCCTGGGATGGACGTGACGCCATCGTCGTTGCTGGTGACATTGCCATTTACGCCGAGGGTTCCGCACGTCCCGTCGGTGGTGCTGGTGCCGTCGCCATGCTCATCGGCCCCGACGCTCCCCTTGTCTTTGAGCCCGCTCACGGCACCCACATGAGCAACTTCTGGGACTTTTACAAGCCCAACCTCTCGTCCGAATACCCCGAGGTCGACGGCCCCGAGACCATCCAGGCTTACCTCGGATGCCTCGACAAGACCTACGATGCCTACCGTCAGCGTGCTGCCAAGCTCCGCAACGGCGCCGCCAACGGTGCCAACGGCCACTCGGACGCTTCCAACCTCGCCTCGATCAAGGTCGACGACTTCGACTACACCCTCTTCCACAGCCCTTACTCGAAGCTCGTCCAGAAGGGTTTCGGCCGTTTGCTGTACAACGACTACGTTGCCGACCCCACCAACGAGAAGTACGCCTCGATCCCTGCCAACTTTGCCGAGCTTGACCGCAAGTCGACCATCACCAACAAGGACGTCGAGAAGGCTTTCGCTGCTTACGGCAAGGAGCTGCAGCAGACCAAGCTCGAGCCCGGTATGGACACTGTGCGACGATGCGGTAACATGTACACCGCTTCGCTGTACGGTGGTCTCGTTTCGTTGCTCTCCAACATCCCCTCGCAAGAGATCCAGGGCAAGCGCATCTTGCTCTACTCGTTCGGCTCTGGCGCCGCTGCCTCCATGTTCGTTATCCGCGTCAACGGCTCCACCGAGCAGCTTGTCAAGGCTGCTGACCTCAAGAACCGCCTTGCTAGCATGAAGGTGGTCCCCTGTCAGACCTACGTCGAGGCCCTCAAGACTCGTGAGGCCACGCACAACGCTGTGAACCACAAGCCCGTTGGTGAGCTCGAGAACTTGTGGCCTGGTGCTTACTACCTCGAGAACGTCGACCACATGTACCGCAGGACATACGGCCGCATCCCCGCCAACGCCAACTAAGCGTTGCATTTCGTAGAAGCCGTGGAGCGGGTAGGGTTTGCTCATGCTCGAAAGGGTTTTCTCGTTTCTTCCTTGTAAATATCGCCCTTTCGGTCTGGCGAACCGACGTTGTGAGCGAAGCTGATCGAGGACGGTTGGATTATGCAGGGGTTTGCACTTGCTCGACTCGCATTTCGCAAAGTGCTTCGTCATACTTCTTTTTCTCCTCTTCTAGTCATTCACGCTCTGTATCTGGGTCGTTGCGCTACCGTCACACATGTCTCTCAGGTTTTGACCAAATAATATCAATCCATTAGAACCATCCCGGGAGGTCTTCTCTTCCCTGCATCAAGTCTGAACATTTCGGCAATAACGAGCACGATCGACAAAGCGGATGATCCGAATCTGTGCAAGGCAACTGCGATCCGTCTGAACGATCTTTGGCGGAGTTACTCGCTCGATTCGCAGGCGTTACGACGTTCGAACGCCACAAACTCAAAGCGGCAGTGCTGTGCATACAAACTTTTAGCGAGCGAGCGTGGGAATCGCGTCGGCTGATCCGACTCGTTGTCGAGCTGCGCAGCATTTTAAGGCGACGTCTCGTGCTTTCAACAAGGTCAACTGGACGGGGTTATGACTTTCGTACCATCACATCCCAATCGATTAGGTCCGTGGACATCATGGAAGGACCGACGGAACGAGGAGACTCAAGCGAGGTGCTCCTGAGCAACGTGTTCGTCTCAGCTGCGTAACGCACCTCTGGCTTTCGGACGTGCCAACGACACTTATCGTGACTGCTCCCAAGCCTTTTCTATTCTTCTTCGGAAGTGCGGCTGCTGAGCAAAAGGTGTCGACTCGCAGGACGGCGTGTGCGCATTTGCTAGCCTCTGACAGGATATAAGAGGAGGTCGGACTCGCTCCTTGCTCCAACAGACGTGCAATCATTTCCAACGTCAAGGTCTTCGAGCTTCGACCTCAGCTGGCCTCAGTTCACAACTGACACTCATTCATACATCCTTTCGCTCAAGGTCTCGCGTCGATACGAATCTCAAAAAATTGCCAGTTCAGTGCTGGGCACTATGCCGACGACAGAAGCGTTCGTGCGAAGGCGAGGAGGACCTCAACGCTCTCTATCCACCGCCCTGGTTATAACTGCCGCAATCCTCTTCCTCTGCGTTCTCCGATCTGGATCTTTGCCTGCGACCGTCCCTGCGTCTTCGCTTGGACATGGCGATGCTGCTGCAGTCAAGCGTTCTAAGCCGGATTTCGACGGCGTAGAGAGCGAACATCGCCAGCTGCTCCGCAGGCGACACGAGCAAATTTCCTCGGGATCCGTGGCGACTGGTTTCGTCCATCCTACGCATCTCTACCGCCGCGACGCCGACGCTCTCCCTGCTCCGGACAAGTCGTACAACTTGACCGTCACGCAAGGCACCATCAGTCCGGACGGGTTCGAGAGGCTCGGCTTCCTCATGAACGGCAAGTTCCCCGCCGACCCTTTTGTCTGGGACGAGAACGACGACGTCGAAATCACGGTCACCAACGAGACTCCGGTTCCCTTTGCGATCCACTGGCATGGCATTCACCAGATCGGCACTCCCGAGATGGACGGCGTGCCGGGCTTGTCGCAGTGGAACATCTACAACGGCGAGTCGTACACGTATCGGTTCAAGCTGATCAACCAGTATGGCGGGTATTGGTATCACAGTCACGAGCGCGGGTATTATGCGGACGGTTTGCGCGGCACCATCTACATTCGACCCAAGCCAGATCGCAAGAAGCCGTGGAGCTTGATCAGCTCGAACCAGGATGACATCGATCAGATGGAGGCCGCCGAGAAGGACTTCCAGGTGATGCAGCTTACCGATCACTGGCACATCAATCATACCGACATGCTGCTCGTCGTCCACGAGACCGGCGTCCCGCCTGCTTGCTTCGATTCGCTGCAGATCAACGGTCGGGGTCGACAGTACTGCGTCGGCGACTGGTCGACTGTGATGTCTCCCGTGCAAGCCGGTTTGCTCAAGAACTTCAGCTCGACCAATCCCGACGGACTCACCTCCAAAGGTTGCATCTCGCTCGTGCCGCCGAAAGAAGGATACACGGTCAAAGGCGTGCTCGATTCGAGGTACGGGGGCGTCTGCCAGAACACCACCGCCCCTCTCACGGTATTCAGCGCCGCTAAGGCCACCAAAGAAGGCCGTCGTTGGCTCAATCTACAGCTTATAGATGGTGCTACGAACTGGTATTACCAAATCTCTTGTGACGGTCACAAACTCTGGATAACCGCCGTCGACGGACATTATATTGAACCGTTGCAAGTTGATGTCGCGCAAATTACCATCGGTAGTCGCCTTAGTTTGATGGTGGAGTTGGATCCCGATCACGACGGCTACATTTTTCCGATTCGACTCACGGGGGCCCGAGCGCTGCAACCCATCGAGGGGCATGCTTTCCTCTCGTACATTGACGACATTGATGGCACGTGGAATCCAGAGCTGGAGGAGGACTTTGGATATGCGATGCGTACGCTCAGCGACGCCCACGTGCCGATGAGCGGATTTGTCGTCAGTCCGTCGGTGGTGAAGTGGCAGCAGAACATGAGCAAACCCTTCGACCCCATCAGCCAAGTACCTCAGACGTCCAACATGACATTGCACGCGGTGGCCTCGCAGAACAGTCTGAACGTCTGGCAGCTGGCAACGATGCCGCTCGACACTGCTCACTTGGCCGACGAGCGACCGATGCTCTTCAACGCTACGGACGGCAACGCGACGTCGAACCAGATGAACCCGTACGCTGCCATTCCCTTCGGCACCGTGGTGGACATCATCATGGAGAACAACATCTACTCGATCGTTGGCGGTCCCAACAGTCCTCATCCTTTCCACATGCACTCGCGTCGTTTCTGGATCATCGGCAGCGGTGCTGGTCCGTTCCCTGCTGACACCGTCGCCGAGGCACAAGAGCAAGGCGTTCTCTTCAATTTGGAGAACCCTCCTCTACGCGACGGGTTCGACATTGATTCCAACTCCTGGGTCGTCATCCGCTACATCGTAGACCACGCAGCAGCTAACATTCTTCACTGCCACATCGACGACCACGCTATCGAAGGTATGGCAGCTGTCTTGCTCGAAGGTCTCGAAAAGATCCCAGCCGGCGGTAACTTCAGCGAGACGATCAAGGCCCGCCCTGCTAATTGGGTCGAAACGCAGAACGACACGCTCGGGCAGGTTCTCGAGCAAGCCTGGGCTACCGGCGCTTCGAGTTCAAAATACGTTGCTCCCGCAGCAACCGAGACTGTGACGCCGTGGGGCGATCCCAGGTCCCTCGCCAACAGCATCCAGCTCTACGCTAGCTCGAACAGCGTGCAAAAATCGATCACTAGTTCGCTGCAGTCCGAGTTGAGCCTGTTGCAAGCTACGGCGACGCGAACGGTGACCGCTATCACGGCGACGGTTTCGGATTACGTGACGACGTTCACGGGTGTCCCTGCTAGTACGACTGCGGTTGCTTCGGCTACAGCGTCGACGGCTGTTGTTTCGAGCACGGCGGTGTCGAGTGTTAATACTGCACAGTCGGCTCTGAATGCCGCTGCTTCCACAAAGGCGGTCGTGACGGCTGCGGTGCAGACTTTGGCTGCCGAGTCTTCGTTGGTTGCTTCGGCTGCTGGGGACGTGCCAGCGACGGTGACGATCACCGTGACCGATACTGTGCCGGGTGACGATTCGACAACTTCGCTTGCCGCACAGCCTGTTGCAACGACGACGAGCGCCAGTGTCAGGACGGTGACTGCCGCGGCTACAACGGTGGTGTTCCCCGCTACCTCCAGTACTATCGTGGCACAACAGACGAAGATCTCCTCAAGCAGTGCTCTCTCGCCTCTCAGTCTGGTCGCGTATACGACTCTGTACAGCACGTCGAAAGCAGTCGCTGCCGAGGCCAGTGCTACAGCGTCAGCCTCATTGGTGCCTAGCGATGATGATGACGAGGCAGAGTCTGCAAAGGCCACATCGACTAGAGTCTCGCCTTCGACCAGTACGCAGGCTGTTAGCGGTTCCGAGAGCGAGTCTGAGAGCGATGTCGATGACGATGATAGGGACCGAGACACAGACGGAGACCTGACTTCTACAACGTCATCTTCGCGCAGAAGCGCAAGCGCTAGCAAAGCTCTCGCCACTTCACTCGTCTCCAAAGCCGCAGCCACAAGCACCACTCACATCTACTCGGTGATCGCAACCCAGCAAGTGCGTAGTCAGGCTGCCGCATCGACTCGTCGCGCCTCAGCCTCTGCCGCTACAGCCACACAGACTCGAAAGGCAGTCAGCACTCTACTCAGCACCGCTTTCAACAGTCTCATTGCCTCCACTAGCTCCACTGCAGCAGCCGGAAATGGCGCCGCCAATTACGGAACGTATCAGGCCTCGGTGACTTTCTTCGCGTACACGACGTCGGATGCAGCATCTGCTGCTGCGACTACGGCGGCAAACGAGGCTGCTAGTGTAATTGTTATCGATGACGAACCTGCATATGATAATCCGGTGTTTCCGACGGCTACTGCTAGCGCCGAGTGAGGGGGTGGAGGGATGGTGCTCGATATGCTGCTTCGGCAATGTGTCTGCAACTGCGACCGGTAAAGTCAGTGGTGGCGATGGTGAAAGGGCGAAGGTCATGGCGAGGGCGTTGCAGGACGAAGATGGGGAGAAGAGCGCACCAGGGTGAACAGTACTCGTCCAACATCACAGACTTCAGAAAGATTTCCACGTACAAGTCTTTTTCTTTCCCACGTACAAGCCTTTTTTTCCCACGTACAATCATTGTTTCTCCAAATGCGAACATTCGATGCCTTTAGCATTGCACCACCTCCGTGCGAATGGCGCCTGCTGTGACTGAAGAAGCGAACATGGTCCGTCAAAACCGACTTCCCCGCAAAAGGCTGAGCGCGGCTATGCATTTGGCAACGGGAAAAATTGAAGATCCGTGCGCTACTTGACCGCAGAGATAAGGGTCCACGATATTCATAAATAGTCCACGAAATTAGCTGAGCAACCATTCTTCCCGTCTTTCCACACCTTCTGTCAGTACCTGATCATCTCCAAACGCTCGCCATACACACCATGTCATCGTGGCAACAAGTAGCCGAAGCCAAACGAGCACAGAGGGAGGCGCTTATCCCAGACGCATACAAGGTGGCGGCCGCGTCTCTGCCTGCAGTCAGCACCGAATCTGTGGTCGACTTTCCTCGAACGACGGGGATCCTTTCGGAGCGCGAGATCGAGATCACAGAGACCGACGACGTTGCTGTTCTCCTCAAAAAGCTTGCTACTGGCGAGTACACCGCTGTAGAGACACTCGAAGCGTTCATCAAGCGCACGTGTATCGCTCACCAACTGGTCAACCCTCTAACCGAGATTCACTTCGAAGATGCTAGGAAGCAGGCAGCCGAGCTGGACGCGGAGCTCAAGTCGACCGGAAAAGTGCGCGGTGTACTGCACGGCTTGCCGATGAGCTTCAAGGATCAGTTCCAGATCACAGGATCGGACTCCACCATCGGCTACATCAGCTATGCGAACAAACCTTCCACGTCGGACTCGGTGGTGGTCGAGGTTCTGAAGAAGGCAGGAGCGGTGCCGTTCGTCAAGACGAATCTGCCTCAGACGATCATGTACTCGGAATCGTCGAATCATCTCTGGGGTACGACATTGAATCCGCACAATCGGACTCTGCACCCCGGTGGCTCGTCGGGTGGAGAGGGAGCGCTGGTGGCTATCAAAGGATCTCCGTTGGGTGTAGGAACGGACCTGGGCGGGTCGGTGAGAATCCCTGCCGCGCTGTGTGGTGTGTTTGGCCTTCGACCATGCTATCACCGCTTTCCGTACGAAGGGGCGGTCAACACCTTGCTCGGTCAGATCACCGTCCCGTCCGTGCTGGGTCCGCTCAGTCGATCTCTGTCGGGCTTGACTGAATTCTCCAAAGCGGTACTGTCGCAGCAGCCGTGGCTGTTGGACCCTCAAACGCCCATGATGCCATGGAACGAGGAGCGTTTCCAACAAGCGCGTACACAGAAGAAGCTCAACATTGGCGTCATGTGGCACGACGGTCACATCAAGCCTATGCCCCCATACGAGCGGGCGATCAAAGACGTGCTCTCCACTCTATCAGACCACGATGTGATCGATTTCGAACCGTACAAGACCAAAGAAGCGATGGACATCTTGGTCGATGCCTTCTGCGCAGACGGAGGTAAAGACATTTCTGAATCCATCGCGCCTCTCAACGAGCCGCTAGGCCCAAACCTCTCCGGTGTCGGTCAGACCGAATACACGGCTTTCCAAGTATGGCAGGCGAACAGGCGCAAGCTCGCGTTCCAAAAGGCCTACCTCGATCACTGGAATGCCACCGCCAAGCAGACGAAAGACGGAAGGCCGATCGATCTTCTCATTGTGCCCGGTATGGCTTATACCGCTATTGCGCCGGGTAACGAGATCTATGTCGGCTACACAGGTCTTTTCAATCTAGTCGATTACCCTGCTGTAGTTCTGCCCATCAGCAAGGTGGATCCTGCGGTTGATGGGAAGGCGCCGAAGAGGAGCGAGTTCTTGTCCGAGGACGACGAGAAGTGGTCGAAGAAGTGGGATGCTGAAAAGCTTGTCAATGCTCCTGTGAGTATTCAGATCGTGGGGAGGAGGTATGAGGAGGAAGCGGTGCTGGGCTATGCGGAGCAGGTGTGGAATGCTTTTGCGTCCAAGAAGCGGGGTTGAGGGAGCAGCAGGATGATTTTTGGGCCGGTCAGGCAAACTTAGCAGTCCACGATCTTACATGCAAGAATGTTTTACGAATCACGTGATGCCGTGACACGCGGTATTGATTTTTGGGCAATTTTCAAGTTTGAGCTGAGGCGCGTGTGTTGTTTCGCTTTTTGTCCGCTGCGAATCGGCTCTTGTTGGTGACAAGCAGGTTTTGCAATCACACGAGGCAAGGTGTGATCATGGCAGACAGAGTCAGATTGAAGCGACTGCATGGCAATGAAGAAGGCGGGAGTCATGGACCGAAGGATGTGAGAGAGGCTCAAAGTTCGAGAGAATTCATGGAGAGAGTGAGCGTGAGGGACCGATATTCGAGAAAGACAGCGTGAGAGAGAGACACACAGGGTATGCGAGCTTGTGAGAGATTCCACTTTGCATCTTCCACACTCACTTTGCGATCAGTCTCACACTACTACCTCGCCTTCTTGTCGAGTCGATTAATCAAGCCACCATCAAGACTCTGGACTTTGACCCTCTTGCTCGTTGTCGCACAAGGGCACCCTGGATCACACCCTCACTTCTGGACCTTTCAATCCTTGCTCGACATCATTCTTCATCTCTACATAGACGGGCCAGCAACGCCAGCCGCTCGATCACTAGCGCATCCGGCCTTGACATCAGACGGAGAGCAAAGGCCATGCATCCATCTTGGTCACTCTAAGGTCACACACATCTTCCGGCAGCATCTCTTCACAAACAAGGGTCCGCTCATCACAACCACCACCAACACACTGCTCCAGGATCGGAGTCGCAACCAGACAAGATGACCGCAGTCTCACGATACGCTGATCTTCCGCCATCGACACCGGTGCTGCGACGTTCGCTAAGGCATGCCGGCCCAACCTCAGAACAAACACCCAGCGATAGAGCCAACGCCACCATCGGCGACAGTCCGCTTCCACCTGCCCCCGTCAGTCACTTTCTCGGAGACGCCGAATCAGAGTCGGAAGCACCGGCACCTTTTGTCAGCACAACTTCCCACGCTCACAACAACATCACTCATCCTCGCGCTAGATCATATCGCATCTCTGCCGAAGCGCAACGAGAGACACATTCAGATCCATACGACGACTCACCAGGCACAGGTCGAAGAGCCGTCCCTGCTTCATCACAACGAGACGAGCTCCAGCATCTCAGAGCATCCAGCATCTTTCGCGAGGTACAGACACAAGAGCCGCTCAGCAAATCCTCGCCGTTTGCATCGGGAGCAGCATTTCATCATGACGAATTGCGGTCAAAGAGCTCGCCACCACTACGAACGGCGAAGGTGGCTGTCCACGGCTCAGCATCGCCGCTGTTCGATGGAGGTGATCTGAGGAGCACCGCCGCTTTGACCACTCGCAGACGCAGCAACGAGAAACCGGAAGAGGAAGAGGAGAAGAAAGTCAGATATGCTCCTATCGAGGACCGTGCCTCCGTCAAGCGCGATACGCCGGACGATGTGGCCCCGCGAGGAGCAGCATCTGCAGCAGCAGCATCTGCAGCAGCAGCTGGCTCTTCAAGCGTCCAACCATCCAGCGGCTACCGGACACCTGCTATGGCCGGCCGTGCACTTCGATCCAGTGCTGCCGCTGCTCCAGCTACAGCTCAGCGCAGCGCAGCACGAAGCCTGCGCACCCTCACGCGCTCATCAAATCGACATCCACCAGCGAGGAGAGTGGTCAGGAGGTACTCAGATGACGAGGATGACGACTTGGAAGAGGAAGGTGGCGCAAATGAAAACGGAGCCAACAAGAGCAGGGAGGAAGCGCACAGCGCTAGTCCGGAAAACGGTCAAGAGCGACCATATCGACACAATCAGGATGGCAGCTCGAATTCTGGCTCGGGATCAGGGTCGGGCTACGGTTCTGGTCCTGGCGCAGGACCTGGCTCTGCTGAGGCGGCCGAGAGGCCTGATCGACGTTTCTTGCCGTATGGGTACGATGCGGAAAAGGAGAAGATCAGGGCCGAAATGATGGAGAGGGCATCGTTGGTGCGATCTCCGGGTCCTGAGTCCAAGCCTGCTCGCAACGATGTCGTTGCTGACGACCAAGATCAAGACTACGACATGCAGCCACCGCCGCCACCTCGCCGCAATGAAGCCCATCCGTTTGCCCGCAAGACGGTGTTGGAGCAGGCCAATGGATCCATCCACCCGACAAAAGGCCAAGCTGAGGCTATTCAGAACTTCCTCGCTTCGAACATTGCTGCGCCGGTGGATCCGATGGCGCATCGTCGTCTGGTTGCACCTTCAGTCAACGATCTGCGAGCTGGTCAGCGGGCTGCGTCGAATCAGCACGGCTTGCTCAAAGCCGAGTCGTCTCTGGCGTCCAGCTCGGTCGCATCAACCCAAGTCAGCCACGAGAACGAAGACGAGCCCGCAGAAGAGGAAGCTTGCCGTCTCTACTCCGAGATCCGCGGAGAAGCCATCTGGGCAGAAACGACACGACAGATGCAGCATCCGCTCAGCCAGCAGGACCGCTTCTTCAAGGAGATTGCTGGATCGACGCGCTGTGTCAAGCTCCCTGGCTTCCGATTCCGCAGAAAGCAGTTGACCAAGGGCGGATTCTCGACGGTGCACGTCCTTCGCGGTCCTGTGACTCAGAAGATGCGCAACCCAGAAACGCAAATGTTGGACGATGTAGCGATCCCAGAAGAGCAGCAAGCATTCTTTGCGCTCAAACAGGTCGATCTCAAACAGATCGAAAGCGAGCAGGACAAGCTCGATCTCATCGCCGAAGCCAACCTCTTGCGGACGCTGTCGGACCTCGAAGGCAGTGAGATGTACCTCTTGCGCTACTTCGGACACCATGTCACCGTCGACAAGAACAGCAACCCCGATAAGCTTCGTATCCTCATCGAGCTCGGTGAAGGCGATTTCGGTACGCTCCTTGCCGAGAAAGCACCGTTACCACGCGAAGCCATCGCCCACTACTTCCGCGAGATGCTCGAAGCGGTGCACTTCATCCACGAAGCCAACCTGGTTCATGCCGACCTGAAACCTGCCAACTTCCTGATGGTCGACAACCGGATCAAGCTGATCGATTTCGGGATCTCGAAAAAGATCCCCAAGGGTACGGTGCATATCTCGCGAGACAACATCATCGGTACGCCCAACTACATGGCGCCCGAAGCGATCAAGATTGCGCGCGCGAAGGGGAGGAGGGTGTACAAAGCGGGTAAGCCGAGCGATGTTTGGTCCTTGGGGTGTATCTTGTATCAGATGATCTGGGGTCGGCCGCCGTTCGACCGTGTACCTGCGAATCGGAAGTTGGAGGCGATTGTCGATCCGAATCACGAGATCGTTTGGAATCGCTTTAGGGATCCTCGTTATCCGGATCGGATGGAGGTGGACGACGAGCTGTTGGACTGCGTTCAGTCGGCGCTGAGGTATGCGTCGGAGGAAAGAGCGACGATTCCGCAGCTGCTCAGACATCCGTTCTTGCGCAAGTATGCGGGGGAGGGGGAGATGATGGACGAAGAAGAGCAAGAGGTGGTGAATCTGGATGAAGAGGTCAAGGTGTCGAGAAGGATGTTGAGGAGTCTGGTGGCGAGGATCAGGTCGTTGTCGTTGCAGCAGGAGTTGACAGAGGAGAATGTGGTGGAGAAGGCGGATTTGCTTTTTATCAACTTGCAGCAGGCGCAACAACAGCAGCAGCAGCAATAGACATCAGCACAGGCACGAGATACATACCCGCGAGCACTCGTCCGTCGCCACCATTGGGCTGCCCCCTCGAAAGGTAGCCCTCGCAATACCTTTCACACCGCTTTGGTGTGCTTCGTCTTCGTTGTCATTTTTTTCATTTGTTTCGTCCATTCATTCGTTCTTCACATTACAGTCAGTTGTCTTGTTCATCATTTTGGAATGGTATTGTTCTCTTCTCATCGATGCTTTGCTTGTCGGTTTGCTGTTCGAGGAGAGGTGACGAGGAGAAGAGCATTTTTCGGCCACCTCATGAATGTGTGATCGATTGATGTTGACAGTGGGTTTTTGCGCGCAAAAAGCAAAAAGGCTTCGAGAGCGAGCTGGAAGCCGAGAGACGTTGAGCGAAGAAAAAGGGCGGAGAGGCTGAGTTGGCGGGAAAGCACAGCGGAAGGCCACCCACGCACGTCTCGTCTCCTCGTTGGAGAGCTCTGAAAGAGAGAGCTGCAGAGTCGAGTTGAGGGTTCACACACACCGACCAAGCGAAAGCGCACTTGCCACTTTTTCCATCCTCGCCAACACCTTCTTATACCGCCTTCGCATCCTTCTTCATTCCCCCTTTTCTTTGGCTGTCTATCTTCCTACACACGATCTCTCGTCTACGATCACCCGAGCGACACTTGCTCCGTCCTTAGTGTAAGTCTCAAATAGCCATTCTCCCTCGGCACGACCGCTTCCTTCTGGACCGGCAAACACTCGCCCACACCTCGGCAACAACGTTTGGCTCCAAGGCCATCCTCATATGATGATCACAACCTTTTCCACTTTCAAAATATACATGTTAGACTACTTAGTCGAAAGCATGCAGATACGAAGCATTCTGATTCCTAGCATCCAGAAGACAATCGCGCCGCCGTTCTCATTTGACGAGAGAAGGAGCATAGGCTGACCTTTTGCACACCCACTCTTACGCTGTCTGGACTGTAACAGATCTAGCTCTCAATCCGATCGATACCCATATCGCACACACAGCAGACACAAACATGTCGTCGCAACAAACACCACTGGCATACGCCGTCGCACAGTGGTTGCAGCAGTCCTCCGCTTCTGTCCCCGCCGACCAGAAGGCCAAGTTGCAGCAGGCCGCCAAGAACGTCTCGGAAGCCTTTGGTGTCGACACCTCTTCGGCGGAGCAGCAGGCACAGTACGGATCCGGTCCCGGTCTCCAGGCCATCTTTGACATTTTCCTCAAGACCCAAGCCAAGATGGGCGGTGCTGCCCCTGCTCCGGCTGCCGCTGCTGCTTCCTCCTCCGCACCAACAACTGCTGCCACTCCATCCGATGAAGATCTCGCTAAAGCAGAGCAGCTCAAGGCGGAAGGCAACAAGGCCATGTCGGCCAAGGACTACGGTGCAGCTATCGAGGCGTACGGCAAGGCGATCGAGTTGAACCCCAACTCGCCTGTTTACTTTTCCAACCGTGCTGCAGCATTCAGCCAAATCGGTCAGCACGAATCGGCCATCGATGACGCAAAGCAAGCTAGCAAGATCGACCCCAAATTCGGTAAGGCATACAGCCGTCTCGGACACGCCCTGTTCAGTTCTGGACGATACGAGGAGGCCGTCGAGGCGTACCAGAAGGGTGTCGAAGTCGACCCTACCAACGAGGTTCTCAAGAAAGGTCTCGCTGCATCCAAGGAGCAAGTCTCGTCGTCCTCCTCCTCCACAGCTGCCAACAGCGGTGCGTCCACAGCTTCGCGCGATGCCGTTTCATCACCTTCTGCCGGCGCTGATGCCGGCGCTGGCGGATTCCCCAACTTCGGCGGCGGAGCAGGAGGCATGCCGGACCTAGCAGCTATGATGAACAACCCCATGATCGCTCAGATGGCTCAAAACTTGATGTCCAACCCGGACAGCTTGGCGTCGTTGATGAACAACCCCATGCTGCGCCAGGCTGCCGAGAGGTTCCAGGGTGGCGGAGGGATGCCGGATATGAATGCGATGATGAACGATCCTGCGATGCGGGAGATGGCGAGGAACTTTATGGGAGGTATGGGGGGTGGTGCGGGTAGGGGAAGCGGTGGTAACAACAACAACAACATGTATGGTTAGAGGGACACTTGTTTGTTTGGGGTTTGAAATTGATATCCTTTTTATTGTGTATGAGTCCACTGTGAGGATGTGCGGTGAGCCGTGAGGTTTTGCTATGAGAGAAGTGAAAGGAAATGCGACAGAGAGTGCTAGTTGAGCACGAAGATGAGAGTTCGTGAGTAGACAGACATGAATTGTGAATTGATGATGTTGCTTGAAAGGAAAGCTTCGGAGATGGCCGTTTGTGGAGGCGAAGCGCAGGAAAAAATTCAAGGCGCACGAAGCATCTTGTCAAACACCTTCTATCTCGTCCACCATCTCTCGCACGATGTCAAGTAAGCTCTTCGCACATCTCGTATTGACTGCTTCACGCATCTGACCTTATCAAACCCAACCTTGGCATCTCAAAACAGACGCCTCACCAACAGTGCAAGTCCTCTACTTTGCATCGACGCGCACCACCACCGGCCTATCCTCTGAAAGGTTCACCTTACCATCAACACCGTTCCCGCTCAGCTCTCTTATCTCTCTTATCGCATCCAAGCATTCAGAAAAAGGTCTCGAGGCGGTACTACGATCCTGCAGGTGGTCGGTCGATAACACGCTGATCGAGATCGAAGATATCCCAGAGTGGACGCTGAAGGGAGGGGAAGAGGTGGCTGCGATTCCGCCTGTTTCTGGTGGTTAGGAAGATGTCGTCGAAAGAGATCCCGGTAGATGCGACGCAGTCTGAGCTGGTTCAGAAGCCGCTCAAGCCTTCGCCGGTGCTCGATCGGTTTTCGGGACATCACTTCAGCCCGTCTCCGAACGGGGTCGATTCCAACCTGCTCATCCTGCTTCACGGACTCGGCGATTCAGATGCGGGATTCTTTGGACTCGGTCGAAACCTGCAAAAGACGCTACCTCAAACGGCCGTGCTGACACTGCAAGCGCCGCACCGCGTACCCTTTCTGGACGGCCCGCACTGGATGTGGTACCCCTCGTTCGATTCGTTCGGAGAGCTGTTGACAAAGCCTAATCCAACGACGACCGTCGATGATGTCATCGCTGTACTGGAGCATCTGGTCTCGCAATGCGGATGGAAAGCGAACTCGATGCATATCTTTGGCTTCGGTCAAGGGGCAACGATCGCCCTCGAAACGATGGTCTCTTGGTCACGTGATGGAAAAGCATTGGGCAGTATCGTTTCCGTTTCGGGCGAATTTATTTCTCATCCATCGGCGACAAGCAAAACACCGGTACTGCACGTTTTTAGATCGTCGACTGGGGTCCCGAAAGACTCGGCGAGATGGGCTTCGTTCCGCAAGTCTACGACCGCGCTACAGCTGGTGCGCCTAGCGGGCGAAGGCGAGGCGATGCTGAAGGGCAACGAGTGGGACGAGGTCATGCAGTTTTGGTCCAAGTGGTGGAGAAACAGGACGCGATGGGAGCTCGACGGTCAGGTCGTACAGCTGGGGAGTTAGAAGTGGTACAGCGTTCGACCTTGCAGTTTGAGCGCGAGGATGATGTCCATTGTTCGGATCGTGACCCTGTTGCAGTGCTCTACAATCACAAGCAAGGTTAGCCGCAAGTGAAGGGAAATAAGGGAAGCGGCGAAGATGACTTACGAGAATACACAATCGCATCCTTAACAACGACCGTCAGAAAGTCGCGAAGGATGAAACGCGTCTCTTCGTACACTGTTCCCGCAATGCCTGTTGGCCCGACCTCCCAGCAAGGTGAAAAATAAAGCATCAGAGAGCGGATCAATGGAGGTGGGAAACGATGGGCAAGGGTGGGAAAAAAAGCTCACGTTTGACACCGCCTCTCCGGGCCAACCTTCGAATGGAGCCCTTGGTGATTCGTTCGAGTGCGGAGCGCGAAGCGCGGTATCGTTTGTTGGCTCGGTCGAGGGTGCGCGTGTTGCCTTGGCCGGGGAGGGTTTTGATGCTCTATGGAAAGCGGAGGGCAAGGTGCGGTTAGCGGAGATGATGAAGAGGCGAGGAAGGGTGGAGAGGAGGAGAGGCGGAAGAGAAAAGACGCTTACGGTGAATGTTTCTGAACAAGCAAAAGGGGGAAGGAAAGAGAGAGGCTGTTAGCGATGCTGTGAAGCAATGTTCGGAGAAAAGGAGACGACTCACTGCCGCCCATCGTTGTGTGTGCGGGTGCGTGTATGTGCGTCGCTTGGTGCTGATCTTTGAGTCGAGATAAGGTGAGGGTGAGATGGTGTGAGCAGACGAGGGAAAGCAAGACTAAAGACACATGCGAAAGGCCGAGGCTTTATAGATGAGATGCGATTCCATTCCATGAGGTTTGCTCTAAGATACAATGCCGAGAGACCCAATGGCGGCCAAATTGGATGCTTTGTGCGGATCGCTTAAGGTGAAACTGCTAGGTTGGACAAAGGTGATTGTTTCACGCGTGCAGCTACGATTCGCAGCGAGAACAAAGGCGTTGAAGGGAAACATGTTAGCGGATCATATTCTCACTCTCTTCGTCACTCTTCCGCCGACAAAGTGACAAGGGGAGGGAAAGCAACTTACCAAAGGCGAAACGACCCCATACCACTCTCCTACAGTCCTGAAAAACGAATCGTCACCCTTGTCGATGGGTCCATCAGGGCCCCATATCGTCAAATGGCTGGGCGAGACTTGCACGATGGGTGTGATGGATATTGATGGCCCCGAAACCTGCGACTTTGGCTCCGAAGAGGGTTCTTTGGGTAGCGGTGAAGGATCACGGATCGAGTGTGTCTCCTCCTCAGACTCAAGCTCTTCTGCGTCGAAGCCCTCCTCATCTTCATCATCACTGTCCATAGAGAACTTCTGCTGCTTTGCCGGCGGGTGTTGAGCTATCCTTCTCCGCTTGCTTTCTCTTTCTTTCTCTGCTTCCCGTGTCGCTTCTACCTCGTCATTCGCGGTGTTTGTTGAAGAAGACGAGGAGGCGACCTGCGAAACACTAACGACCTTCGCCACGAAGCCATCCGGCAACGGCAGCGGGGTCGATTGAATCGCTCTTCCCCTGAACGCTGAGAGGAAGCTCTCGGCACCGTCTGACGAAGTAGCAGGATCATCTGAAGAGGCAGACCTCTGCACGAGGAACCAATCGATCGGTGCGGGTCCGTCGTAGTCGATGCTGAAGGGCATGAGGTTTGCTGTGCATTGTGGTAGAGAGTCTTCGCCGAGAGAAATTTCGATCGGCGGTGGGAGGATGGCGATCGCTGGTTGTGCCGTCATTTTTCGTTCAAGATGGTTGGGTCGATGCTTGATAGAGAGAGAGAGATGGTGTCTGTGTTCGAGAACAACACTTTTCTTCCTGCCAACGCGTGAAAGGAACAAAAGTCGCGTGTCCGGATGCTCGTGTAAATTAGTCGCCGGTCTTCCGTACGAGTGAAGACCAAAACTCTAACACCTTTGAAAATTTCGAAGGTTGAGGTTTAGAAGAAACTTTTTTTTCTCGTGCTGGAGCCACCACATCCCTGCTGCAGATGCTGTGACACCGTCCACACTCGACCTGATCAGTGTCGATCTCGCTTTCTTCTTCACTTCCACACATACAACCCCAACTTTCATCTCTTCATATTCAAAATGACTGAAGCAGCAGGTGCCGTCATCGGCATCAACTTTGGCCACTCTTACTCGTCCATTGCTTGTATCAACCAGCAGTATGTTTCTCCCGCCCAACACTCTCCCTGTCTCTAGCAGAGTAGCTGTTTTACTGACCCTTCCGCACGCAACCCTTCTGTCCGTTCATCTCAACAGCGGTCGCGCCGACGTAATCGCCAACGAAGACGGTGAACGACAGCTCGCCACACGCATCGCTTTCAACGGTGACCAGGTCTACCTTGCCAACCAGGCTACTCCCCAACTCGTCCGAAACGCACCCAACGTCATTGACAACTTTGTCAACCTGCTCGGTCGTCCCTTCTCTTCGCTTTCCGAGAGCGAGAAGAAGCGCGCTTCTGCTGCCGTGATCGACGTCAACGGTGCTGCTGGATTCAAAGTCGAGATCGACGGTAAAGAGACGACGCTCAGTGTGCACGATGTTGCGGTACGATTCTTGCGCAGTCTGTTCTTGACGGCCAAGGATTTCTTGTCGGGTGTGCCCATCGCTGGTGCTGTTCTCAGCGTACCCCAGTGGTTCCCCGAAGCACAGATCGCTGCGTTGAAGAAGGCCGCCGAAGAAGCCGGATTGATCGTGTTGCAGGTGATCCCCGCTTCGGCTGCTGCTCTTGCTGCCTACGGCTTGACCGCACCTGCTGGTCCCGGTCAGCTGCCCGCTCACCCCGACGGCGTCGACTCCGCCCCTTACCCGGTCGCCAAGTCGCTCGACCGCAACGTCGTCGTCGTCGACATGGGCGGCTCGTCCACCGACGTCACCGTCCTCTCGGCCCGTGCTGGTCTCTACACCTCCCTCGCCTACCTCCACGACCCCACCGTCGGAGGCACCACGCTCGACTCTGCCCTCGTCGCCTTCTTCGCCAAGGAGTTCACCAAGAAGACCAAGATCACCATCGCCGAAACCGACAAGCGCGCCTGGGCCAAACTTCGCAACGAAGCCGAATTCACCAAACGTGCTCTCTCCGCCTCCAACTCGGCCACCTGCTCCGTGGAGAGTCTGGCCGAAGGTGTCGATTTCACCGGCAGCGTCAACAGGATGAGGTTCGACATGCTCGCCGGAGCTGCGTACGGCAAAGTCGTCAGCGGGGTGGAGAAGGCGCTCAAGGAGGCGGGGTTGGAAGCTTGTCAGGTGGACGAGGTTGTGTTGGCCGGTGGCAGTGCGAGGTTGACTGGATTGGCTGACAGGTTGGCTGGGCTGTTTGGCGATGCTGAGGAGGGTGGAGCTAGCATCACTGCTTCGATCGACTCGGATCAGGTGATTGCTCGCGGATGCGCTATCCAGGCCCAGGTGATCGCGGCTGCTCCGGAGGGAAGCAAGGAGTCGGCCTACATCCACTCGGTGCCCGCTGCACCCGTCGCTTCGGTGGCAGAGTTGAAGGTCGAGACCACTTCGGCGCCGCTTGGCCTTGTGTTGGGTGACAAGTTTGTTACCCTCGTGCCCGCCTTCACTCCCTTCCCCCTGCGCCGATCGTACCGCTTCCCCGTCGCCAAGGGCGCTTCCAGCGTCGCTTTCGTTCTCGACGAGGGCGTTGACGAGGTTCACGTCGAAACGGTCCAGCCGGACGAGGAGGACTTGGAAGACGACGAAGAGCCAATGGAGCCAGAACAGATCAAGACGGCCGTCACCAAACCCAAGGGCGTCAATGTCGCCTCGTTCGAAGTCAAGACCCCGGCAAAGGGCGAGAAGGCCGTCGAGTTGGAGCTGACAATGACCAAAGCTGGAAGCTTGATCGTCGAGGCCAAGGAGCAGGGGTCGAGCGAGGGGGTCAAGTTGGCTCTCTAGGATGTTGTTTACATAGATAGAAATTGATTCCTCGCCTTTGTACGAAGATGTGCCGAATGAGTTGCGGTGTGTGAGTGAGGACAGGAACAGAGAGTGTGGACGAAGCACGCACAAACAATCGCACTGTGAAGAGCAAAAGATTCATACCTGACTCACATGTGATCACGCAGCTGCACCCTCAGAGTACACACACACACAGCAATCAATCTACTGTAGTCTAGCGATTATCAAGTTCAATATCAAAGTACAAGTCACGACCAACGAATCGAAATCCCGACACCCCAGACATGCGAAACGACAGCCCCTCTCCCGCTCTCAACCATGCAAGATGTGGTTCCACCACCTCGAGCTGCCCTTGGCATACTCCTTTGCTCCTACTCCTGCCGTCGCTTCCGCGCGATGACTGATCGAAAAGCTCCTCCTCACCCTCCCTTCACCTCCTACTCCCGCTCCCGCTCCCTCCTTCTTCTTCATCCTCCGCAACTCCCTCGCCGACAGACTCAACGCCAACGCAGGTTCCACGTTGTCCTCTGGATCCGAGTGGAGATGGATCGAGGCGCACGGGATGTCGATGCCGATGTAGACTTCGGGTCCTGTGCGCAGGCCTGTTCCTCTTTCGTCTCCCCTTGCTTCTCCTCCTAAGGTTGAAGAGGGAAGAGCGATGGGATCTTTGATCTGCGCCACACTCATAGATACAGCTGCAGGAGGGGCGGGTGAGGGGGACGGAAGATGCTGCAGCCGCGTCTTGTCAAACTTTTTAGCGCCCAGTCGTGGAGCCAGGGGGGTGTAGCACGGTTCGCTAGCCGACGAGCCATCGGACGAAGACGAGATCTTTCGACGTCGTTCCTCGACTCCCACAGCGCTCGCCGGCGTCCACGGTGCTTCGTTGAGCGACGTCTCGCGGAGCGAAGCGACACTTCGTACGGCTCTGACTTGCTGTGCGCCCACACCCTCTGCCGAATGCCACCGTTGACGCTGGCTCCAACCACCTTCGACCGCATCGAACGTGTCCCGACGTGCGCTTTGGGGCAGCTCGAAGCTCGCCGCGTGCCGGAGCACTTTGACCGCTTCCCTCTGCTGCGTTCCGAAGCTGCAGTCTGGTGTGGGGGTGGTAAGGAACTCCATGGCGGACGAAGGAGGCGTGCTGGACGCACCTATACCGCTAAGCCGACGCAGTTTGAGTTTGTCGATCGCCGAGATGTCGCTCACTTGAGCTGTCCTTCTCTGCTGCTGCTGCTGTTGCTGGTGCGGTAGCGAACCAAAAGTTCCCCTCCTCGAACCGCTATCGAACGTCGCCAGCGACATCGGGCTCGCGGGAGCGCTCGAGAAGCACGGGCTGAGCAGCTCGTCCTCGACCTCCACGTTCGCCGTCGTGGTCGGAATGTGCAGCGTTGCCGGTTTACGCTGGCGTGCACCTCCGAACGCCAGATCCATCGTCGCTGGGTCGAGCCTCCTCCGCGAGAGCGGAAGCCGAGAGATGCGAATCGCGTCTTCGCAGACGCTCGATCGCGGACTGCGAGAGTCGAACTCGGCGGCTGCGCCGATGCTGCAGACTCGATCGCGAGCTGTTCTAGCGACGGCGCTGTTGGACCGTTTGCGACCTCTACGTTCGTCGACGACGGCGACGATGCTGTCGAAGCGCGCGGTGAGCGGGCTGACGGGATGGCCGCCGATGGAGCTGGCTCTGCGCGGGCTGGCCGGGCAGAGGGGCGAGTTGAGCGTGAGAAACGTCATCGCGCTGCTACGGCGACGTTCGCCAGCGGGGGACGAGGGGCTGGTGAGCGAGCCCGTAGCGAGCAGGTGTTGCCATTCGTCCTTCTCGATCCAGTCAAAGTAGACTTGGCCGTCGGATTCGCGGACTCGAAGGCGCTGTTCGCGCTTCTGGGTGGAGGTGGTGCCGAAGAACCGGTCGAGCTCCTCTTTAGTCTGGTAGCGGAGGGGGCGGAAGTTGTTGAAGTGGGTCGAGGGGAGCGGGGGAGGCGTGGAGGAGCGGGGAGGACGTGTGGCGACGGACATTGTCGCGAGTGTGCGGAGAAGGGCTCGAACGGTTGGATGTGATGGTGGTGTTGGAGTGAACGGAGGAGAGGAAGGAAAAGCGTTTGAGAGTATCGATGGGGGTGGAATCCTTTATACACAGCCTGGAGTCATGAGATGGCAAGGGGGTACAATGGGAGGGGAGGGTAGGACGAGAGAGGCATCCCTTTGACCGGATGAACCTGCTTTTGACAGCTGCTCGACTTCACCGGTCGCCTGTTTCCCTTTCTCACACCATCCACCGAAGCACGGCCTAGCCTTCCTAAAGCCCAGCCTTAGCCTCTCTGCCTTTGTCCACACTCGCGCCCACCTTCATCTGACTTCATCATCCTACCTCAAGCCACAGTTTCGACGCGGTTGCATTCCGGTACGCGCGCCCTGCAAGAACGCTTTGTTCCGCTTATTCTTTTTGTGTGCGTGCTCGACCCTTTCATCGAATTTCGCCGCATTCTGTCCGGGTAAAACAAAGGGAAGGTGGTGGTGCAGAACAAAGGGACGTGCAATTTCATGAGCCAGTGCGGCGGCGGTGGCGAGCCGTGCGTATTTTTTGAAATGAGTTAGAACAAAGGGAAGCTTGGGCGGTTTCATATTTGCGCACCCACGCACGCACGAAATCTCTCACAATCGCCAAAGTTGACAGCCCGACGGAGAATAAGCAAGTGTTCTCGAACATGCTCGCTCGTGTGTCGGTGATGTTCCCGGTGTCAAAAGTTGGCGAGCCGACTCTCCGCTCTGCAGCAGACGTCACACTGCACACACACATGCACGTACGCAACACCCGCCATCCATCCAATCGCGTACATTATATTGCACCTCTACCAACCCTCTTCAATAGACCAGATATCCAATGTTCAACAGCGGGAAACCCGCCATCAACCCGATCCAGAAAATCATGTTCCCCAACGTCTCGTTCTTCCGGATGAACGGCACCTGGCTCAACACTATCAGCGGCAACTGCACCATCTGCGCCGCAAACAGGTAGAACCTGATCTTGCCACTGACGATCGCCATCACCAGCTCGTGCACCAACGAGCTCAGCAAAAACGTCAGAAACATCGCCATGCTCTTGCTCAACCCCCACGCCGCGATCGTGCTCGCGTAGACGTGGCGCAGCAGGAACGAGTGCACCGGCTTGTTCCACTTGCGGCTGAACACGTCCATGCTCGTCGCGTTCCACCAGTCCAGGTAGAACTCGCGGTCGGCGAAACGCGTGAGCTCCGCGAAACCGTTGCAGATGCACTCGAACATGATGTAGAAGATCAGCAGGTAGTTGATCATCATCGGCACCGCGAGCTGCAGGAACGTCCGCAGGAACGGCGTATCCGCCGTCGGCGTGAACGGCATGATCCAGTGCTCGGTGATGACGTAGATCACCAGAAAGGTGCCAAACGTAGCCAGCGTCTTTTCGAGCACGTACAGCGGTCGAACGGTCTTCAGGCGTGGGTAGGAGAGTTCGTAGACGAGCGTGGGCACGAGGAGGTAGTCCCAAAAGTTGGCGTAGCTGATGTTGGCCGGCCACATGACGGGGTCTTGATGGACGAGGTTCGCCGAAGAAGGGTCCGAGTGGCGCGCCGAGAGGAGGTCTTCGCGGAGCACTTCGACTTCGCGAGCCAGGTCGGAGATGAGCGTGTCTGGGTGCGTGGAGAGCGGGTGCGGGTCGCGGATGGTGTGCTGGTGTTCGTGTCGAGAGGTAGACGGTTTGCGGGCGAGTCTGGAGTCTTCCTTGTCGGCAGAGGTAGATTGAGCAGATCGCTCGGCCTTTTCCGTTTCAGCAACCTTCTTGTGCAGTCGAATGTGTTCTTCTTTGCTGAGCTTCTTTTCTCCTCCCTCTTCACTGGTGTGCGAGCGGCTCTGATCCTGAACATCCAACTTGGGCTCTTCATCATCGCTCTTACCGGCATTCAACAGCTGACCCGATCTCAATCGACTCGCATCGCTCCCCCTCTGCGCATCCAACGACGACCATTTCTCCAAAATCTGTACCATCCCCTTTCCAGCATCACTATCCCCGAACCCGCCATCCTTCCTCGCCTGCTTCACCGCCTTACCCCACGCCGCTCTCAACTGTTCATCCCCCCTCCCCGCCTCTCCACCCTCCACCTCGGCCACCCTCTCCTCCAACATCGTCTCGACCCTCCTCATCCTGTGGTACGTATCCGCCATGTTCCCGTTGACATTCATGTACGAATGGATCTTCATCAGCATCGCCAGCGTATGCAGCACAAAGAACCCGCTCTGCACCCACGGCCACTCCCTGTACCTTGCCCATTTGATCACCACCCCCAACAACGCGGCCTGCCACAGGTGCTGGAACACCACCGCGGTCGGCCAGTACCGCACCCAGCCTCTACGACACACGTTGGCGAACGGAACGCAGATGAACAGCGATCCGATCAATACTCCGTCGGACAGAGCTAGCATCCACGCGTCCTTGCTGAAGAGGGTTGCGAAGGTGAGGCTGAGCACCTTGCCGGTGGACGCGAAGCTGGTGTAGAACGTGTTGAGGACGAACAGCGCCAGGCAGACCCAGAAGAGGGTGAAGAACCCGCGGAACTGGTCGCGCGACGACGACTCGTTGAAGCGGTCAAAGTGGCTATGTCTCGGTTTGAAGCTGACGACCGCACGCATCTTCTTGCCCGCTTTGGACGATGCGACGGGTTTCAGGTGGATAGCTCCATCTTTGCCCACGCGATGCGAGAGGCCTTTGACGCCGATGTGTTGGAACTCGACGGTGGACGAGCCGGTACCGCGAGAGCTGGAGATCGTGGTGGTGACGGTGGAAGTGGCGACGGTGGGTTCGTTTTCGGAATCGGGCGTGCGAGCTCCGTTGAGCGGGGTGGAGGGGATGTCGGAGGACGGCATGATCTCGGATGATGGTGTGGTGACGGCCGAGTTGTCGGTGTCGGAGATGAGGGCCGAGAGTTTGGGGTGCGGTTTGGCGAAGTCCTCTTCGTTGGGGAGTGGGCCCCGGTTGGAGGAGGTAGTTTTGCTGGTCATGGTGGCAAGACCAGCGGCTTATATGGAGAGAGAGCCAGAGAGCAGTTCCTGTAGCGTGAGCGCCGATGGAGGAGCACGGATCTATTTGCCGCCGGGATGCTAGAAAAGGTCCCGCGATGAGCACTGTAGGTCTGACGATGTAGTCGCAGTGATGATAGTTCGGAACCAACCAGCCGGATACGTGCGCGAAAGGTCGGAAACTTGTCGGAAACTTGTCTCCGAGACTTGACAAAGGTATCCTCTTCCGAAAACTCCTGCGTTGTCGCTGAAATCGATGATCGGGTTGTCGATAGTAAGTCAAGCTTCGCTTCGTTGTTGACTCCCTTGCACCAACGTGAACCTTGTGTCGTAGTCGGGTAGATGCAGTGTGCCGCAAGAAGTTCTACGAAATTCAGCGATCAAGAAGCCGTGCGCGCTCCACCTTGACTCTGCCTCTCATTTTTTTGAACCCCTTTTTTGGGTTGCTGCAAATCACTCCTGACACGCCAAACAGCGCAGCAGCAGCAGCAGCAGCAGCAACCAGACACCGCCTTTCTTGTGGCGAAAACGTGGCACCCCTTCGTCCAACGGACCTTCGAAACGAGCACACCGGGACCCTCGAAATCGCCACAAACCAACCTCTAGGAGTTCAGATGCAGCGCCACCCGTCCAGCTGGATCGAGCGATCGACTTCCGAACGCATGCATGCATAGACGTCGATCTCTCTCCGGTTCACCATCGAGAGGGAAGCAAAAGGCGGAAAAAAAAGGGCAGCGAAAAAAAAAAGTTCCCGGCCAGGGAATCGAACCCTGATCTGAGCAGTTGCAGAGGCTCGAACGAATTCGCGCCGATCTGAGAGTGCCCTATACTAACCATTGTACTAACTGGGAGGCTATATCCTGAAGTCGTAGCGTTGCAAATATACATAGCCAGAGTATGCTCCACCAGTCCGACATCTTGCTCATCTTGGACCCTTGAACTGCGGGGAAGCACAGACACTTTCCCCATCCTTCTCCTTCCTCACTCTCATCAATCACACACTCTCACCGACCACCCTCATCACCACCACCGATCCGCTGAAATCTGCTCATTTCACTTGCTCACATATCCCCAGCACTTCAGCTCGCCAAGTTTGAAAATCAGACAATGTCCAACTACTCGACCGGCAACGACCGCTTCAACGCCGAAGCGCTCACCTGGGACACCAAACCCGAAGTGGTCCAGTCCTCCGCCTTGTGCCTCTCTTCGCTCCTCTCCTCTGTCCCCTTCTCCACCCTTTCCTCCTCCGCCGTGCTCGAGATTGGCTGCGGCACCGGCCTCCTTACCGTTCCTCTTGCCTCCCACGTCGCCTCCATAACCGCGCTAGACACTGCTCACGGGATGGTGGACATGCTTCGCGCCAAAGTGGAAAGCAACGGGTTGGAACGGAAGGTCAAGGCGCGGGTGAAGCTGCTGGAAAGTGCGGATGACGAGGTGCTGGAAGGAGCGAGGTTCGATCTGTGCGTGAGCCATTTGGTGTTTCATCACGTGCCGGATATGGGTGGGTTGGTCAAGGTGATGTATGGCACGCTGAAGCGAGGCGGGAAGATCTGGATTTCGGATTTCGAGGATGACGGACCCCAGGCTGAAGCTTTTCATCCGAAAGACAAGGTGTGTCTCACTTCTCCTCCCGTGTCCCGCTGCCCAGCGTGAAGTGATAAAACTGACATAGGGTCTGATGAAAAAAAAATCAGCACGCAGGAGTCGAACGACACGGCCTCAAACGAGAAGAGATGCGCTCCATCCTGCTCGAAGCAGGCTTCACAGACGTACAGGTATTCGAGAGCTTCCGATTGACCAAGGTCGTCGAAGGAGGAGGTGAACAGGAGTTTCCATTTCTGGCGGTTACTGGTGTACGACCTTAATTGCCACCATCGCTTTCCCGCGATGCGGTTTCTAACAACCAGACTTCGCGAAGAGCTTCCAACGTCCGTCCTTGGTTGCCGTTGAGTACTGCCTGCGCGTCCCATCTCTGCCTCGAATCCTGCTGGGACAGCGTCGACTGCTGGACGGTCTGCCATCGCTCCAGCAGGTCGACCCAGAAGGAGTCGGTCGAGTCGTCGGCCAGCACGTACGGTCGGGTTGCTACGTCCAGATCCAACGTCCTCCGCAGCAGATCGTCGCGAACCGCGATGGCTTGCTCGACCATGCTCCCCCCGTCGGCGTGCGGGACGCGGATGAGCGAGCGCAGGAGCGCGGTGTACGTCGCTTGCGTTGCTGGCGCGAAGTTGGGTTGTCCCACCGTCGCCTTCTCGTCTGGACAAGAGGTGAGAGGTGAAGTGTCGATGCCTACGGCCCTCGCCAGAACCTCTGTCGTCGTACCCCACCGTTCGCGTCCTTCCCTTGCCAGACACTCCAACGCAATCGTCCACGTGCTGATGCTCGGCCGTACGTGAAAGGTGTCGGTCATGTCTCGGATGACGTCCATCATTGCGCCGCTCGACCCCCACGGTTGCTTCTCGACCTTGTCCTCGGCTGAGCGTAGGTCGATATCGATGCGTCCGAAGGCGCGGACGAACGGATCGAAGGTGTGGCTGGAAGGTCGTTGGGAGGGTGGCCATTGCTCAAACTCCAGATCCGCCGACGGTGATGACCATTTAGTGGCGAGGGAGGATTCTTTCCACAGGGTGTACAGCTGTCGGAGTCGTTCGTAATCTTTCGCGTCGACGCAGAGATTCGTGAGGGCTTTCAGCATGAGGTTGATCGCGTGTGTGGACGGCCAGTGTTTGCCCCGCATGGATTGTTGGTCGGGGTTGTCGTTTTCTGATGGAGGTGGCTGTTGGTCAAGCGCTAGTGAAACAAGTTCGTGCCTGATGCCTCCTGAAGGAATCTTGAAGCCGGTTCTGCCAATGTAAAAGTGTGCGGCTTGTCGCCATTTGCCTTTCTTCACGAATCCGTAGAGCCGAGCGGTCTCCCATAAGCCTTTGCCGCCGCGAACGCTGGGCAGCCGGGTTCGAATGGGTCGAAGGAAGTCTTCCGCGGTCAAAGACTCTGGAGTGGCACCCAGATCCGGGTCGTGAGGTGCTTGATGCATGTCCGTCTCGGTCAGGGACGAGGTCACGGCGATAGTGCCGAGTTTGTGTGCTATGTCTTGCATGTCTGATAGTGTCCGTGCTGATGGGAGGTGTGCGAAGGTCGAGTCGCTCGATGCGTGGTCTGCAGGAATGTCGTCGTCTTCATATCGTACTCGCGTAGCTGTCCGAAGAACCGACAGCAAATACTCTCTCGCGGCCACCACATCTCCCTGCTCGAGCCACGCTTGTATAGCTCCGTCGACCTCCGACAGACTTCTCTGTGCGTAGTCGCTCTCCTCCGCTCTAAAGCTGGCTTCCTTTTCCACCCGTGCAACGATAGCATCGACATCAATCGCTCTCCTCGACTTTCCGCCCTCCCCGCTCGCAATCTCTTCGGCCAATTCTCTCGCTACATCCACATACCCACCTCCTTGCTTCACCAGCTCTTCGCACACCAAGTTGGCCGTAAACCCTTCCACCACCAGTATGTGCGCCAACGCACGGCTCAACCCACCTCGCTTCCTCACCCAAAGCACCGCATCATCCAACCGCCCCGCCAACGCCAGCGTCCTCACACCCAAGTTGTACAGCCCTCTCAACTCCACTGAGCTAGCCAAGATCTCCTTTCTCTTCGTTTCATCCTTGAAGCCTCTCTGACTCTGATTCGCCAACACCAATCGATGGAAATACTCCCAGCCCATCTCGGGATTCGAAACGTCCGAATCGGGCATACGCCCCACACCGAACCGCAAGATCTGCGCCAACGTAGACTGCAACACACCCCAATACCCCTTTGCGGCCGCGATCACGCTCGCTCGCTGCAGTAGGCGCAGATCGTCCCCGTACGAGTCCAGTAGCACCATAAAGCATTTCCGGAAGTCGGAAGAAACGCGTCTGGCCTGTATCGAGTGCCTGGCTGATGACGCGGTGTTGAGGTGTTTCGTGCCCGGTGTGTAACCGGGACAGAGACGCATCCAGGCAAGCATGTCCTTTTTCTTACCGGCTCGGATGGAGTGGAGCGCAGCGGTGGCGAAGATGGGCAGAGGCTGGTCGAGCAGTGACCGGAGAGTTTGGAGCTCCTTGAGGACGGTTGTGGCTGCGTCGAATTGCCGGTCGTTGATGAGGCGGACGAGGAGCTGGGTGGGAGCGGAGAGTGTGGTGGAGTCGAGGGTGGGTGCGGAGGTGAAGAAGTCGTCTTGCGACTCTGCGTGCGAGGCGACAGCGGTCGATGTAGATGCATGTTGGGTGTAAGACTCGTCTTCCGGCTCGAAGAGGGAGTAGTCTACGCCGCGGGGGTCGATTTCGTTGTTCGAACCTGGAAGTTGGTATGGTGGGTTCGAGGTGGAGTATGAAAACGCAAATAATGGCCTCCTCGTTCTTGAAGCTTTTGTTTTGGCTGTTGACGGACCCGCAGCAGAGTATAAGAAAGAAAGCGGCGACGAAGCAGAAGAGCTCGAAGTCGAAGCCGAGCTCGAACCAACCCAAGCAAAACCCGGATAGGCAGCAGCCGAGCTCAATACTCGCCGCTGCTGCTGTTGTGCCGGCTGCAACCAGGCGCGGCAAGCATCTCTGGCGGGCAGAGCACTATTCGACCGCCTCATCTGACAGTGCGGCCTTCTTAGCGCCTCATGTGGTATGGTGTGGTTGGTGAAGAAAGGGAGAGTGTTGCATTCTGCAAGAAGAAACGAGCGTGAAGGCTTTCTTTTGACAGCCCGAGTTCCGGACCAGAGAATTTTCTTGAAGCGAAGGTGTTACGTTTCGAAGCCACGCCGAGCTCTAAATTTCCACCTTTTCGGCAGAGCCCGAAAGGCGCCACGTCAACCGGAAAGCTTGTGGGGAAGCAACCTTCTTGAGTCCAACACCCGCCGCTCCACATCCTCACCACCTCCTTCCATCATCAATCACCACTGATCACTCTCTGCCCGGCATGCTGCCCACAACACTCCGCTGGGCCGCCAGCCTAGCCCTGCTTCTCCTCTTCACCTCCTCTTCCTCCGCAGCTCTCTTCGCCAAAAACTCAAAGGTGCACCTCGTCGATCAGACAAACTTCAAGCGAGAAGTGCTGGACATTGAAAAACCGACGCTCGTCGCTTTCACAGCTCCCTGGTGCGGGCACTGTCAGAAACTCGTACCCGATTACTCGAAAGTTGCTGCGCAGCTTGACGGTGTCGTCAAGCTGGCCTCCGTCGACTGTGATGACGACAAGAACAAGCCGTTGTGCGGCAAGTACAACGTTCAAGGTTTCCCGACGCTCAAGCTTTTCCCGTCGACGAAGAAGCGCTTGCCGAAGGATTACCAGGGACCCAGGTCGGCTAAGGACATCGCTGCGTTCATGGTCGACGCGCTACCGATGGGCGCTAAGAAGTTGAAAGCGGAAGAGTTGCAGGAGTTCGCAGATGCGGACGTGGAGACGCCCAAGGTGATCCTGTTCAGCAAAAAACCGACCAGCTCTCCGCTCTACAAGAGTCTAGCGTTGGATTTCCGCAAGAGTCTCTCTTTCGCTTTCCTCCGCGGTGATCAGAGACCAGTGCAGGCCGCTGCCCGGGTGCACCTCGGTGTAGATGTCAAGGACGATAAACTGCCGCTGCTCATCGTCGTTCCCTCCCGTAGCGACGGGGACGCGCTGGATAAAGGGGAGATCAAAGTGTACGAGGGCAAGCTCAAGTACCACGAGCTGTACGAGTGGGTCCAAAGGACGGTGCCGGAGGCGAAGGAGGGTAAAGCGAAGAAGACGGCCAAAGCCAAGACGAAGAAGAAGCCGGTCAAGATCGATGAGGACATCAAGGATATCCCCCAAGGAGCGAACCGAGAATGGAGAGTGGAGGAGGAGATGACGCCAGAGCAAAAGAGGGTCAAGATGGAGGAGTTGAAGGATATGCTCAACACGGCGATCAAGCAGTCGAACGACTTACGCGAGGGTAACGCCGACGCAGACACCACGGCGCACAGCGACGGCGAAGGATCCTCCTCCTCTTCCTCCTCCTCCTCCTACTCATCCAACACCGACGCTGACGGCAAAACAACCACCGACCGCTCCGCCTCCTTCTCCTCCTCCACCGACTCCGACTCCTCCTCCTACAAAATCTCCGCCTCCTCCGACGACATCTCGCTCAAAGAAAACCTCCAACGCTGGCTCGAAGGCGAAAACGTCGATTGGTCCTCCGACTACTCTACCCAGTTCACCGAGGCTCAAGCTACCGCAGAGAAGCTGCTCAAAGAAGACCCGGCGAAAGCCGAACAGATGGCGTTGGAGAGCGAAAAGTGGCTCGCTCACTATCTGGTCTCCGACTTGGAGCTGATGAAAACGGCTAGAGAGAAAGGTAACGAGGATCCGAGCGTGGGAGAGGACAAGATCGAAAGAGTCGAAAAGATGTATAACGAGTTGTTGAGGAGGATCGAGGAAAGAGAGGCCAAGTTGAAGGCTGAGGGGGAGAAGAAGGGTCACGATGAGCTGTAAAACGTTTTCGCAATACAAACCCGTCTCAATCACACACACAAGACTGATTCAGACACACTCTCACTCGCACACTGAGCACACGCCGCATCCAAAGCCTTTCCAAGTAAAAGTTCATTCAATTTGTTTCACAACATGGTATCCTATCACGCCTCCTTCTTACCCCTATGTCCACCCGGATTGTGCTCGACATACGGCCCATTACCCACCGCACTCGCCTTCCTGTACGAATGACACGCATGAGCATGCTTAAAGAAGGCCGCGAAATTCCTCCTCCTCTTGGCCGTGCAGATCAACACCCACTCTTTGCACTGATGACATTTACCTTCAACCGTACCCGCCGCATCCGCGTACACCTTGAGATGCGTAGGAGCTGTGAATCTCAACCCCGAGACGGAGGAGATGCCATGCTTGTGAACCTGATCGTACCAGTACTGCGAATTCTTCAACTGCAACCAGTTGCCGCTGTCGCATCGATCGCACCAGGCTTCACGCGCGTTACCGGAACCCCGCACCCATCGTGGCGTATACAGGTCTCCAGGGAATCGCAACTTGTCCGTCTGACGACGTGGACGGTCCTCTTCATTCTCCACTTCGAAATCAGACGGCGGCGGGTCAGCCATACCCGTTCGAATCTCGCAGTGCTGGTCGTAGTAGACGTCTTCCATCTTGCTTCCCGCAGGTGCACGCAGCACGATGTCGGTGGTGATGTGGAAGGGAGTGTTAGCCAGCACGTTCGCCTGTTGCGCAGCCGAAGCTGACGACGACGAACGGTCACGCTGCTGACGCTTGTCGCCGCTACCAGCCATACCGCTCGGCGACGGGTAGCTGGCCTCGATACCGTAGCGCACCGCACCGTTGTCGCGCCAAGCAGGCAAGATGGGCGACGATCCAGAAGGCGTCATGGCACCAGCTACGCCAGGTTGCGATGCTGCGTGGCTCCATGGACTCCACTGCGCTGACGTTGGGTATGCGGTACGCTGCACGGCGGCGGGTGTCGACTGCTGAGCTCCATACGGATCCGAAGGAAGAGAAGGTCGACGAGGGTCGTTATGCGACGGACGGTAATTGTTCATCAAGCCGCTGATGGGAGCGGACGGTCTCGAGAACGACATGTTGGCGCCAAGAGTGTACCTGCGTGCGGTGGTTTCGTTTGCGTCACCAGCGACGCCCTGCGTTGAACCACCCAAGGCCTCCTCTTCGTACTGTCGCTTACCCAGATTGGATTGGGGGAACTCGTAGCCGCTCATGTCGAATCCGCTCGTGTTGGGCCAGGTAGGTCGCGACGTCGAGCGAGTCTCGGGAAGAGGCGGCGGCTGCAGACGACGGTTGCCGTAGTGACCTGTAGCTGAAGCATCGTCGAGAGGTGCGTGAGAGTCGGTAGCCCACCACTGAGCATTGTGTGAAGAAGCGTCGACGGGTGCATCGGTGGATCTACCGTGCTGGTAGTTGGGTCTGCGCGCGTAGAGACGATCGCCTGCTGCACCAGCGTCGGAGCTTCCACGAGATCGAGTGGCATCGGCTGTAGCACCAGCGAGACCTGAGGGCGCAGCCATGTTCGAGTACGACGACGAGTAGCTGAGATGAGATGGCTGCTGCTCGGCACCTGGGTATGCCGACATTGGCTGCTGTTGTTGCTGCTGCTGCGATTGTTGCTGTTGTTGCGGCTGTGGTTGTTGCTGCTGCTGCTGCTGCTGCCAGCCTTGCTGAGATTGGAACGACTGGTCCTCGTAGCTGTTCTGGAAACCCATAGTCATGGCGACGGTGTCGCGAGGAACGTCCCAGATGGAGGTAGCTGCCTCGACCTCGGAAGGACGCGCAGGCTCAAGATGCTCACCCTTGGTGATGGTTGTGGACGAGTTGTAAGAGCGAGGTTTGCCATGCGGAGCACCAGTAAGACTGTTCCAAATACCCTTCATACCATCTCCCCACAGGTGCGAGCCGTCCTCGACGGGGCGGGTGTGCCGTGATGGAGCGTTCTGATGATGCGAGTAGGGATGAGCCTCAGTCGACGTGTGGTAGTCGGCTTGAGACATGGCGGAGGACGCAGCGCGGTGTGACGATGAACGCGAGGAGATGTTGGAGAAGCGTCTGGAAGCAAGCAGAGGCTGACCTTCGTAGGGGCTTGGAGGCTCGTTGTGAGGACTGGAACAGGAAGAATGGGATCCAGCTAAAGATGGACTGGACAAAGGGCCGGCAACGGCAGAAGCAGAGGCAGCAGCAGCGGCAGCGGCGGAGGAGGAAGAAAGGGAAGGCGAAGCAAGCAAAGATCGACCACTGGCAGAGCCGCGTGTCAAGGAAGAGATGGGAGGGAGCGTGGTGGAGAAGGTGGAAGAGGAAGAAGAAAGGGGAGTCCAGCGGGGAGGATAAGCGGCTTCCTGATGTTGTCGATCGTGGCTCAAGGCTTCTTTTCGCATATCTGTGCGACCGCGCAGGTGTTGCGGCAGTCTAGTATCGGTCCCTTTGATCAAGGTCGAGATGGTATGAATGAAACTAAGCGCAGTTTGAACTATGCCGAATGATGCGAGTGGCCAAGAAAGACAGGTATGGCGAGATGATGTCGGCAGTGGTGAGCAGTGGGCAAGAACGAAGAAAGCTTCTGTTCACCTTCGAGTGATTGTCGAGGAGGAGGAGGAGTGAAGACGAAGACGGTGTCGACAGAAGAAGCGTTGGCAGATGGATGATTTAAAAGGGAGCGAAGGAGCGAGGAGGAGACGGGAAAGTGTGATTGATGAAAGGGAAGGAGAGGAAGACAGGTGATACCCAAGGAAGGCAAATGTGACAGGGTGACTTTAAAGGGAAGCGGGTGATGAGGTGAATGAAGCTGACATGATCAGCAACGGAATTGAACCGAAGCAATTAACGTACATACGGCTCGAAGGCGTCCCTCTGCATGAGCACCACAACAAGATTGCCCACAGACAGAGCAGACACACACACACACAGAAGCAAACATGGCGACTCAGCAATCAAGTTGGGCTCGACTCAGCAACCGAGCAAGCAGCGAAGGGAGCAAAAGGCACGGGATCCAGGAAAGCAAGGGTTTTTTTCCTGGATATGACGAATCCTCGGAATGGGGAATGAGAGACACTGAGCGCATGTGCTGCAGAAACGCCACGGACCGAAGCACAAGGCAGATTGTGAGTCGGAGTTGAGAGGCAGACGAAAGAGGGAGAGGGTAAAGCGACAAGGGCATTGACAGCGACGGCTAGAAAAAGGGCGCAGCACGGCGTCTCATATGAGCAAGGCCAAAGGAAGCAAGGGCGGATGCGAGACAGCCCGCTAGCCAGCCAGGCCAATGGGTATGTGCAGGAGCGACGCAGAGCGATGCAGAACGGATCCACAGCAGGAGCTGATGAGCGTTTTGACACAAAGCAAGACGGTGTCAGTCATGCAGTACGCCCTGAAAAACCAATATGAGCGCGGACAAAAAGGCGGCAACAACGAGACCACACAAGAACAATGAGGCGGAAAGGTGGGAAAAGGACCAGGGGCGAAAGCGCACTCTCGCTAATCTCAGCTCAAGGCACGGAAGCAGGAAAAGAGGATGAGCAAGCTGCAATCATGCATGTGCATGACTCTTGTTGCAAGCAGGATAGGCTTCTTTTTTGATGTCCAAGTTTTCGTTTAACCTGCATCGAAGCTCACCAGAGTGACCGCAGACAGCAGACGGAACGGGCACAATCTCTTCCTCCCAAGGGGCAATCACCACCCACCGGCGACGACGACATCCGGAAAAAATATTCGAAAATCAGAGACCGTTGTCGGTTCGTTGACACAAGGGCGCTTACGACTGCAAATCACAGCACGGTTGGCGAGAGCGATTCAAGTGCAGCGCAGAGAGGGGGGGGGGAAACACAGCATGACGGCCCTAACGCCGGGTTTCGAGTGTTTGCATTGAGACAGCTCATGGCTAAATCGACTCGACCAAGCGAGAAAGGAGCAGGGTCTTCCGTGATCCAGGAGACACGACAAGAGAGACACAAGGCAAAGAGGGGGAGAGATACAGAGCGAGTGTGATTGCATATGGTGCCTGACATTGATAGGCGAGGGAAAAAAAGAAAGGCGAAATGGTCAAAGACGAATGGCAGGAAAAGTGAGCTCTAATCGACATGGACATGGACACGAACACCATCACGTCTTTAGCCAAACAACGGTGCTCCATGGCCTGTGTGAGTGTCGGCAAATGTCGTTGTCCTGGCAGAGCGCACTCTTCTTTTTTTTGGCTAAAAAATCTTTTTTAATTTATCCTGTTCGCCCACGCTAATCTCCCCCGCGCTCTACCCGCCAGCCATGACGGCGGGATTTTCCTAATGTATTTTTTATTTAGCTGATTTTTCATGCGTTCTTGCGGTGTGGGAAAAGTGGGAACAGCGCCCGCAGCACAGCACACGAAAGCGCTTTTGCCGAACTTCATATCGTCCACCACACCCACCTTTCCGCTGGAGTCTACATAGTTTATTTTTTACGAAAAATAAAATTGGTCTCGCTCAACTCCGACTTTTCTCAAAGTCGTGCCGAACGAGAACCGAGTAAGCTGGCGAACAAGCTATGACAGGCTTCGATGCATTCGAGTTCCGCTCTCATCATGGTCCAACGATTCATCGCCGAGCTACATCAGAAGCAAGACAAAGCAAGCGATAGAACACCGAGTGCTAGTCGATGAGCGTGTGGCGGGAGCGAACACAGCCCCGAATTGCTGTGAGTGCTGTATCAATGACTTACATATCACCTGATTCAGGTTCTACCCCGGGTCCACTCCGACGGAAAGCTTTTTGTGGACAGCAGCATCTGATTCGCTTGATTTGGTATCGTCTTGTCGGCGCCCATTGGGATGGATTGTTCGGCTACTGCACTGTGTCAATGTTTGCTAGATCGTTCGCTCCTCATTCCCATCAGAGACATATTGAGATTCGATGTGAACAAGTAATTCAACCGATTTAGAGAAGATTCGGCATCAGCTCGTCCCGCAACTCGCTCCGCCCAACTTGAACAATCCCATTGGTCGTGTTGACCCGCCTTGTTATTTTTCGTTCCCACTGCTTTTCAATCCCCTTCCGCTAGCATGTGAACATGCCTGTCCGTATTGATGTCCATGTCAATGCTTGCAGTCCAACTAGCACTGACAACTGTACTCCTCTCTGCTTCGGGAAATCCGCGGGACAGCTTCGGATAATCCACAAGAAGCTGCAGTCAATTCAACCGACGTTGATGAGACAAGTTTCTGTGCATTTGCCGAGCCAGTTGCGTTGTCGAAACGGATTTCGGGGGGGGGACGAGGGCAAATTGTCGTGGATTTTTCTTTTTTATTTTCTTTTTGCTTTGAGGCGATCTGTCAAATCTGCAGGAAGCGCAGGTCAGTGCACTTCAGGAAATGTGTGCATGTGCATGTGCATGTGCGTGGGAATCGTCAATGGAGGGCGACTATCGAGTAGGATCGGGTCGCGACATCCCTTTTCGTTCTCTGCGATCCGTCCTTCTGTCTCGAATGGCGAGCTTCTAGAGGAATGTCGCGGCCGCTAGTCGTGCAGAAGCGCTCAAAGCGCCTTCCATACATACTGTACGCAACACAGCCGCTTCAACTTACCAGTTGCACATCCAGCTTTGCTTTGGCGCTTGTCTTGCCCGGCGTTTCTCCGTGATCTGGTCGGCAACTTAGACCCTCGATGTATCGAAGTCAATAAGGCGTGAAAAGTTTGTGTTTTGCCCGTATCTGCGGTCGCAACCGTCTTGCAAAACAATATCCGAGCTGGGCTCCTGTAGATGGTGCTCGGTGTCAAGGTGTTTGCTCTGTCGCCTCGAGTCCGGAGACGACGGCGGAGTTTTGATTTGATGTTCCCTCCAATCCGTGTCGACCAAAGTAATTTGGTAGACGCATCCAGACTCCAGCCAGCTGGTTCCGAACATAGCACGTTACCATCCCTCCAGCTGTCTCTCCTTTCCAAGGCAGGCAAGGAGGCATATGCAACTTTATCATAACGACAGTTCGGTCCGCGGAAGCCCTTGCTTGGACGACGCATGCCACGCAGAGCGAGAAAAGCAATAGCGATTTTCAAGGTCCTGCATGGCGCAACTCGTCTACAATGGTCTTCCACTAAGCAAGGAGCGCCCCGTCAGACCGGGTCCCGGATCGCTTTGCGTTTCTTCTGCCATTTGCCTGACCTTAGGCTTGCTTTTCATGCGACAGTTCCGCGGATTTTGGCTGTAAATCGAGCTCCAAAACGTCTCGACGAATCGTGCGCATTGACCTGTCTCGACTCCCTAAACCAAAGAGACGATGCCAAGGATGGGCTGGTGGCTCCTCGCTGCAAATGCTTTTGCACTATCTTCCAGCATGCTTGCAAGCACCTTGTTTCCAAAGTTTGCAGAGCTGAAAGCGGGAACCGCCCCTTGCTGAACTGGTGCGCAGACGTCCTACATTTAGCGGGACATCATTCATCCTTTTTCGCATGATTCCCCCGTTTGCAGGAATTCAATCAAAAGAAAACAATACAAAGTCCGCATGAGAAGAGTCAAGACTCGGCCGCGCCTCGGCTGAATGGCTGACCGACTGACTGCACACCAGGACAGTGTCAATATCATCTTGCTGCCGATGGAATGTCATGACGAGTCCCTTCGTCCATGTCCTTCAACAAGGGGAGGGAAAGGATGAACCGAAAGATGAGCTTGCAGGTGAAACATATCGATGTTTCGACGTGATGGGAAAGCGCCGAATCAAGGCTCGCAAGGTTTTTTTTTTTAGTTGTCCCGGCGTTTCTGTCGTCTCCGCTCTTGTGACCTCCGACGATCGTTTATGTGCGTTTATGCATTCGACAGAAGCTGCCTGATCCAGATTGATGCGGGTCATGCACCAGCCCATCACATGGCCGACTTGGAATTCGAGTAGGTCCGTGTCAGCGATGCTGAGACGTGGGCGAAAAAGCAGGCTTGCTTAGCTCGCTTGTCTTCAACTCCTGCGAGGTGCAGGTTCGAGCGTGGGTGCATTTTGAAACCCTGCCTTCCCGCCATTCCACCTGCATGCTCGTGCTTTTCCGAGATGAAAGCCTCCTTGGCTCCACGATGCAAAGGCGCTAAGGAAGGACAACAGAGGCCAACAACCGCTCTGACCGCTTGGCCCGAATCTCGATCTCCACTGTTGCAGCGAGAGGGACAGAGACAATGATTCGATGCCAGTCGGGTTTTGGACATGGACATGGGCATGAGCATGAGCATGAGCAGAGCGGGCGATTCGAATCTTTGATCGCGATTAGGAAATGCCCATTGTGGGTCGTTCGATTTGAAAGGTGGCTTTTGCGGAACCAGATTTCCGGCACCACTCAAAGTAGTGGTCGGAAGCATGGATCCGTCCGACGCGTCGATTCCTTCTCCGACACTCTCTTTGTCCTCGTCGAGCAAATATTTGAACCACGAACCAGGAGCCAAGATTTTCCCACAACGGCCGCAAGCAAAATGCAGAGCCCGTATCGACTCTCGCTACATCTATCGCCTTGGAAGAAGTTTTATTGTAGCATGGATTCATGCTGGCATCGGTGTACTCCGAGCCTACTTTCCTTGACCAATTCGTTTCAAATCCCAGCCCTCGTCTGTGGCTTACTGTAGCCGGGCAAGAAAGAGCGAGATGAGCCGCGAGCCTGGCGATTCACTAATCCGAAGAAAAACAGGAAGGGATTGCGACTTGAGCTGCTATAGGGTGCCAAGTACTGTATGCTCTTGACTGCAAGCCACAAAACGATTTGTTGCTTCCCCCACGCACGACGACATGTCGAATAATTAAGCAATATTATAAATGATAGGCATCATTGCTTGTTTCCGTTGGAAGCGGCTGCCAAGATGGACAGCACCAGCAAGGGTGAGACATAACGACCCAAATCACGCCGCTGCGATGTGTGCTGCGAGTCCCGTATGCATAAAGCGTGAGACGATCACGGCTCGAGTTCGGCGAGCCCTTGCTATCAGAGCAAGCCGTCGTGAGCGAGCTCAGACGTACAGTGAACATCCTTTGCAAGATTGCCCCCTTATGTTGTGATGCTCCTTGTGGGAGTTTTGACAAAGAAAAAAGACGGGACCATCCGGCTTTTTTCGCTTGCCTCGCTTGCTTGCTTGCTGTGTTCCTGGAGAGACAACGGAAAAGCGTAGAATTTATGGCAGGGGAGCGAGACGAAAGGAAAGGCGAGCCGAGCCGAGGCAAGTCGAAGCGAAGCGAGTCAAGTCAAGTCAATCCAACGAGATTTCAACACGAGTTGAGTTGGATGCACGAGTTCGGCAAACACATCATGCGAAGCCACCTTGTCCAACCCCCATAAAAGGTCGTCCCCTCTCTTGCATGCAAAAGCGAGTCTCCTCTTTGTCGTTCGAATCAGAGCTGCGATCATGCCTGAGCTGTATCGTAGAGTAACTATCTTGCTGAGTTCCCGAGTCATTTCGCTGTCCCCGCCCATGCAAAGGCGTACCGTGTTGTGAATCGTGTGTCTTCCTCGCGAACGAGCAGGAATGCTTGTTCTCACGGCTGTTCGAATAGCTTCAAGCTCCGCCGCTCGACGTGATCAAGACTACCCTCGGGCCGTCGAATAAATTGAGCTGTAGTTACTGTAGAACCATTTCTTGCCTTTTCAAGCAAGATTCTGAACTCCGACGAATCAGAAAAAGCTCGGTTGAATTGATGACGACGGCGACCGCGTGTCGAAGGTGGTGAAAAGAGCTGAGACCCCTGGCTGACGCGCTTACAAAACTGGGTCAGCGGTCGCACCAAGCGTCTGGCTTCCAATCCGAGTCCCAGGATACAGTACGCGTTTACTTCCGTCGGGATCAGCTGCAAGCCTTTCCACACCACAATCGTTGGTCTTGCTCGTCTTCTTGTGTCGGAGGTCGAATGTGTTTCAGCTGTCAAAGGCCGAAGCTCTCATATCGTGATACGGCTTTCTCCCTCTTTGTGCTTCCATGAGATGCCATGCTGCACCGTCTCCGTGTATCGTCTGAATCCCGCTGCTCGGCTACACCGACGTTGGCCGTGTTCCGTTTGTTTCGCTCGTTCCTGCTGTTCCTGTGGCTCTTTCATGCAAGTCTTGGTGTTTGACGTTCCTGTGGCGCCTGCACCTGTGCTCTCGCTTGGTGTCTCCCTACGTCAACTTGTCGTGCAAGCTCGTCTTGGATCATGATTCGGACAGAGGTGAAGAGCGGATTACTGTAAGCTAGGCGAACTTTGAGCTTCTCGTAGGGCAACAAAACGGAGAACCTCCTCTCGACTTGGCATGGAGCATGGAGCATGGCGCATGTATGCAGGCAGAAGCGTCGCTGTTTCTTTTCCGCTTCATGCACCGAATGCATGGTTGTTCCTGCTGAGTTACCCTAAACCGACTTTGCAAATCATCTCGCTCCGGTAATGCGCTCGGATTCGCTCTCGGGAGTCTTGGTGAATCGATCTCAGTATGGAAACGAGCCTGTCGCACCTCGAATTCGGTCGCCGCCGCTAGCAGAGCAACAATCTCACGATGCCAGGTGCGACAACACAGGATCTGTAGTGGACTTATTGGCCCGTCGCAATGTGTGAGAGAGAGTTGAAGGTCGTTCGCTTCGTGCCGACGGAAAACTTGCGTGTCAAAGTTGATGACGCGCATTTGTTTTCAGGGCGCTGGCATCAAGTTGGCGAGGCGAGTTCTTCGACGTTGTTTGGCACATCAAGTTGCGACTCCGTCTAACCGTTGCTGCAGCGGGTCATGCAAGCTTTGCACAACCTCAGCTGCACTTCGTGCTCTTTACCACAGGCCGCCATGCGCGACAAGCAAGAATGCCGCCTGTTTCTTGTGGAACAGAGTCCGCCAGAATCAACTTGGCCGCCCCGATGGCGCTTCTTTCCCCCTTTTGTGTTATCGAGGAACGGGGTACAGCGGAGGTTGTCGAAGAATGGGGCAAGTTGACCGGCAATAGTTGATCTCAGAAGGTCAAAAGGCACACTGGCTGCCCTGTACCCAGGACGTCGGTCAAGCTGATCTCGGTCAAGCGATGTTGAGAAGGTGGGAACGTGGCCCTATCACGACAAGACCGGGGAAGGGTCGTTCGTGGTTGAATCGGAGATGGACGATTTGCAACTGCGACTCGCCCCGCCGTTTTCGCCGAAAATCATGGACACGGTGACCTTGCCCATATTCCTTCTTCGAGGTCCATGGGGTTCGTGCGCCTCTTACTCCGACGGCAAAGTTATGCCGAGACGGTCTTTGCTCGGAGCCGAGCTCTTTTAGCATTTACCCACAGTGCTCTCGCCAGCCATGACGAAGCTCACCAGCTAGACACGATTCTTCTTGCGCCGTGATGGATGGAGCAACTGACAAGATTCCGCGTCTCGAAGTGAAAAATTGTGCGACGCAGATGCGAGGTCCACGGAATTGGGAGAGAGAGAGAGATTGCAACGAGCTGCCGACCGTAACTGATTCGCAACCGAGAGAAGCAAGATTGCGAGCAACCGGTGACGAGCTTGACAGGTCCAGTCGGATCCGAGAGCTGGAGCAACCTGCGGAAAGGGAGCCATGAGGGTTGCTTGCGAGACACTCTGGCAAGCGCCTCGCTTAGGGTCGCATCCGAGTGCGCGTCTTACTCTGTAACTTATTGCTGATAAGTTATGAAAAGGCAGCATAGATCGGTTTTCCCGTAAGACACGCCGTGGGCCAATGAAGCTTGGCCAGAGAATTTCTCTTGATCGCTTAGATGGCATCCAGCAAGACAACGCTGCACCTTTGCAGCGGCGATCTTGATCAGGTCTTCAGCTATTCCGACAACCCGATTACCCGGGTTTGTCTTTGTATAGCAGACCGGGAAAAGGCCGTAAGCAGGTGAAATTGATGCGCAGGCTAAACAAGGATATCCTCGGCCCAATCGAGGAGTAAGAGATACGTCGGCCTTTGCTGTTCCATGCTAGAGACACATGCGAACCATGGCAGTCGTGACACCAAATGCCGAGCGAGTCCAGTAGACTTGTATCAATGACACCGGCGTTTGATGCGAAGATCTGAGTCCAATGGCATTGTTCCATGTCTCGTGTGTTTCGAAGCGGATTCAGTGCCAGCTAATCTTCTCCGACCGAACCCCGTCGAGAGTATGTTACCGTCGAAAGCAAGTGACGGAGCCGAGAGACCGCATGACGAACACCAACCTGGTGTACTCTACGTCGCAGAGAGGCTTCTGTGGAAGTGGGCAAGCAAGTATTTGGAACCAACTTCAGCCTAGCCAGAATCGAGATGCTGGATCGACAACGCCATGCTCTGGGGATCCGGCGTCCTTCTCAGTGAATCCTACGTTCCGCGGACAAGTGTCACCATTGTGTCAGCTGAGCTGCATGACTCGGAAGCGAAGCGTACTCTTATCCTGTTCTTTGCTCAGCCAAGGATGCTTGAAGGACGCCTTGCTCACCTTTAGTTGTTTGCCGGCCGTAAGATCGTCCGGTTGAAGCATCCAGCTCAAGCCTCGTCAGCAAGCAGAGGTGGGAAGATCCAGCAGTGTCGTACTGAAGTTCGTGTGTGAGATTATCGAGCCGGTCGTAACGGGCGTCGTTATGCATGCGGCGCAGTGAAGGTCTCGGTGATGTCTATGAAGAGATTGCATATTGTACAGTGTTGGTGGTGGATGCATAATGTGAGAAGCTGAAGAAAGTCTAGGTTGGTGCAAGTTGCCTGTGTGACATGGCCCGTGGTGAGGATCAAAGCCAGAAGGTCTTGCCGAAGGGAACAGTCAAGAGGCGCTCTGGGTCGTCTGAGGTCTGCTGGAGCTCCTTGTGCAGTTGCCAGTAGGGATCATCCCAAGTCTCGTCCGACATGGACCAGGTGCCCCAGTGCATGGCGAAGGCGCGCTTACTACCAATGTCACGGGTGACTTGGACCGATTCGGTGACGTGCATGTGTTGGATCTGCATGTGCCAGCGGGGCTCGTACGATCCAATGGGCAAGCAGGCAACGTCGAAGGGTCCAAGGGCTCGACCGATGGCGGTGAAAAGCGAAGGCGAATATCCCGTGTCTCCGCAGAAGAAGAGGGATGGAGCTGGAGCAGCAGGGCTTGGCGAGCGCGAACGAGTGACGGTGGAAGCTTGAGGCTCCGAGTAGACGCGAACAGCGTAAGAATTCCACAAGGTGGTGTTGGTATCGAGCCCCGTCCTTGCACTCCAGTGGCTGGCAGGAACAGCTGTGATGTCAAAGCATCTTCGACGCTCCGTTGTTTCTGAGCCTGCGTTCTTGTCTTTGGATGCGACTCGGATGGAAAGAGGCAGCCTCTTCTGCTGCCACCAGTCGAGCTCGACGATCCGCTCAGCGTCGATTCCGTACTGTTGGAGAAATGGAGTGAGGCCGATTGGAACAATGAAGGTCACCTTTTTTGGTATAAGCGGTAGCACATCGATGTCGAGATGATCAAAGTGGTTGTGGGTGAGCAAGACGACGTCGATGGCAGCATTGGCGACGAGCTCGTGGATGCTACATGGCATGGGACGCATCCGTGTTGGACTGAACAGAGTTGCGACGGGCTGTTCGCCAAAGACAGGGTCTGTGAGGATGGTGACACCATTGAGCTGGATGAGACATGTGGATTGGCCGATCCAGGTGAAAGAAGATTGCTCGGCACCTCGAACCGCCGGCGCTGTAGAAGACTTTGAGTCCGTCAAGCTGGATGAAGAAGATTCGAATAGCTCGTTCCACTGAATGCGCTCTACGGGAAGCAGCATTTCAATCTTTTGTCGTCCCTCTTGCGTCTTTTGATCGGCCTTGTATCCTCCATCCCACCAGATGCGTGGCTTGTAGAACACGGCGTAGAAGAGCTTCCAAGCGACCCACTCCCATGCGCCTTGCTCACGCCATTCTGGAACGACATTGGCATACCGACCTAGCACTTTGAGGGATGAGAAGCGCTTGTGAATTCTGGTGACTTCTGTCTCGGTGGCACCACCGTACCATGCAGGACCTCGTGTGGGTGTCGCGGGTGGCGAGATTGTATCCGGTTGCTTGTTGCTTGCATCGTCTTGGAGACCTCGTTGTCTGAGGAGCTCTTGCGCTTCGCTTGGGTCGATAATGTGCTTGCTTGGGGGAGAAGCCTTGGAGTTGGAATGTGCCAGCACGCCCACGCGCTCTGCTACGCGGACGCCAGAGGAGATGGCATGTGGTGGAAGGAGTGGTGCGCGCAAAGGGTATTTGCGTTTGCGCGATGCTAGCTCTCGTCTGCGTATTGTTTCTTGAGCGAGATAGTAGATGCCCCAGCCTGCAATGTACAGCGACGAGATGGAGACGAGCGCCGTCTTGATCTGTTGCGGCTTGGTGGGCAGCATGACGAGAGGGCCAGAGCCAAAGGTGGCGCGAAACTAAGCCTCGTCAGACTTCAGTTCAAGGCTGAGTCGACCCTCGCCTCTCTATGTCGGATCCTGGCCGACGGTCTCCGCAAGTGCCTCGAAGGCTGGAGCTGGAGTGCTGAGGCAGCAAATGCGCCGATGTGGCGTTGTGATGCTGTGACGGTGTGATGGTGTGATATGCACTGTGATGGTCCTCAGTCAAGCTCTGATGTTGCAGATCGGTGGAGGAAACCAACACTCACACTCAAAAGGACTTTTTTTTTCTCCTCGGCATCACCGACACGTTCGAAGCTCTAAAATTTCCGGTTTGACAGCAGGTGCAGGATCTTTCCGGTTGAAAAGCGCAACCCTGTGCTGATCGGGTGTGAGCCGAAATGTGAATCGTAGATCGGCTCATCTTTCCTCCACCCTGAGACGACTCTCCGCGGCTTCGGCGCTTCACGCTTCCTTTTGTCCAAAGACCAACACAAAGGGACCCTGAATTCATCGTTTCTTCCCACGCCCAACGCTTCGAAACATCACTTCCCTTTGTTCTCTCCTTCCTCATCGGAACAGTCCGCTCAACCACATGACCTGCGAATTTGCGGCGCAAAAGCTCTCGCTTTGAGCCTGTCGTTGAAGGGGTTCTCTGCCTAAAAGCACAAGCGCCTCGACTCAGCCGGCAGTTTGACAACGTAAAAGCTGGGCTGTTTCGTCGTTAGTCTGCTTTGCTTCTTGCTTCCACCACGCAACTTCCTATCACATCGGATCCATCCGCCTCCTCCATCACACTCTCTCTCGATCGTCACGGAACTCGCTAGAATTGCGCCGTCATGCCAGCCATCAAAGCTGCGGCGTGGCCGATGCCACTCGATCAAGTCTTTACTCAGACTTCGGACGATCAACTCGACACCGAAGAAGCCATCAACGCTCTCTTCTCTCGCCTTCGGCCCTCAAGATTCGACTTTGCCAAGGACGCAAACAGCAGCAACGCCAACGCCATCATCAATCCATGGTTCTCTGTAGCTGAGCAAGAGCAACAGCGTGCCGAAGCATCCTCGAACGAACAGTCAACCCGAAGGCCGACTCTCTTGCTCGAAAGGAAAGCACACATCAATTTTCTCACAAAGATGCTCGAGCCACTTCCCGGTGCATTCACCGCATTCGATACAAATCGATCCTGGCTGCTGTACTGGATCTTCCAATCCTATGACCTGCTCTCGGTATCGCTCGATCCAAAAGGTCGCGCGAGGGCCATCGCTACGTTGCTGTCGTTTCAAAACAAGGCCACGGGTGGGTTTGGCGGAGGACCAGATCAGATCGCTCACTTGATGGCCACGTATGCAGCCATATCAGCACTCGCTATCATCGGTGGTCCAGGACCTGCACCCACAGCGGAGGACATTGCAGACGGCAAATCGGTCGAAGTTGGTCACGGCGGCTGGGACGAGATTGACCGCGCAAAGATGTACGAGTGGATTTCAAGCCTCAAGCAGCCCGATGGAAGCTTCTTGGTGCACGTCAACGGCGAGGTGGATGTGAGAGCCGGCTACTGCGTCGTTTGTATCACTACACTGCTCGGCATCTCGACTCCACAGCTGTTTGAGGGCATGGCTCCCTTCATCGCCAGCTGTCAGACCTACGAAGGTGGAATCGCAGCAGCGAGCCAACCTACGTATCGCCACGGCAACATCGACGGCAATATCTCTCTCGTGTCGCAGGACGTGCCTCGACCGCCGCTCGGAGAAGCACACGGCGGATACACTTACTGCGCAGCCGCAACCCACCTCGCTCTTTCGCTACTTGGCTCTTCGCTTGGAGGCTCGACTGCTTCCGCATCTTCCTCGCAGTTCTCTGTGCCACCGACAGGCGCGTTGAACCGCGACGCACTCGTCCGCTGGGCAACCGCACAGCAAGGCATCCCATACGAAGGCTGCGGCTTCCGCGGACGCACCAACAAGCTCGTCGACGGCTGCTACGGCTGGTTCTCTGGAGGTGGTCTCTTCACCGTGCTTTCCGCAATGATCGAGTCGGACCTAATCGAGGAGGCATCATCTTCATCCAAGCCTTTGAACGTGCACGACTTCAACGGGATGCTCACCGTCCCTCCCGCGCCCACTGTCTTTGCTCCTTCCACCGCCGCCAGCAACAGCAGTGGATCGTGGCAGACCGAATCCAGCTCTGCCTCAGACACCGCAGAAGACGACGCATCCGCCGCCCTCGACGACGACCTCTCGCCGCTGACACTGTTCGACCGCGTCGGCCTGCAAGAATACATCCTCGTCGCCGCCCAACGCTCAGCCTCTGACGGCGGCGGTCTCCGCGACAAACCGGGTAAATCGCCAGACGCCTACCACACGTGCTACAACCTTTGCGGTCTCAGTCTGTCGCAGCACTCGGTGCGGTTGAGTACCGAAACTTCTGGGTTCCTGTATCAGCACTACAAGGGTGAGAAGGACGAGTGGAACAGGAAGGTGTATGCGACGATGCTGGCGTGGACGCTGTCGGCGAGGGACGAGATGGTGGTGGAGGCGAGGGTGGCAGGTGGACAGAGTAACAATGTGAATCCGACGCATCCGATCTTCAATGTGACGTTTCCGAAGGCGAAGAGTTTCATGGATTGGGCGTATGGTCAGGCGTAGATGTAGAGCGATGCAATGATAAACAAAGCCATACGAATAGATTGTTTGATTGATTCTAGATGCGATGTGTGAAGAGGGAGGTTCTCAATGTGTCTGTCATCCTCTATCATTGAGCCACTGAACATCCTCAGCATAGCCGTTCTATGCCATATCTACATTTCCTTCCGGCATCGATTGTATTCCAACGGACCCCTCCCTACACCTCAACAAACTCGACCCCGCGACCTCGAGCATGCACAGCAACCACCTTGGCCCCGTACTCGAACGGATTGCCGTCGTAGACCACAAACTCGTCCTGCTCCTCCTCCTCCTGTCCTCCCTTTCCCCTCTTGATGCCTAGCACATCATCGATACCGGCGCTGACCAACTCCACGACTTGCTCCTTGCGCACCAGCCCGTCCGTCTCGAGCGCGGCCCTTGTCGCGTCCCAGAGCAGGTTGGCTGCCATCCAGCCCTCCTCGATCTTCAGCCCGACCCTCACACCTGCTTTGAGGAGCACCGAGAGCGTTGTTTCTTTCGTCAGTGGAGGACCTGATAGGCCGCGCAGCTCGTCGAAGGTTCTCGGCCAGGTTTGGGGGATGAGCAGCACGCCGACGTGCCTCTGTGCTAGTTCTTCCGCTACGAGGTGGGCTTCGGCCGCGCCGGAGAGCACGAGCCGCACGCTGCGGAACGAGTCGTGCAGCTTGAGCAGCGAAGCGATGTGATCGGCGCGCAGGGCGGTGACCACCAGCGGCAGGGATCCGTTGACCACGCGCTGCCACACCGCCGTCGACGGATGCGAGAGCAGCGATCGCAGCAGCCCCAGCTGCTCGCTGACCGACGGTCCGGCTCGATTGTGAGTGAGCGTGACGTGCAGTGCTACTTCTTCGACCTCCACCGCGTTGGGGTCGAGCACGGTCGTGGCGCCCGTGTCGAACTTGACCGAGATGCCGGAGAAAAACGTATCGCTTTGAGGGAAGACGATAGCACGAGTGACGCCCGATGCGCGCGCTCGAACCAGGTCGTGTCCTCCCCACTGCAGCCCGTCGAGCGCGCGCGGCATCGGCCAGTCGCGAAGGTACCCGCCAGCCTGACCCACCGGGTCGCTCGACGAGAGCGGATCGAGCGTGTACCCGTCCGAGGTTTCCGGTTCGGCGACGATGTCGGTCAGCCCCAGGTTGGAGCCGTACGACGTGAGGCCGGGCAGGATCGTCCCTCGGCGCGTGTCGATGCTAGCGCACGAGGAAGCGAAGGTGCACGACTCTCCGCTGCACACCACCTTCCCGTCCGCTACGACGACGCTACCGCTCGAGCCCGCAAAGGTTTCCGCGGAGATCCGAGCGGTGAGAGGGTGACGGTAGAAGCGCTGGCTGACGTTGGTGAAGACGGTACAGTTCTTGGTGGGCGACTTGGCGGATGGGAAGGCGAGCTTGTCGAAGGTGATGATCTCGTCGTAGGAGCTTTTCACCGCTTCGATGTCTTTGCTAAAGTTGCCGGCGCGAGGCGCACTTGGTGCCGGCTCCGACCCCTCGCTCCCCGGCAGCTGCGCTTTCGGCACGGGCGCGTACTCTCCCAGTTGCGGTACCCCATCACTGACCACCTCGACCGGCGTCGCTCCCAACCGCAACGGATGCGTGTTCCACACGACCAGATCCGCATCCCACCCTGCCCTCACGTAACCCAACCTGTGGTCCAACCCCAGCCTCTCCGCGGGCGCGCTGATCACGCTCCTCATCGCCGTCGTCTCGTCCAGCCCCCAATGATGCGCCTGAGCCGCCTGGTTCAGGATCCGCCGCGAGTCCGTCACCGGATGGTCCGACTTGTAGATCGGCGTCACCCCCTGCTCCGCCAGGATCGCCCCGGCAAAGGGCGAGCCGAAGTACGCCTCGAGCTTGTAGTTGGCGTTGGTGCTGAAGATGGCGATGGCGGGCGTGACGTTGCCGTACGTCTGCTTGAGCAGGTCCGGGACGAGGTAGGATTCGTGAGCGTGGTGGAAGGCGGCTACGGGGAAGCGGAATTCGTTCGAGTGGCGGATGAAGGCTTCGAAATCGACTTGGGTGTAGCAGTGCGTGTTGAGCTTGACTTTGCCGCGCAGCAGCGCGACGAGCGCCTCCAACGCTAGATCGTCGGGGAACTCGGCATCCGCCAGACTCGAGGGTGCAGAGTTGCCGCCGTGGAGAGAGGCGAACGCTCGAGCCGAATCGCAAAACGCATCCTGCCTGTTCTTGAGGTCCCTAGCAGCGCTAAATGTGCGACGGAAATCCCAAGCCTCGTCGAACCGAGTCATCTTGTAGATCCGACGTGCGTTCTCGCCGCACGCCATCTTCATGTAGCGCCAGCTGGAGCTGCTGTCGTTGCGGTACAGGCCGGTCTCGACCTCTGTTCCACCTGCGTCGGCGTTGCTGCTGCCTCGACCCTGACCGAGCCTCGCGAGCGAAGTCGGCGGTTCGACGAGACGATCCTGCGGGAAGTGCGACGAGGGCTGACGGTACTTGATCGGGAACGCCTGGCCGCCCATCGAGTTGGCGGAGCCGGGGAGGACGAGGCCCGTGGTGATGCCGCCCGAGAGGGACTTGCGGAAGGAGCCGTCGTGCTGGTTCATGCCGTCGATGGTGCGCAGGTAGGGGTTGATGTTGTTGCCGATGCTGTTGACGTCGTCGTGTCCGCTGAGGGCGGGCATGGCGCCGACGGAGAGGTGGACGTGCATATCGACCAATCCCGGCGTGACCCATCGACCGGCGGCATCGACGATCTTGACCTTGTCCGCTGCGACCGAGTCCGACTGGAACTCGTTGTCCTCCGTACGAGCAATACGCTTGATGATACCCTTGGACAGCAGCACATCACGCCCCTTGAGCACCTCACGCCCGCCATCGTTGCCCGTCCAGAGCGTGGCGTTGCGAACGACGACATCCGGCGCACCGGGTTCGGCTCGATCCGACCGCGTCCGCTTGTGGAAATCGGCAGGCGGGCCGACGGGGGCGGCGATGGCGTCGCACTTGGCCAGCGACTCGGCAAAGATGCGTTGGACGTGTGGGTGAGGCGAGGGCTGGTAGACGTGGTGCTGAGCGTCGTGGTATGTAGCCAAGAAGCCGAGGTAGTAGACAAGCGACACGAGTCCGAGCAGGGAGAGGAACGAGGATCGCAGCGTCAGAGGGAGACGAGGTCTGCGAACGGGCGGCGCGGTGGTCGACGAGTAGCTCGGAAGCGCGGACTTGTCGCTGCTGGACGACATGGTTGTCAACTACCCAGCGAATCCTGATGGTGATGGTGGTGAGGAAGCAAGCACCACTCGCATTTTTCTCAATCGCATCAACCCGTCGCTGAATGCAGCACGCCATCACTCACACCATTCCGTTCTCACGCCTCGCACTCGGCTGACCCGATCAAATCTATCTGCGCCATGCATCGCCCACAGAGCAGCCCTGCTCGGAATGCAGCACGACAACTCACAACTCCGGCAATGCAATTCGCAGAGCGGAGCTGTCACCTCCGACGCTCCAACTCGCGTGAGACGCGCATGGACCCAATCGTGAATTCGCTCAGACCCTTCTTCTCGGCGACCACCCCGGCGATTTGATTCGCAACCATCACGCACCAGTCACACCCTCATCTCAAATCGCAACAATCGCATTCATCAAACCGGGTATGTAGTCATACAAAGCCACTCCATCAAGCAACACCCTTCTCACCCACCTCGCCACCAAACTCCCTATCCACCTTTGCAATCTCCTCCGCCCGCCCGGGCACCGTCACCTCCTCCAACGCCTCCGTGTGCTCTTTCACCCTGACCACGATCACGGGCACCACAAACAACATTCCTGCCGCACACAACCCCCACGTCACCGCCAGGTTCGTCATGTACGGGTGCTTGTCGTTATCCATCGCAAACGCACCCGCCGCCCCCGCTGACTGGATCGACTTGTAAAACCCGGCCAAATACCCCAGCTTACTGAGATCGTTCGAACACGCACCGATCAACCAGTACGCCAGATTCTGCCAGATCGCATCCAAAACCCCGGAAAAGATGTACAGGAAGCAGTAGCCCGTGTACTTGCTGCGCTGCATGAAATCGATCCGGTCGGTCTCGGCCAACACGCTGGCACGCGTGTACGTCTTCTGCACGTCGTACGATCCACCCCAGACCGCCCACATGACGACAAAGACGATGCTCCATCCGACCCAGGCGCGCGACTTGCGGGACATGCGCTTGTTGTCCAGGATCTGACCGATAGCCAGACTGCCTACCATCTGACTGAGCCAGTAGAGCAGGTTGTTGAGCGAACGCGTACGAAGCGTAAACAGCGCCCCGTTGTAGTCGTTGAACTGCCAAGTGTAGAACCAGTTGGAAGCCAAAAACATGGGGAACAACAGCACCACCCAAGGATCCGACTTGAGCAGCACAAACAACCCCTGCAACTCCTTGACCCACGTCGTCTGACTCGGCACCACCACACGAGTCCCATCGTCCCTCACCATCTTGGCCGGATCCTTGAGCAACGCCGCCGCACAAGCACCCAGCCCGGTCAGCACGATGAAAGCAGCGTACGTGCCGTTCGACACCGTGTTCGCCGTCGAGTTGTACGTCAGCCCGAGCTCGATCGCCGACCCCAGCACGGCTCCCAAGTTGAAGATGACCCAAAAGACACTGATAAACCGTCCCTTCTGCGACTCTGTCGGGTACGCCAGCATCAGCGCACCTTGCGCGGTCCAGAGGAACGAAGCGCAGACACCCAAGATGGCGCCCGCAGCGATGACAAAGCCCTGATTCTGGTTGATGTTGTACGACAGGAACGATCCGATGTACAGGCAGTATCCGGTGGCGCCGATGCCCAAGGTCAGACGCGAACCGAGCTTGTTGTGAATGGTTCCGGCGAAGAACGAGACGACCGAGAAGGTCGAGTAGAGCGCAATAGACGCCTTGTTGGAGGCACCCGGGTCGACCTGTCCTCCACCTCCGATTCCACTGATGCTGTTGAACATGCCGGGGCAGAGGAAGCACACGAAACCGACGAGCGCGACCTGAACGATCGGCTTGCTGTAGAGGCGCATCAGAGGGTTGGACGAAGGCTCGACGGGCGCGACGTCGGCCAATGTGGTCGTGTGGAGGTGGCTTCCGAGAGCGCCGGGCTTGGGGTGGGAGGAGCTGCTCGAAGCAGCGTCGAAGGCCTTCTCGTCCGCCATGGTGAGGAGAGCCGAGGTTGAAGGGGTTTCGAGTGTAGATTGACGAACCGATCGATTCCGTGCAGTGTGTATGGACGGAAGAGGATGACAAGGGAGCGGAGGGCAGTCGCTGAAGAAGGTCGAACAAGAAAAGAGGGATGCTTATAAGCCTGTCGAACGAGCGAGAGCCGACTGTATGCGATGCGATATGAAATCCAAAAGGAGGGCGGCGGGTTGACTGAGAAACCTAGCCGGTCGACACGAAGCTCGCAGGGTCGGACCGATCGCAAGGGTGGCACGGGAGAAAGAGTCAGGTACGCGGTGATGCGCTGCGGTGTAATGTTATCGGTGTGGGTCGTGTCGGTGGTCGGGAGGCAAAGCGTGAGAAGATGTGGCTTGATTAAGGAGCGTTAGCGCAGGGAAAGAAACGAAGGTCGATTGATGAGGTGGTGTGGGAGAGGGAGAAGCTTGCGACTCTGATGCGCCAGTTGCGCGCGGGTCAAGCGCCTTTCCGCTGAAAGAGAGAGAGAGATAGGGTCCGGTGTTGATCGGCGGTGCACCGAGAGAAACACAGAGGCGTCCTCCTGACACCCTCACACTGTGACTTTTGGCTCAGAGAGCAAGAGCAAGAACAAGAGCCAAAAGAGTTGGAGCCGGTATAAGCGAGCCCCCCCAAAAGGGGAAAAGCGAAGCAGAAGCCGCCGATAAGCTAGCGGCAGAGCGGCAACACCGCACACAACACACACACACAGACACACGCGACCTTGACTTGAATTGCACATTTTTCTTCCAACGGGATGCCCACCCACCACCGCCCTGCCCAAAATTGACGAGGCCACATGACCCTTTCTTCGCGCTCCACGCTCTCTCTCTCTCTCTTGCTTTCGCTTTCACCGTTTGTCCGAGGAACTGCGGAGACAGAGTATAGACTAACTCGACTGGTTAGTGTCTCGCTTCGCTTTCCATATGTCCCTTTTTTTTCATCAGCGCTTTCAACTTGCCGGCATTGCTGGCTTGCGTCCCTTGTTTCGGGAAAGCTCAGGCTCGCTCGCTTCTATCCACAAAGGCAATGAATGCTTCCTGTCGTTTTAATACGTACAGATGATTCGATGACCTCGGCTGGGTACGCGAAATTTCCAATCAATGCTAAGTAGCTTCTTGCAGCAGACGTTTCGCTTTGTTGACTCTGATCTTGTGCAGCAGCGGCATTCTTCTGACAACGCTGTGCCTGATTGACAGTAGCTAGGTCGTGCCTTATTTTTTTGCCATATGGAACGAGCAAGTGTCGGTCACAAGAGGGATAGAAAAAGGCGAATAGGACTTTGAAAATTGCATCCCTGTGCTGGAGCTCCGCTATTGAAGATCGGCGACATCGGACGACGCTCCGAGGCTTGGCGTCGTGGCGTTGAGACCAAAGCAGCTGCTCTACAGCAACTCACTCCCCCGCTCTTCTGCCGCGTTCTGGCGGTTCGTCGATATCTCGGCGGAAACGCCGATTTGTGTGCTCTCCCCCCTCCTTCTGCCGCATACCTGGAGAGACGTCCCGTGGATTGCTTGTGGAGCCCCCCCTTTCTGCGTCGGACCAATCGCTGAGAGGCAGCGTTGAGGATTTGGGGCATGCTTGGTTCTGATTCGCTTGTTCGATAGGATCAAGCCAGCTTGGTCATGTCAGGCCATATGCAGTCTCTGGTCGGGGGTGCAGAGCATCGCTGCGGCGTCCTCACCACGCAGCACAGCGAAGCACAAGGCTTGAGCATCGAGGCCATGTAAATCCAATCCAGTGGATGATAACGACCGCATACAAGCGAGTGAGAAGATACTCGGCCTACCAGACCGATGGACTGTGAAGGGGCGAGTAAGGGACCATTCCTTTCAAGATCACAGCGCATTATACCATGGTATATATATGCAATGCTGGAGACTGCTGATATCGCCGGGGGTTTAGCTCAGTTGGTAGAGCGTTCGCTTAGCATCTTACAGAGTTGCCTAACTTGCGAAAGGTCGCGTGTTCGACTCATGCAGTCTCCATTTTCTCTCTTTTTTTTTTCCTTTCCTTTTTGTGTCCTCGATATTTGGGTTCACCATTTTTCTTCTTTTGCTCGACTCAGTGAATGACAGCTTGACCATACCCCCTTTATGCCCCATTCGCCATCAGACCATGGTCAGCAGAGGTCACCGACAACGAGATCATATCAGCTTTGACGTTGGCCTGCGCAGCCTCGCAAAAGACTTTTCACACACCATCCAAATCTCCGAGGAGGCTCGAGCGACAAACGAAGCTGAGTTCGTTGCGTGTGTGGAGGAGGTCCAAGCGCCGGAACTCGGGGGGAAAAGTTTGCAGAGGTGTTGTTTCGGTTTTAAGACCTTTGTGTCATATCCCCACTCACGACACTCTGTTTCCACTTGCCTCTTCCGCACCACACCACCACCACCACCACCACCTTTCTTCTCCGCAGTTTCCGTCACGATGGCGTCGACCAACGAAGAGGAAGAGCGGCTCAAAGCCGAGATAGCCAAACTGACGGGCGCCATTCAGACGCACAAACAGCAGCATCAGTATGCGCCGAGAGGACGCGCGGGTTACGGAGCGGGTGCGGGTGCGAGCTATCGAGGAGGATATGGTCGCGGTGGGTTCGCTGGACGGGGGAGAGGTAGAGGTGCGGTGGCTGCTCCACTGCGGAATCGGACGCTGATACTCAACGACTCCGCGAACAAGAACGCAGGCCCCAGCAGCTCCAGTGCAGCGACCACCAGCACTACCGCGAACAACCCCGGCACACCGGATACGCCTTCCAACAGCAACGCAGATGGATGGATCAAACGCAAGACCACACACAATCTGAGCCTGGTCAGCACCTCTACTTTCGAACGCACCGAACCGAGACGGCTAGCTGCGCTCGAAGCTAAACGCAAAGCTGCTGCCGCTGCCGCTTCCTCCTCCACCTCTGCATCTAGCCGCAAACCTCGCAAGTCTGCCAACAAGTCCGTCCGGCGGGGCGACAACATGGGAGAAGTCGTCATCGACGGTGTCGTGTTCGAATTCGATCCATCCGGTACGAAGCTCGTCAAGAAACCAGTTCAGCCCCCTGCTTCCACCTCGTCCACCTCGGCCAACCCGCAACCAACCGCCTCCACTTCAGCAGGCACACCCGCAGCAGTACCGCTGAAAACCTCGATCAACGGCCAAGACTACATCCGCACCAAGCGAGGCAACCTCATCTCCGCCTCGCTCCTCGCGAAACGCAAAGCGCAGCGCGAAGCGTCGGCCAAGATGTCGCGACTCGACAAGATGGTCGGTCAGATCTCGGCCATCCAATCCACCCGCAACGCCGCCGCCATCTCCCGCTACAAGACGCTCGACGTCAGCAAAGCCGCCACGCTGTGCACGTTCTTCAACAAGACCGGACAGTGCAAGCGCGGCCTCTCGTGCCCCTACGTCCACGATTCGAGCAAGCTCGCGCTCTGTCCGCGGGTCCTGCGACCGGGCGGATGTCGGTCGGCCAAGGGGACGTGTGCGCTGTCGCACACGGTCAAGCCGGAAAGGGTCCCGCACTGCGTCCACTACCTGCGCAGCGGGAAATGTAGGAATGGAGAGGGGTGTCTGTACACGCATGCAGAGCTGGAGGAGGGGGAGCGGACGAGGATCTGTCGAAGCTTTAGCGATTACGGCTGGTGCGATCGGGGGAGGCAGTGCGAGCAGAGGCATACGTACGAGTGTCCCGACTTCGTAGAAAGCGGAAAGTGCGAGAGGAAGGCGTGTAAGCTGGTGCATGTCATACGGGCTCAAGCAGCGGATGGGGGGGAGGTGGTGGAGGATGAGCAGCTGTTCACGCGCGACGATGTGGCGGCGATCGAGGATGCGGAGCAGACGGATAGGAAGCGCAAACGTCCGCTGATGGAGAGCGAGGTGGAGCCGGTGCTTCCAGAAGGGGAGGAGGAGGACGAGCAGGTCGATTTCACGAATGCGGACGAAAGCAGGGGAGCCAAGAGGCGGAAGGCGAAGGCGTTTACCCAGCAGAGAGATTTTATTTCCTTCGACGATGATGAGGACGAGGACGGAGAGGAAAGCGAGGATCAGGACGAACAGGTGTCGGCGGACGAAGGCGAGGTGGACGACGAGGACGTGGCAAGCGTTCACAGCGAGGATTTCGAGTTGAGCGACGGTGAAGCGGAAGAGGAGGAGGGAGAGGATGGTGAAGATGCGGAAGAGCACGAGGGTGGTGCAGAGGCGGAGGACGGGGAGGAGGACGATGAAGGTGCGAATGAAGACGATGCGCACCCGCACGGCCACCAAGAACAAGCCAGCGACGACGACGACGACCTGGTCGATCGTGATCTGTAATCCCACCACCGTACACTTTTCAGCGAACTGCGACCAACTCCACTCCTCTTTGCAATGGTGACTTTTTTTCTTTGCGTGACATTGTCTGCTCACCGCTCACCGCACAAACTGATCGCTGCTTTCAAAACGTGCGGATCGTGTGACAACAGAACGAAGACTGCGGCAAAAACATTGCAAAAACGACCTTCTCGAACGCACATCGACCCAACTCTTGCCCGCCTTACAGCTCGTCGTGCCTCTCACCATCACCCACCCCATCCTCCACCTTCCCACCGCTCCCCTTGCCCTGGCCCCTCCTCACCTTCTTCGCCCTCACCCGCTCTCCTCCACCACCACCAGCAGCAGCAGCAGCAGCACCGCCTTTCAACCCGCTCGTCAGCGCCTCGTCCTTGACCCCCTCGGCGTAGCCTGCCAACCTGTCGCCGAGGTCCCAGATCCAGCGCTGCAGCGCCGTCTGGTTGAGGTTCGCCTTGCTCACCAGGCGGAGGTTGATCAGGTTGGCCAGCAGCGCGTTGGGGGCGGACGAGGCCGAGTAGAGCGTCTGCCAGAGCGCGTGGAGGTGCGGGTGGGTGGATGGGTCGACCGGGTTCTCGCCGAGCTCTTTGGATGGGATCAGCGGGTACGTTTGCTGCGGTGGAGGGGAGGAAGAGGGCTTGCTGATCGCAGAGCTGCTTTCTTCCCAGCCTTGCAGAGGTTGGTCGTCGACATCTTCGACATCACCATCACCAGCAGCTTCGGTAGCAGCGGAGGTGGAATCGTCGACATCGCCACCAGCGGAGGCAGCGGCAGCGTCGATCAGCACCTCCCTCGCGCGCCTCCCTCGGAACTCTGGAATGTTCCACCCGCCGCTCACGACGAGCGGCGCCAGCAGCGGGTTGAGGTACGCATCGCCCACCGCCGGGATCCAGGGATACGGACCGCGCCGGTTCCAGTACAGCAGCTTCTCGGTCGGCCTCAACCCCTCCTCCCAATCCTCCGCCGCCGCCCACATCCTCTCGAGTCCCTTGGGATCGTCCTTACGCATCTCGTCGAACGCCGGGTGCGTCTCGGGGCGTATCCGTCCGCCTCTCACCACGCTCGGATGGACGCTTTCGTTGGTCCTCCCCGTCTTGGCCATGTTGGCCCACACGGTGCGCTTCATCACCTCGCGGTCCCAGGAGCGCTGGTTCACGGTTCGGTAGTGCTGGTAGTTGACCGTCGGCCTCGATCGGTGCGGCGGCTGCATGCCCCACTCGCGGCGGCGGTCGAGGATGGTAGCGAGCAGCGCGAGGTCGATGTTGAGCAGCGGACGCAGCGTCGTGCTGCCGTCCGGGAGGGTGTGCGGATCGACCAGCTGCGAAACCATCCAGATGAGCGTCAGGTCGGAGAGTCCGTGGTACTGGTACCCCCCGCCTACGTCGGTGTGGACGCCTTGGAACCAGGTCTGCTTGAGCAGCTGCTTGCTGCGCTGGTGCTTGCCCTGCGCCGTCATCGACCCCGTAGCAGCAGCAGCAGCGGACGGTGTGGCGGAGGTGGAAGGTTGGTACCACAGCGTCGGCAGGAAATCCTTGCGATCCTCTTCCAGGCTCAGCGCGTGGAATGCGAACTGCACCGTACTGCCCAACCCCGGATCGTAAAAATCGAAGAACTCGACCATCGCGTTGTCCTGAAACATGCCCGGAAACCCCAGCGCCGAAACCGTATCCCACACCCCGACCACCTTGATCTGCGGCGGCACCACCGTCATCTTCCGCCTCCTCTGCGCGCACTCTGCCCTCCTCGCCTCCACCAACTCCTTCCTCCTCTCCTCGCTCAACTGCGCGTTCCGCTGCAGGTTGAAGAGGTACATGCTCGTCGCCACCCCCTCGCTCTCGACGCTCGGGTACCGCTGCGTAGCCGCGTACAGCACCTGCGCCGCCTCCGTGTCCGTCTCCACGTTGTCCGGGTCGCGCCGCTGGTAGGCCGCCCAGATGTCGGCGAAGTGGGTCATCTCGACCTTGGAGAGGATGCCGCACCAGTTGATGAAGCCCGTGATGCAGCGCGCGGTGTAGGCGCCACGGGAGAAGCCGAAGAAGAACAGCTCGTCGCCGGGTTGGTAGTTGTCGACGATGAACGAGTAGGCTTCTTCGATCTTGGAGCCGAGGGAGAGGCCGGTCCCTTGGTCGAAGAGGTTCTGGAGATGGCCGGTGCCCGTGCCCACGCCGGATTGGTAGAAGACGATCTGAGGCATGACTCCTGCTCCTCCTCCGCCACCGCCGCCGTTCGAAGCGCCGACCGAAGGCGAGGCGGGCGGCGACGTGGAAGCGACACCAGAAGACTGCGAAATGCACTTGGCGAGCAGCGCGACGTTGGTGAAGAAATCGCCGGTCTCCGCAGAAGCCGTAGAGGTCGAGGTGGACGAGGGTGGTTTGTTGCGCTTGTTGGCGAAGCCGGCATCGTTTCGATTCGCATCGTTGCTCGAAGTGCGGTGCTTGGACGAGGCGGTAGCGGTGGAGGTGGAGAGGGAGGTTTTGACCCAGTTTCGCGCTTGGGCGGTGCCGTCGCAGAGGACGATGATTCGGATGGGTGCGCGCGGGATGCGCGGTTGGAGAGGTGGTGGGAGTGATGTTGCTGGAGGAGGCGGAGGGCTGCTTGAGCCCCCGTTCGTGGTCGTGTTTGTGTTTGTTGCCATCGCTGCGCTTCGAGGAGAGGGATGGTGTTGACGACGACGAAGAGGAGGAAGGAGCGGAAAGAAGGATGGAAGGGGGTATATGACTGCGCGGGACACCGTCCTTTCTTCTCGAGTGATGGTATTGAAGCAAGCTTTGCCTCTGCGCAGGAAGGAGGACAGACGAGGCGGGAAGCAACCCTCGACTTGCTCCTGCTGCCGAGGAGCTCAAGGATGGACATCGGCCCCACGCTTTTCGACTCGATCGAGCAAAGCCGGGCGAAGCAACAACTTGTGACTGCACCAGGGTCCAAGCATGATCCTAAGAAGACCCTGGAGAACCTCGCTTGGCCTCTCTGCACCTTCCTTTTCTGGACGTGGCTGCGTCATCTCGCGGATAAAAAGGCGCATCGACCGACACGGGAGCGCAAAAAAAGCTTCCCGCACATTTGGCCCCTTCCTGCGCTCACTTCTTTTGTCTCCATGTCTCACTACCTCTCTCGATCGAGCTTCTCTCCAAGCAACAGCACCATCCAATGCGAAGACGCTCCAAGCTCAACCTCTGGTTCGATCCGAGTCAGTCTTTGATTCTTGAGGCTAAATTTTTCCAAGGGAGACCAACACGCGAAAAAAAAAAATGCTGCAGACGATGAGAGGTTGCAGAGACAGCCCAATTGCACAATTTGACACTCCGACCGTCTCTGAGACAACTTCTAACCCATCACGCACGTCAAGCTCAGTCTTGTTTCGCAACTCAACTCTAACCGCCGCACGCAAGCAAAGGTGAATGAAACAAGTGACTTGGATTGCAATCGTTTTCGTTTGGTGGTGTTACAGTAGACTTGCCAGACCGCGTGGCTTTTCGGGGGGCTTCAGGCTGGTTCGATCGGTTGATGATGGTGGCGAAACACAGGTCACAAGTCGTTTGCCGCGTCGACCCAAGCCTTCGCATCCCTTCACTTTGCTCCGTCCTCGAATCCGACCGGCGCCATCGTAGCTCCTTCCTCGATCAACTCCTCGAACGTCATTCCTGTGGCTTTGGCTCCTTCATTCGACACTGCTTGAGCATCAGCCTTGACCGTGTCCTTGCTGGCTGGCTCGATGGGCTCGGGCTCGATCTCGGTCTCGTCTGACCTAATGTCATTGTCTGCGGGTTCGAGCTCTTTAGCGACGCCTTGTTCCTCGACAGCCGGAGTCGGTGCGGTAGCCGTAGCCGATTGGGCCGTCGCATCTTGATGAGCCGGCTCCTCCTTTGATTGCATGCCTTCGTCCACGTGCTCAGCCGTGTCCTTTTGAGCTTGCTCGACAGCTTCACTAGACTTGACAGCCGCTCCCTGCTCTTTCGAAACCTCTTTGTCTTCCACACTAGTCAGCGCGGCAGGCTCGTTGACATGCTCCGCTTGCTTGGCGTCTTCAGATGCATCGGCCTTCTGTGGAGCGGGCACTTGAGCGAGAACCTTGATGTCTGCTGAGATGGCGGTGCGTTCCTGTGGCGGTGGAGTGGCGAGCCTTGCAAACCTGGCCGAGATGTCTGCTTTGATCTCTGCCGGCTCCTCTGCTTCCACCTTTGCCTCTGCTCCGACCGACGTCTGCTGTAAGATCATGGGTCCCGCAGCCGACTTGTCGTTCGGCTCGATAGCCTTTTGCTGCTCGCTCGACGTGGCCGGTGCCTTCACGACATCGTCGCCGAATGCAGGAGTGAAGCTCGACTTGACCTCTGCTTTGACCTCGGTAGCCATGACGACGTGCTGCTTGGTGCTAGTCTGAACCTGGACAGTGGTGGCGGTCTTCACCTCGGTGCTGGACGGTCCTCCCGCCTCTTTGCTCGGCTTCGGAACGATACCTGACTGCTCCTCCATCTGATCGCTCGACTTTGACACGACGGCTGACTGCTCTTTCGCATCTTTGCTCGGCTTCGGCACAACAGCTGACTGTTCCTTCGACTGATCGTTCGGCTTCGTCTCCGCAGAGTTCTTCTCTGCTTCGGGCACGGTTTCCGCAGCAGTATTGTGTTGGTCCCTTGCTGCGATCTGATTCTTGGATGGGGCTACGCTGGCGTTGCCGTTCTTTTTCTCGGCCTTGAGTGACGCGTCGGTATCCTTTTCGATGATAATAGGAGCTTCGACAGCAGCGATCGGCTCGAGCTGAGTCTGAGACTCTTCTTCTTGCTTCGGCACGGTAGTCGGCATTTCCTCGTCAGGAGTTTCGTCGACCTTGGCCGATACGGGAGCAGCAACAGCAGGGAACGGCTCTTGTCTCTCTTCCTCTGGCACGGGCGGTAGGTGTGGGCGAAGTTGAGCAGAAATTGGACGAACGGGTAGCATCGGCTCATCTTGAGACTCTTCGACACTGGTTGGAGCAGAGGCTGGCTCGACTTCCATGGTGGCGCGTGCTTGCTGGTTGCCGTCATCGCGACCGCTTTCGCCGTTGCGTGGCTTCTTGGAGACAGGCTCGTCTTTCGCCTTATCGTCGCCGCTGTGGCTCTTCTCGTTTTCGCGCTCGAGCGCCCTCTTGATCGGAATGGTGTTGTCGATAGCGCTGCTTGCGGCTAGCGAGGAGGTGGAAGCATCACCTCTGCTCGAGGAAGGTCCAGCTTCGGCTCCATCACTCGGACCAGCCACCTGGCTATCGTCCTCGACGTATCCTTGGACCCAATGCTTGAATGCAGCAGGCGTAGCCAGCGTCTTTGAGTTATACAGTGTAGCGAAATTGTCGACCGGATGGCCCTTTCTGATACCCAAGCGCGAGTAGAGGCTCGATTTGCAGAACTGAGGCATCCTACCACTCACACCGGCGACGATCTTGAGCACATCTCGAGCGGTACTGGTGTTCCACACGGGCCGGAAGAAGACGTCGATGCCGAGCATAGTCTGCGCCTGCTGCGCTGAAGTGGGTGACTTGGTGGAACCGGAGCTTCGACGGCGACCGTGAGATGTCTTGGGGCGCTTAGATCCGTTCGAGCTGGTATCCATGTTGCTTTCTTCGGTCGGCAAGGTTCGAGCGCGAAGGGCCAGGATGGAGCCGTGTTTCTGCAGCACACCGGAAGCGAGACTGTTGGCGAGCTGGCTGAAGACCGAGTCGATCTGAGTCGGGCGGATGATGATGGTCCACTTGCCTTGACTCCAAAGCGGATGGTCTGAAGTCAAGGTCAGGATTTGATCGTGGAAGGTCTTCTGGATGCCGTCCCTGAAGGCCTTCTTGCTCGGAGACTTGCTGGTGTTGCGCGTGGGGATGCCGTTGTCGCTCTGGATGGCAGCTACTCGGGAGGTGGCGTCGCGGACCATCTCGTTAGCCCTGATGAACGTTTCTTCGGCAGTGGCAGTGGAGGAGAGCTCGGCGAGGTCGTTGACAGAAGGGACGGCGAGGACCCAGATGGGCTGCGGAGCGACACCATTGTTGAGACTGGCTGGAGCACCGAGACGGCTGGGAGGGTGGCTTGCGAGCCATTCTTCGAGCTGATCACTCCCAACGTCGAGAATCAGCACGAGGGGCTGGACGTCGTCGATGTTGGCTTCGGCAGCCGCGGCGCTAGTCCCTGCACTCATCTTGGTTGGATTTCGATGGTGTTTGGAGAAAAAGGTGGGGAGAAGGAGACTGCCACGCCTCGGAAAGAGAGGTTACTTATATCGTCAAGGCGCAGCCATGAGGACGGTCATCTTTCAACCGCATCTTCGTCCTTCTTCCCTCTGCTCAACTGCCTCCTCTTCCTCTCCATCCACTTCTCTTGCATCAAGATAGGCTTTGTGATTGTGTCGGTCCATCCGCACAAAGGTGCTTCAAGAGGCGTGGGAGGACAGCCTGCAGCCCGTGCGCGTGTGTCAACTTCCGCACCCTTCATTTCGGCTTTTCCGCAGTGTCGTGTTCATCAGTGTGAGTGTGCAAAAGGAAAAAAAAGAGGTGACTGAGGCTGAGTCGGAACTGCGCAAAAGAACAACAACAACGGACGCAATGCGAAGGAAAAGGCGTCGCGTGATGACAAAAAAGAAGAGTCGTGTGATCCCTCGAAAAAGGTCGCGGCTGATCCGTCTAGCTCAGCAACAGAGAGCGCTCTTCTACCTTGGGTCGGGCGTAGTCACACTTTTCCGCACTGATCAATCACAGAGGAATAAGCTCAGGCTTGGTTGCGTTAGACTTCATTACTTCATAAGATCACACAAAGCTTTGTTTTGCTTGCTTGCTTGCTCGCCCTTACGGCAAAGTCAACGAGGCAAGTTCGGCATGTCCAGTAGAGGGCTTCGAATCGTACCGTCCAGCACGCGGTCGGTCCAGTCCGGTCTGGGCCGGCGAGTTCCCGCATCGCTGCCGCCACTCTCGCTGTCCGAATCGAGTCCGTAGTCGGGCACGTACTTGCCGCCGTGTGAAGAGACTGTAGACGAGCGGGATGGTGCGCCTGGGTTGGTAAGGGGGAGGTGCGGTTTGTGCGGGGAACAGTGTCGACGAGTGCAGTCGAGATGCCCGTCGAGATACATTGATCGACCGAGGCTGATGAGTGTCACAAGAAGAAAGGTGGCAAGGGCGGTGATGATGCTGTACGAGATGGATTGCTGCGAAGAGAGCAGGGCGAATAGAACCGCTGACGCAAGTTGCAGTGCCGCTCCGAGGCACACGGCGATGGCGCAGATGTTAGGCAGGGTGGAAAGCAGAGTTGAGGTGATGCTCTTCTCCCTTGTCTGCTTGCTTCCCTTCAAGGTGTCCTCGACGGGTACCTTCGAAGCGGACGAGGCGTTCATAGCTATAAGCAATCCAATCGTCGACACGAAAGCAGCGTACAGCTCGAGGTAGATCGCAGCCCAGGTCAGACCAATTGGCACTGCGCTGTGATCCGGCTGATACTTGTCGAGCAGCAGAAGCTGTGATACTGCGAGCAGACCTGCCAGCAATGCCCACACGATCAAAGTCCCTTGTGGGGACGATTGCACATCTTCTCGCTTCCCGCTAGGATTCTCTCGCTTTCTTCGACCTGCAACTGGGCGTCGAATGTTTTTCATCGTGTGGTCAAAAGCCGTCGAGTCTACCGTTCGGGCATCGCTCCTCCTCGTCTGCACATCACACGGACCGCTCGTCGACGACCAAGTCCGATACCCTGGCGGCGAAATATAGAACCCGGGACCGTACGGCACTTTACCATCTCCCACACCTGCCCTCCCTGTATTCGGCATTGCGTTCATCGCTGTTCTCTCTCCGTCCAAAGGGTCGGTCGTCCTCTCTGCTCTCGTCGCGTCCAATCCTAGGCCGTTCGGCAAGGCTTGCCTCATCGACGGAGTCCAAGACGCCCTCCTTGTCGTCTCATCAACACCGTATTTTGCCTGCGTATCGGGCGAAGGTTGTGTTCGATGCTCGACTGGGTCCGAAAACGTTCGTGCAGGGTCACCGTGTCCCCGACCTTCTGCTTTGGAGCGCGGTGATAAAGGTCTTGAGTGTCTAAGAGGTGGCGAAGACATGGGCGAGTATGAGCTTGCTACTGGTCCTGATGAGCGAGTAGGCGGCGAAGACAGGCGTGGATCTGAGCTTGACATCCGACGATCGCCTTGCGACGATAGATCCTTCGAGCTTCGTCCAGATGTCGACATCCTTTGGTACGATGAACTCTAGTTGTTGTTATTGGCGCGGGGAGTTAGAAGCCCCTCTTTGCAGCAGCGCCGAAAACGGCAGAGTGCTCTTCTCGTTGCCGGAGAATGCTAGCAGAGGTGAAGCTGCCAGGCCCCTCCAATCCGTAGACCGACGGAGGACTGAAGGAAAACGCAAACGCTGCAGCCTTTTATGGACCGATGCAAAGAGATCAGAACCGACGCCTCGAATCCACCCAACTTCATCTCCTCCTCGATCTGCAGCGGCAATCAACACACCGCGTTTCACTTGCAGCAGCGCCACCGAGCCCTAACTTAGCGCGCAGCCAGCAGGAGGAGGAGGCGGCGGCGGGTCCAAGCGCGGAATGATAAAACATTCCCTCGACCCGCCCACGCCGCCTTCCTTTCTACCGCCGCACAAACAGCACAACCACACCTAGTCTGAAACGGCCAAGATAAAGCCGACCTGCATGCGAAGCGAGAAGCGATGCAGCTTCACGCCCACTTATTCGCTTCTTCTCGTGACAGGGGCCAAGCGATTCATGCGCTTTCCATGCACGTCAAAAGCGAAACCCTCGAACCCTCACCCTCTCACCCACTCACGTCACACCACCGCCTTATCACACCCAACACCCACACACGCTTCATCCTTTTATCCTGTCACAGACCTTTCACACTCACACACACACGGACCGCAACCCAATATTAAAAGCAAGATAAATAAAACCTCTTCGCCCAACCAAACTCTACGTCGACTTCTGCTCCACCGCCCCATTACTACTACCGCTACCGTTCCTGTAGTACCTATTATACGCCTGATCAGCACTCGACTGCCCCTGCTGACCCTGATAATACTGCTGACCGGCCCCCAAACCCCTACCCATCTGCTGCTGCTGGTAGTAACCCTGCGGAGCCGCCAACCCATTCTGCTTCTGCGGCGTACCTCCTCCCCCTCCTCCCGCTGGCGGACTCATCCCAAACCCGACCCCCGGTGGCGGCACCGCACCCGCACTCCACGGCCCCTGCTTCTCCGGACTCCTCGAAAACTCTGTCCCTCCATTACTGCTAAACTGCCGATGCTGCTGCTGATGCTGCTGCTGCAGCATCTGCTCGCGCTGCTGAACCTGCCGCATCGTCGTAGGCGGATGCACGTCCGGGCGGTGCCTATTCTGCAGCTCTCCAGAATGCAGCGGTCCACCGGCTCCTCCACTACCGTTGCGGCCCATACCGACCCCTCCGCGCTGCTGACGCAGTCGCGCGTACTTTTCGCACTTCTTGAGTATGTCCCGCGAAGTCAGGTCCGCCGAAGCACTCATGAGGTCCTTATCCTGTAGTACGGCTTCGAGCTCCTCGGGCACCTTCCAGATCTCATCCTGGTGCTCGAGCAGGTAGGACACCGCGCGGTTGGCCAGGAACGTCTCGTCCTTGGTCGGATCCGTTCCCTTGCTGTACAAGATGTTCGGACAGATGACCGTCGCCAAGTTGGGCAAATCCATCTTGCTTCCCGTCTCCTCGTCAATGTGCGAGAACGACGCGACCCACTTGAGGAACGCGAACAGCACCTCCATCGTATCGCGATGCCCCTTGGGCAGCAAGATCGTCACCATGTGCAGGATACGGTGTCGCTCCACCTCCGACTCGAGCTTCTGCGACATGACGAACAGCTTGTGCAGCTTGAACGTCATCAGCGGATCGGGCAGCTCGCGCAGGAACTTCTTGAGGAGCGCTGCCAGCTGCACCGGGTTGTCATCCAGCAGATTCACCGACGAGCTGTCCCGGTCCAGCGCTTCCGAAAGCTCCTTGAGTCGACGAATGTTGCCGTTCTTACGGAAGATGCCTTCCACCGAGAGATCCATCTGCTTCATTGCCGAGATGACATCATCGATAAACGACGGAACACGCAGATGCGCCGCACTAGCACCCAGAGTCGAATCGGCACCGTTGCGCTCGACGAGAATCTCGAGAGGGATACCAAACACGCCCTTCTTCTTGATCTCCTTCTTGTCCTTGCCGCCCTTGAAGAACTTGCCCCAGAACGTGTTCTTTCGGGTCTCGATGAACTCGATCAAATCGTCCAAATTGACATGCTCTCGCAACGCCGACTGCTGCAGGTACATCACCGCCATGTGCTTGACGATGAACAGCTCCAACGCTGACAACTCGGAAATACAACGCGCACCTTCGCTCGGCAACGGTCGATGCTGTTCTCGCGCCTGTTCCGCCTCCAAGATGTGCGGAATGTCGGCGAGCGTGATACCATCCTCGCTCCTCGTGTCGCGTTGCATCTCGTCGCCGGAGGGCTGTCGCATGGGTCCGTCCTCGCGAATCTTGACATCGGTGTTGTGGCGTGCAAACGCTGGTCGGATAGGCACGATCGAGCCAGGCTCCATAGCCGAGGGCGATCCGGAACGACCGGCCGTACCCACACCAAACTGAGGGGGCTGCTGCTGCGGAGGGAGCGCAAAGGGCAGATGCTGCTGTACCGGCTGGAACACTTGCTGCTGTTTGTGCGGCTGTTGCTGTTGTTGTTGTTGTTGCTGCTGCTGTTGGTAGCCCTGTGGCTGCTGTGCCTGTCGCACCCGACTCGACGGCGAAGGCTCCCGAGACGATCCGCCCTCACGCTGGAAGGGCGAGCTGGGCTCCCGTGGCGATGACCCTGGACTGGCTTGGCGCGGTGAATGCCTATCGGTCTGCAACCCAGTGTCGGACGGAGACGGTCGCTGCATGTCCGATGTCTGCGTCTGCCTTCCCGAAGGACTGCCAACCACAGTAGAGATGCGTGGCACCCTTGCTTTCGTCGACAACTTGCGATTGAGATTGACCGACTTCATGCGCTTGATGTCCTGCGAATCGCGATACGCCTCGTGCATCGACACTTCCTCGTCGCCATCCGCTGGTGCCGCAACACCCGAAGTCGAAGCATCAGCTTCACCCAGCTGGCGACTCGCTGACACAGTCGGAGACGCTGGAACCACACCTCGCTTGCGAAGCAAAGCAAACAGACGGTTCAGAGCAACACGCAAGAGGAACGCATACTGCTCCAGCCTCGTGACCGACTCGAAGCCCAAACGCAGCTGTCTGCCATTGGCACAGTTCGGACAGAAGCAGGCGTGCGACCACGGAGCGCCAGACACCGACCGCGAACCGTTCTGACTGCTGACGCTACCATCTGCCTGTCTCCGCTTCGACTCGAGACCGTACTGCGATGCCGGCAGTGGCTCAGGCGTTCCAGGAACCGGATCGGGCTGCTTGCGCGTCGATGCGCCTTCTCGCAGAGCTGGTCGCTGGCACGTCGAGCACTTGAGACAATTCGAATGCCATCGCAGATTGACGCCCATGCGCAGACACTCTTCTTCCACCGTAGATCCGCATGCCACGCACAGATCCGTGGCAGCTTCACCGTTCTCGCTCGACCCCGAACTGGTGGATCGCGGCAGTGATCGATAGCCGTACCACTTTCCATCCGGACCGACGGTGTTGGTGTTGGGAGGCTGCGTGCCTTGCTTGTCGTCGGCGGTGATGCTGCCCAATTTTGCCGAGAAAGCCAGCTGGCTCAAGAACCAGTGCAATGCCTCTTCGTTGTCGTACTCGCGATCCAGCTTCAGCGCACCCGTCAGAGCGATACGGATGAGAATCTTGAGATAGTGCGCAAGACCTGTGACGAGCGAAAGAAGCTCTTGCGTGATGCCCATCCTCCTGGCGCCCGTTTCCTGGGTGTGCGACAGCAACGAAAAGAAGTTGACGATCTTCTTGCACAGCATCCTAGCTTCACGAATGTGCGAGATGCCTTTGGCCTCCTCCTTGCGGAAATTGGCTTCCAAGTCGTCGATGGCCGAAAAGAGGATCTCGACGTGCAGAATGAACTTTTCGGCCATCCTGACACCGCCGAGGTAACGACCGCTGCTGACGTGGCGAAGCATCTCCGAGATACACGCTGCCGAGCTCTCTTCGAATGCCGAGAGCACCGTCCAGATACGGTAGACCCGCTCCTCCATCTGCTTCTGCTTATGCTTGAGACTCGAGGGTGTCTCTGAAGCCTCGATCTCGGTCGCGTCGGGCGATGGCTCGGTACGCGAAGGAGCAGTCTGGCCTGGCGACGATTCGACGGCTTCCACTGAGCTGGACTGTTGCAGCGCAGGACTGTCCGTCTCGTTGTCGGCACCAGCCACCTCGGCCAAAGCCGCCGCGCCATCCTTGGGTGTCGATCCAGTCGGGCACAGCTTGATGTTCCAAAACTTGTGAATCATGTAGCACTCTGGATGCCAGTGCTCGTCGTTGTTGTTCCTGTTGATCTCGACGAATTGCTTGAGGATCGCAGTCTTGCAGCCCGTGCACTTGATGGCGAAGCGAGTGCTGTAATGGAAGTGGCAAAAGACGTTGCCGTCGTGCTCGTAGTAGCTGTCCTGCGGTCCGAATACGGTAGGGCACACGGAGCAGGTGAAATGCTCGACGTGGAACTTTTTGCCGAGCGCCGTGATGTAGCTGCCCCTGAGCGCACCGCTGCACTTTGCACAGATAAGATCAAGACGACGGAAGTAGTCTGTCTCGCAGAGTGGGAACAAACGGCCCGTACCCGAAGAGTCGACCATATCGTCGGTGGCGGGGAAGAACTTGGCGGCGACGACCTTGTTGCAGTCATTGCAGCGGAAGCAATCTAAGTGGTAAACACTGCCGAGAGCTCGCACGAACTGGCCGGTCATGACCTTGCCACAAGCCTGGCAAGTCTGATCTCGCCGTCTGGAAGTGCTCGACGAAGGCTGCGATGGTCTCTGCTGATCCTGCGGCACACCGGGAGAGCTGGCTTGCGCAGCGCCAGACGCAGCATTCGCACCTGCGCTCAAGGAAGCAGCGACAGGAGCCGAACGCTCTTGCTTGCTACCCAAGATCGGGTTCGACGGCGCTTGCAAAGTTTGAGGCGAAGTTGTGCTGGACAGGGTTCCAGATCGACTCGTCGGCGCAGCATCTACCCCATCGTTGGCTCTCGATGCGGCACTCGTGTCGATGCGAGAGGGCATTCGAGACGAACCACGCGAAGGCAGGCTGGGTCTGGAATCGAGGCTGTTGGAGCGGATGGAGCCGTTGAGCTCGTACTTTTCCTTTTCCTTTTCCCAGCTCCAGCCTGGATCAACAGCGCGACTCTTGATTCTGTCCATGTCTGCACGATTGCGCGAGCCGAGTGAATCTGTCGCGACACCGTCTGCGAAAGAGGTGGACGGGCGTAGTGGTGATTGCTGTACGCTGTCGTTGTTGGCATTTGCTGCTGGTTCATGCGAACGTGATTGAGACATCGGCACTGCACCGGCAAGAGGAGGCTGAAGACGCTGCTGTGAGCTAGAGCCTGCTGCCGACTGAGAAGAGTTGGCGAAAGTCATGGCTGCAGTAGCACGACTGAGATCATCGGCGTTGTCGGAAGTATTCGAGTAGTAGGAACTGGCGCCTTCCGACTGGCCCGTGTCGGATCGCTGAGTGAGGTGGGATCCTTGTCTCTGCTGTTGCTGCTGTGATTGTCCAGCTGAGCCAGACGCACCGGCATCAGCGCCGTTGGTGGAGCGCAGGTCCGACATGGTGTTTGCGTCGTCGGTGCGAGGAACCTAGACGTGAGCAATGGACGAAGCAGGCCACGTTAGGGCGCAGGATCTGGTGTAAAAATGAGAATCTAGTCGATGGTACGAGTGTGTAGAGATCGGGGCGAAAGAGAGCGTTGGTGGCGTCCTTGCTTGGTGCACATGTATGACGCCGGCGGGTGAAAATGAGCGATCGACGTATGCTGTTCGGGGAGAATGCCTAATGATCCGTGAGTGGGAGCTGTAGCGTCGTAGCTTGCTGATGGACAAGATGCGCTTGCCCACGCGCAATTGGATGCGTGCTAGGAAGCACGCTGCTAGAGTCGAGGGTGCAGCGCAACTATGGATACGTGCGTGCTATCTGCTGCTGACAGATGGCATCCCAGACCAGCTTCACGAGATGATAGATTCGCGAAGTGAATGACTGAAGCAGTGTATCGAACTGGTGTGCGTGTGCGTGCGTGCGCGCGTGTATATGTGCTGTATGTGTGTGTCGTACGATCGGTAAATGGGAAGCAAAGTGAATCGACCGTATCGTCTCTACGCCGCTGCCCAGTGTGGCGACAGATGAAGGTGGTGAAGTGGCGAATGTCAATGTATGAAAGAGGAGCAAGATCTCGTAGAAAAGGTGAGGAGGATGAAGGGTGAGATCGAGACTGGAATCGACGATGATGAGCAACAGCAAGAAAGAGAGAGAGAGGGAGCCAAAGCGCCAAAGCCAACGCAACCCAAACGCACAACGCAGAGCAGATCACACACACACACACGCACACACAGCCGGAACCGCGTTTGAGCACAGTGCGCGCCGAGGTCAGAGTCAACCCTTTGCCAGCCAGACAGCCGCGCTTTCCCTCTCTCTCTCTCTTACACCGACGCACGACAAAGTCCAAAAAAAGGGGGAAAGCAGAAAAAGAGAAAAAAAAAGCTTAGGCCACACAGCAGCCCATCCCAGCCAACTATAAAAAATAATTTAGAAATTCAAACATGCAGCCGATGCGCAGAAAATCTTGCGCAGTGTGCAGCAGAGCGGGGTGAAATTGGACTCTCTCTGGCTGGCTTTTGCTTGCCCTTTTGACCCCTATCAATGGTAAACTTGCTGAGCGAGCAGAGACCGTCGTGCAATTTTCGCGTTTTTCCCTCTCTCTCACGCCGCGCGCTGCTGACCGACGATCTCTCTACGCAAAGTGAATCGGTGGTGACACAGCACGATTTGCAATGCAGTTCAGAGGTCCCCTAAAACAAAAGTGTGCGTGTGTTTGCCCTGCAGCGTAGAATTGAAGAGAGCTTGCGAGAGACGCTTTCGGTTCCTTTATGCACTCTGCGCAGGAGATTGGAAAACCTGCTTCGCGCATCGCATTTTCAGGAACACTGTTTGGTGCTGAAGATTACCACGTTGCCGTCTGCTTCTGTTCTTCCTTTGATGGGTTTTTGTGTCTGACAAGAATGCTCGTGTGGAAGCGCAAGAAACTGTTTACAGCTCCGATGGTGATGATGCAGCCGCTTCGCGGTTTTTGTTTTACTTTGCTGGATGAAAAGGCGCCCGCGGTCGGGCAGAAGCAAAGCGGCAACTTCATCTTCCATCGATCGCAGCGCACGCAATGCTACCTCTCTCTCTCATAAGCAAAAAGACCCGACATACCCCGCCTTCCTCGCACTCCCTCTCGCTTGCTCTCAGCATCCCATTCATTCCAAGCCTTCTCAGGCTGGGATTTCCCCACAATCTCGCTGTAGCAGAGCCCCTGGATATTTTCCCGAGATCTCGGTTAGCAACAGCAGCTGTGGTCTAAAAACAAACACCCCGATCCCCATCGGGCTCACTCACACCGTCTCTCTCGCACACATCTGAGTCAAAAAGAACCATGGTTTGCATTCGTCCAGCTTCAAGCCCGCTCAACATAGTTGGCGGGGAACAGTCCTTGAGCGCCCGTACGCTCGTTGGTTCCGCTCCACCACTCGTCGCTGATCTGGTCGTCGACGTTGATGATAGCATCCCCTTCGGCGAACGTGAGCTCGTTGTCTTCGGACGCGTCAAAGTCGTACATAGCGGTGCATACCAGACCGCGTGAGTCGCCACCAGCAGCGGCGGGAGGAGCAGGAGGCGCAGGAGGAGCAGGAGGCGGCGGCGGTGGAGCAGGCGCTTCCTCTTCCTCTTCAGCAGCAGCTGCGGCGGGTGCCACGGGAGGAGCAGGCGGGGGAGGCGGAGGCGGTGGAATGTCGTCTTCTTCGTCTGGCTGGGCTGGAGCAGCAGGAGGTGCAGGCGGAGCAGGAGGCGCAGGAGGTGCTTGCTCTGCCTCCTCTGCATCGCCTTCGATCAGCTCGACGTACGATGCTGGGAAGAGACCCTCTTGACCGTGCTCGTCAACACCGGACCACCAACCTTCGTCGATTTGCTCAATGTTGGAAATGATGGCTCCCTCGACGAGCGTTAGCTCGTTGTCTTCGGCTGCATCGTATGCCCATGCCACGCGACCTCGCAGACCACCGCCGCCACCAGCCGCCGCGCCAGAGATGTGCGTGGACTCGAGCTGTTTAGCGGTATCGTCGACACCAGCTGCAGGTGGCGCAGGAGGGGCTGGCGGTGGAGGTGGAACTTCACCTGCTTCTTCCTCTTGAGGGGCCGTTGGTGGTGCAGGCGGCGCAGGCGGTGCCGCAGGAGCAGGAGGAGCAGCAGGTGCAGCAGAGGCAGCCGGAGCCTTCGCAGCAGCAGCAGCTACACCCGCACCAACCGCACCCGCACCCACAGCACCCGCACCAAAGCTAGCCGTACGCATCCCCGACGACAACTGCTTCACCCGAGCCTCTTCCTCTTCACGCTCCTTTTTGGCCGCCTCCTGTCTCTGGCTCCACGTCAACTTGCCCGTCGCTCCACCCGAAGCAACCCTCGGTGTAGGCGCGGGAGCCGACGCAGACGAAGCATTGTCCTGCTGCCCAAAGGGGAAACGATTGGCCATGTTGAGCTTACCCGGCTTGCCCAAGCTGACCGGCTGGTAAGCGGTGCCAACGGGCTGAATTCGGTCGTCCTCGGCTGGTTTTGGTGGTGCGGCAGATGCTTCGGGGCGGGGTGCGGGTGGGACGGATGGTGTGCTGGCTGGTTTGGGAGTCGGTGCCGGAGGAGCAGCAGGCGCAGGAGCTGGAGCGGGAGGAGCAGACTCGAAAGCTGGAGCGTTGACCCTAGGAGCCGTAGGAATCTGCGGTGTCGGTGCAGCACCCGATCGAATCTGCTGCAGCTCGTCGCGCTTCGAGGCGTAGTTGGTGCCCACAGGTGCGATCGTGTCCTTCGGAGCAGCCTTCTGGAGTCCCTTGATATCAGGCGTACCGATCGGCTTGTAGCTCGTACCAACCGACCCGATCGGACCGCCCGAATGCGTATTCGCAGCTTTACCAGCCGCCGAATAGTTGGCACCGGACGACTCGGCGATCCTGCGCATGATCAGCTTAGGATCCACATCGCCCTCCGACCGTGCGTTGATGCTGACGTGATACGCCTTCAGGTATTGCGCTACAGCGGACGAATGGGTAGCGAACAGACCCTTGCGGTTCTCGGGTACACCTTCACCGCACCAGTTGATCAGCGCGAATTTGGGCAGCTGCGTGTTGGGATCCTTGACTCGAGCGAAAGCGTACTGGATGCGTCCGTCGGAAAACTCTTCGTTGAGGTCGTCCAGATCGCCATTCTCCACCACTTGGACTCGGAGATCGTTGGATGCCTTTTCGTAAGTGAGCACCAGGTAGTCTTTGGCACCGTCGAGCACCTTTTCGTAGGCGTCGCGGATAGCGCTTGAGGAGAGGTTGACGTTGAGCGACATTGTTTGCTGCCGCTGATCACGAGATGTTGATGGAGAGAGGGAGAGCTGGACGGATGGATCCGAGGGGTTCTTTGCATCTGCTTCGTCCGGGGTTCCAGCTTCCGGATTGCTGCTCGGTGTCTGCTGCGAAGCGTGTGGAGTACGAACGAGCCAAACGAACTCAGCGTGGCTGTGAAGCAAACCAAAGAGCGCACGGAGCACCCTCGGAGGAGCAGGGTCGAAATATTCAAAGGTGTATGCTCGTTCCAACGTAACAAGTCGATCTTTTTATTCTCCCGATCAACCCTTTTTTGGGCGAAACACCAGCAGCCTGAGGGTCTCAGCACTTGGTGTCTGTCTTTGGAAAGAGCCGTTGCCGCGAGTCTGTGAGTGTTGGTTGATTTTTCACGCACGCCTTTTTTATCGATCGGATAAGACAGAGGGAACAGCGCAGTGCAGCGTTGGGGCCATCTTGCGCTTTTTGCGGATTTTTCCCGTGACTTTCCTCTTCACTGGCCCCGAGCTGGAGAGGGTGTGTTGTGTTGTTGGCGTGCTCGTCGATCTTCTTTTGCTCATCCTTTCCTTCACTTCACACCATCATCAACACTCGTCTCTCAAAAGCATTCACAAAATGGTCGGCACTCTCGTCCTCACCCGTCACGGTCAATCCGAGTGGAACAAGCTCAACCTCTTCACCGGTTGGAAGGACCCTGCGCTCACCGAGCTCGGTCGCGAGGAGGCTTTGACCGGTGCCAAGCGCGTCGCTGCCACGGGTATCAAGTTCGACGTTGCCTTCACTTCGGCGCTCCAGCGTGCCCAGACCACCCTCGGTATCCAGCTCAAGGAGTTGGGACAGGAGGACATCACCATCCACAAGGACCAGGCGCTCAACGAGCGCGATTACGGCGAGCTCAGCGGTCTCAACAAGGACGACGCCAGGAAGAAGTGGGGCGAGGATCAGGTTCACATCTGGCGTCGTAGCTACGATATCCCCCCTCCCGGCGGTGAGAGTCTGAAGTTGACCGCCGAACGCGTCTGGCCCTACTACCACAAGGAGATCCTGCCGCTCGTCAAGCAGGGAAAGAACGTGATCGTCGCCGCCCACGGCAACTCGCTGCGCGCGATGATCAAGGACATTGAGGGCATTTCGGATGACGACATTGGTAAGTTTCCCTCCCCCAAAGACAGGCAGAGCTGCATCTCAGACGAGAGACGGCAAAGCGAAAATACGAATGCACAGCAAGCGACAGGGATACTGACAGCAACCACCTCCTTTCGAATCAAACAGTCGGCCTCGAACTCGCCACCGGCGTCCCCATCCTGTACAAGCTCGACTCCGAGGGCAAGGTCGTCTCCAAGGAGATTCTCCAGGGATAAACACCTCCCCAGCCTTAGACCACCAAGTGCTCAATTTGCACTTTTGCAACATTGTGCTCAAGAAGTCGAAGAAGTCGTAGAAGAAATGCTATTCAACTTTACACAAGTCTGTTCAGAACAAAGTTTTGCGTGACCTGCTCTCCTCTGCATCCATGCAGTAGAGCGCTCTGGAGCCTGAAAGCTGACCTGAAGGCTCGGATTCTGGGTCATTTTCCACACGGATTGATAAGGTGGGAAGCGATGCTCAAGGCAGGAACCAGGACCAAAAATCCTCACTGAGAAAGCATCTCGTTCGCTCCCTGCAGTCAACCACACACACACAACACACACCTCCCATGATCCAAAGCAAAACCAACGATTTCATATCAATACTACATCCATTCAGCGCCCGACCCCAATCTTCGCCGGGGGGGCACACGAAACACAAGGTATACTTCCGTTCACTTCTCCCCACTTGCCTCGCCAGCCACCTCACCATTCGCCTCGCTGTGACCCTTGCCTCCACCACCCACCTTCTGCATAAACCCGGCCACCCTCGCCAAGTCCACATCCGGCCCGTCGCTCTCCATCGCAGTCAGCAACTCGTCCAGCATGCCCTCGACCTTATCCTGTGGGATGTTCGCGCAGATCGCTACTACCTGCTGACACTGCGACTCCTTCTTAGCTGAAGAATCTTCCAACTCGGCAATCTGTTTACTCAGATCGTCGCACGACGACTCGTAGAACGAAATCAACCATCGTAAGCGGACCAGCTGCTCCTGCTCGACGACCGAAGAAGAGACGGCAGAAGCACCGAGAGTTTTCAGCTCGGATTCGATAGTGCTGCTCGACAGCAGGTTGGAGATGAGCGTTGACGACAGGACAGGCTTGACATCTTCAGCCCCGTCGACGTCCATCGCATCTGTAGCGGCAGCAGCAGCCTCCTCCTCGAGCTGTTCCACTTTCACAGCTGCTTCCGCTTCGTCCAACCCGAGCTGAGCGACGATCGCACGACGCAAGTTTTGCACGCGTTGACGAGCCTCGTCCTTCTCGGCGAGCTTGGCCTGCGCTGCGGAAACCGTCTTGCGACGTGCAGCAAGGTCTCGAGTGGCAGCCTGCAGGTGACTCTGAACGGTCGAGATGGCATCCTGCTTCTCCTTGATTTCTCGTTCGAACGTCGCCTGAAGATCGTCAAGCGTCGAGCTGAGCTGGTCGCGCACATCAGAGCTCTTCATGACGGGCACCTGAGCTGGCCGCGTCAACGCCGAGATGATATCCGAAGGGTTCTGCGATGCGAGGTCAGCAGCCGTCAATGGCGGCAGAGACGAGACGGTGCTTGCACCAGCCACAGATCCACCATCTTGCTGCGACTGCGACGACGCATCTCCGCCCGACTCGATGCCCCAGTCTGACGGCCGAATGCCCAGCGCATTAGGCAAATCCTTACGAGCACCCACATCCAAAAGCATACGCACCATGCTAGCATTGCCAAGACGCGCAACGATCCCAAGCGCCGTCTCGCCATCTTCGTCCTGTGCATCGATGAGCCCCTTGTACTTGGAGCTCTTCTCAGCACCAATGTGCTCGAGCACACAAGCGAGGTAGTATCTCGCCGATGCAGCTCGGCCTTTGAGAGCAGCGACGAGCGCAATGTGATGCAGGACGGTGCGCTTTTTAAAGTCGCGCGTGTTGAGCGACGATGCGAGCAGATTGAGCAGTTTGGGGAAGGAGGAGGCATCGTACGAGTTGGTCACGAGCACCGAGCGGTGAAGAGCAGTCTCACCAGCGTGGTTGCCAGCATGAACGTTGGCTCCGCCTTGCCAAGGCGGACGCGCGACCAAGGTGCGAACGAGCTTGAGACGGCACAGAGCCGAGGCCCAATGCAGAGCAGTATGACCATGATCGTCGGTGATCAGATCGACGGTCGGCTTGGGCCCATCGGAACCGCTCGCGCCAAGCCCGCCGAGACTGGCCTTCTCTCTCAAGTCAGCCAGCAAAGCGTCGAGTTTGGTGACGTAAGCCTCGTCGTCCTCTTCGGCAGCAGCAGCGCCAGCACCAGATGAAGAAGAAGCAGCCGCAGCGGCAGTGTCACCAGCGCCCTGAAGCACACCGTCGTCCGAGAAAAGATTGACGAGGCGGTCGCGCATTCGCTTCTCGCCCTCGTCATATGGCTTGGGAGGAAGAGCACGGTCGGCGTAGCGAGGGACGGAACCATCCCGACCAGCTGCCTCGGGAGGACCAACAGCCATGCGATGTCCACGAGGTGCCGAGGCCGCACGCAGAGATCCACCTGCAGGTCCAAGAGCATTGAGATCCTTGACCGGCGAGGGTCCGAGCAGAAGACCCGATTCTCGTCCTTGTTGTTGCGGGCTAGTCAATCGCGAACGCTTAGCAGCAGAGGCGCCGTCCTGATCACCTTCGCCAGCACCTCGCTTGTCGCCAGCATTGTTAGCAGAAGGCGCTGCAGCAGCAGCAGCTGTAGTCGCACTGGCATCTGCAGCTCCCGAAGAAGGAAGTGGTACACCCTGTGGCGTGTAGCCATAGACATTATAGCTGCGCAGTGCCTCCTGCTCTGCCTGACTGGACCCAGGCGGGATAGCCTGAGGTCCAGCCGATGCTGTCGCGCCGTCGCTGGCAAAAGTGCCGTTGCCCATCAGACCGCTAGCACCAGGAGGCATGAAGAGCGCCGGAGACATGTCTCTCGCCTGTGCATCCTTGGGTGGGCGCAAGGAAAGGAAACGAGGCTGCTGGCTTGGACCTCCGATGCTGGCCGGGGCAGGCGAGTAGACTTTGGAGGGTGTGCTGCCCCTTCCGTCGTTGATGGCGGAGGCAGACGAGTTGCGCGCCGACGAAGCAGGCTTCTTGCGCTGGTAGAGCTTGGGGATCTGGTCCGCGGTGGCAGGATCGAATTCGAGTATAGGCTGGAGGAGGTGTGAGACGTTGTACTCGGCGGCCACCTCTTGAGCTCGTTGAAGAGGGATCCAAGTGCCCTGGAACTTGCCGTAGCCTCCTTGAATCTTTTCGTGTTCGCCCGTGAGGATGCTCTTCTCGAGGATCTTGGTTCTTCGGGTCTTTTCGATTCCGGCGATCTTGAGGATCTGAGTGGCATTGAGCCAACCGTCACCGCGTCGTCGCATGACAGCGATGCCACGGACGGTGATCTCGTAGACAGGGACATTTGAGTAGGTGGCGAGGTAGACGGTAGGAACGTTGCCGACGGGGTTCTGCAAGGCAGCATTGGCTTGTGCGGGGGTCATGTTCTTGAGCTGTGCGGGCGTCAAAGGACCTGCTTGAGTCGGGGTGGAAGCACCATTGGTAGCAGCGGCCGAAGCAGCGCCGTGGCCCATGACCCGTTGGAGAGTCTCGGAGGCAGCAGCAGCGCCCGAGGCAGCGGTGGCCGACATGGTTGTGTGAGGTGGACCGGACGATGCGTTGGCAGGGAGCAAGCCAGCACGCTGCAAAGCCGAGGTGGTGAAGCTGTGGTTGGAGCTGGGATGAGAGGATTGCTTGTGAGAGTCGTAGAGCGAAGTGCGTGGAGACGGTACGCTGTCGACGAACGAGCTCGCGGCAACCTCCTGCACGGGTTGGAGAGGGTGGTTGGTGTTGGCAGCGAGAGTAGAGGCTGCAGCAGGAAGAGAGTTGGAGGTTGTCGGGTCGAAGGCGGTGGGAGGGTTCAAAGGCATGTGTGTAGATGGAGGACAGAGTCGAGAGATCGAGGACGGGGAGCAGAGTATGAACCGGCAATCTGGTTCAGAAGCTGTTCATGAGAGCGTCAGCCTTTACGAACGAGCGAGAGAAGAGCCGATGATGTTCCTGGCAAAAAAAACCTCCGAACGTCGAGCGGTGAGTGATCACGAGTATCGTAGTCGTGAACGATGATCCTGCTTCGCGAGCGATCTGTAAGGGTGAGTATGATGGGGACGAGAAGGATGGTAAGAGGTGGAGAGCTGGTCGAGCGGTCGATAGGCTCTCTCTCGTGTTCTTGTCGAGCCAAAGTGTTGGATTTGGCAAAGCGAAAGAGAAGCGAAAAGGCGCACTTTTCCCAGGCGCGTCTCACGCTTGGCTCACAGAGGCGGCGGCGGCGGCGGTGTGTGACGATTCGAGTTGGTTGCTGCTTCTGCTTCTGCTGCTGCTGTTCCTGCTGCTGCTGTTGAACTCTGTAAAAAAGGGTAACGACGCGAGAAAAGCGCTTTTGGCCAACTCTCAGAGACTGAGACGCTGCCAAATTCGATTCGTGCCTCGACTTTCTTCGCCCGCGCGTCACTGTCTCTGCTCTTGGACCGGCTCGCTCTTTGTCCCTGCAAGTCACCTATTCAGACATTCAACTGCATCAATAACACATGCAACCGCACCAGATCTTCGTCAGTCAGCTCACCAAAAGTCGATTGTGGCAGGGGTCGAGGAGAGACAGCGTTTTGAATGAGTGCTGGTTCGACTGGGGCGGAAAGTCACACACGCACGCACGCGGCTTCTGTCGCACACTCACTCTGGTTAAAGTGAGATCGCGCCTTTCAACGCGTCGCGCGCTTTTCCTTCTGCTGCTCTCGAATTCAGCCGGGCGGCAGAAAAGCGAGATTCGAAATGAAGCTCGCTCCGTGTCTTTCCCGCTCGTTCCCGCTTCCCTCATCGGGCTGCTGCCCTTGGAATCGACGGATTCTGTGCGTCGTGCACTCACTTCAGCCCGATTCACTTGGCCGCCTATGAACCTCATCCAGTAGCTACTCATCACACGCATCAGCTCATCCTCATCTGCCTCACACACATGCTCCCTGACACTGTTTCAAACAATCAAAGTGCAAGTACGCTTCAATACAACACGAATCAGTATCCACCAAATCCACCACCATATCCATTGTGAGGATACTGCTGCTGTTGCGGCTGCTGGCCGTATCCCATCCCCGTGAACTGCGGCATCACTCCTCCTGGCTGGAATCCAGTAGGCTGGGGTCGGAGTGCGTCGTACTTCTCGCTCGCCTGCGGTGCTGCGTTGGGATCCTTGGCGAATGCACCCGTCTTCATCTGCTGGAAGATGTTGGTCGCGTTGAACTTGTCCTTCTCATCCTGTGCGGCTTGCTGCTGTTGAGCCTGCTGCTGAGATCCGAGCCCGAACCCGGTCTGCTGCGCCATCATCTGCTGCGGTGTCTGGCCGAAATTGTTAAAGCCGGTCTGCTGAGGTTGCATGCCAGGGAAACCAGTCTGCTGCGGATTCATCTGACCGCCAGCAAAGGGAGAGCCATTCATACCGCCCATGCCACCGCCAAAGCCGCTGCCGTTGCTGAATCCCGTAGCTTGAGGCTGCATGCCCATGCCGCCCATGCCACCCATCTGGCCCATACCGTTGTTGTAACCAGTCATCTGAGGCTGCATACCCTGCATACCCTGCATTCCCTGCATACCCCAACCAGTCTGCTGCGGCTGCATACCTGTCATCTGCATTCCCATCATACCCGTCTTGGTAGGCACAAACTGTCCCGTGCCCTGCGTGGGCACCAGCGGCTGCAACAGACCCTGATTGGCAGGTACAGGCGCGAAAGGTCCACGAGGCGCGTTTGGATTGTACGCCTGGGACTGGCCCAGGAACGACGATGCAGGCGAAGGGCTGGCACCGGGACGCGGGCTTGCGCTGGCCGAGGGGGGCTTCATCGCTGCCAGCTTCTCGAACAAGGCCGAGTTGGGATCCGCAGGCGGCGCAGGAGACACTGCTGGTGCAGGAGAAGCTGCAGCCGCCGCAGCAGGAGCAGGAGGCGGGGTAGGTGCAGGCGGTGCTGCGGGGGTCGACGGTGCAGGAGAAGCAGCAGCCGGTCTAGCGGGTGTCGCCGGCTTGGTGCTGGGAGGTCGTGGGGTCCATGCATCGTCATCGAATCCGTTTGCGAGCGAAGAGCCAGTTCGTTTAGGGGCAACTGCTGGGCTCACAGTGCTGGTACGAGCAGGGGGCGTAGAGGTGCGAGCAAGCGACTCGGAAGCAGCTGCCAACGAAGCAGCATCCACGTTGCTGCCGCCCGTGTTCTTGGGTGTAGGCCTGCCACGGCGGGTGTTGTTCTTGAGCGTGCCATCCGGACCGGAGAAGAGCTGAGGCGGGGCGGGGCTGACCGAGTCGCCGCGACGAGCAGAGCTCTCCTGCTCTTGCAGCTTGCGGGCCAGCTCCTCGTCCGCTTTGATCTGTCGTTCAAGATCAGCGGCCGTGTTGGCATTGGCACGACCCGACTGACGCGACGACGACGATGACTTGGTCTTGTCTCGACGGAATTTCTTGTCGATGAATTTAGTGACACGAATGATGTCTCCCTCGCGAAGACCGATGCTGCGCAGTGTGCCTGGATCCAAGTCGGCGAGCACGGTCTCATCGATCTTGTCACGCTCGAAAGAGCTGGCGTAGCGAGTGCAGTCGTCCACGTCCACACCGGCTGCAAGGAAGAACTCGAACCAATCGACGTTGCGCTTGGGTCCGGATCGTGCCGACTCGCGACGGCGCTGTTCTCGCTCCTTCTCCTTGCGACGTTCGCGCTCTCGTTCTCGGTCCTCCCTCGATATCCCAGAGGTCGATGAAGGCTGGGATCGGCTCGCCTGGCGTTCGCGTTCGCGTTCACGATCTCGTCGTCGTGCAGTCGAAGCGGCGATCTCTTCGTCGGTAGGGTTGAGCTTCTTGCCTGTGATATCTTCGAGGAACTGAATGTCTCCGTTCGACATCTTTTCAACGGCGACTTCGATCACGACCCCGTTCATCTTGTGCAGACGGATCTTGCCTTGGTTGAAGCCGAGGAATTCAGCCTCAACTTTGAAGGCGCCGGTCCGATCGGTCCACATACGCGTGTTGTTGGGCGAAGGCTTGGAACGGCCGCCGCCATCCTTGGGACGTTCGGGTGCACTGCGACCTTGAGGAATCGAGACGTTCTTGGCAGCGCGACTGACATCGGTGGTGCTGGGGCGCTGTGTGAGTTTGGGAGGTGCGGGAGCAGGCTGTGCTTTGAGCGCTTCACGTCGTGTTCTCTCCTTCTCCTCCCTCTCTCTGCGGTCCTCCGCCTCCCTCTGTCGACGTGCTGCCGACTCGGCCGCTTCACGTTGACGCTCGGCTTCGGCGACGGCAGCTGCTTCCTCCTCTTCCTGGCGTTGTCGCTCTTCTTCTTCCTGTTGGGCGGCAAGAGCGGCGGCAGAGGAACCTGCGCCACCAGCTGCCGAAGCGTCGAAAGCTTCAACGTAACTAGCGGGCACAACACCCTCCTGACCGGCATCATTCCGAACTTTCCACCAATCGTCGTTCTCCTTTTCGAGGATGATGAGATGCTCATTCTCGGTGACGGTGAGCTCGTCGTCGCCTTGAGCTTCAAAGTCGTACATGGCCACACCGTGCTCGACAGCCTCTTCCGTTTCAGGAGCAGCAGCGCCGCCCTGCTGTGATTGGAACGAGACGGTCTTGCGCACGGGTGGCGGCAGAGTGGCGCTTGTGGTGCGTGTGGGCGGTGGAAGTGTTGCTGCGGCTGGGGCTGCAGCTACAGCAGGTGGAGCGGGCGGAGGTGGAGGAGGCAGTGGCACTGAGCCGGATGAAACGGCAGGAGCAGCAGCGGGGACAGCAGCAGGCGAAGGAGGGGCTGCAGCTGCGGTCTGGGCATTGGCTTTGCTTGCTTGGATCTTCTTGACAATGTCGTTGGCGGCATCCTTGGAGCCGGCGTGGAAGTCGAGTGTGTTCTCACCAAGACCAGCTTCGGGAGAGAGTTCGAGGTGGAGGGTCTTGCCCTTTTCGAGCGAGTGACTGACGATGTGAAGAACGCTGATCTTTTTGACTGGGGTCTTGTCGCTCTCGGAGGCAAAGAAGAGGGAAGCGTTGCCGATACCGAGGGTGCCCTTCTTCTTTTTCTTCTTGCTGTCCAATGCCGAGACGGGCCACATCTTGATTTCGTCGCCCTTGCCGAGCTGTGCGGTCTGTGGAAGCTGAATCTGAGGAATGGCTGCACCGGAGCCGGTAACGTCGGCATCGTCTTCATCCTCGTCTTCTTCTTCAGCTGCTGCGTACTCGTCTTCTACGACAGGTGCCGCACCGGTGTCTACCGCCTCAGCTTCGTCGACGTAGTTGGCCGGTACGTAGCCGAGCCTTCCTTCGCCACCGCTAAGAGGATCGTCGCCTTGCTTCTTGACCAGGAGCCAGACTCCATCCGATTCATAGACGCGGAGGAGCTCATCTTCTGCCATGGACAATTCGTCCTCGGTCTGTGCCTCGTAATCGTACAAGGCCCGACTCAAGCGGATGGGTTCGGCCTCCTCGACATAGTTGGCGGGCACCAGACCGACTGTGCCCTCTTCCGAGTCATCCTCGATGGGTGTACCATCTTCGTTGAGACGACGCAACTTGGCCTTCCACCACTCTGGATCGTCGGACTCGAGGATGTAGAGGTAGTCATCTTCTGTGAGGTTGAGCTCGTCCTCGGCCTGGGCTACGTAGTTGTAGAGCGCCTTGCAGAGCGCGACGTAGGCCATGATGGGCTAGGAGAGGGAGCCTGGGGATCGCTCTGCCCGGATGATGGAACTTTTGCGACGAGGGTTGAGTGTGTTGGTAATGATAGCTGAGTCAAGCCTCGTCCAGTCCAAACAAAACGCTGTTATCGAAGGCTTGCTACCCCAGCCGGTTGAGTTCAGGTGGTGATGTCGATCTTGTTCGAGGTATAGGCTTCGTAAGACCAGCGAAAACAGGTCGAAATTGGATGGAGTTGGGTCGAGATGTGTGGATGGAGGATCGTAAAGAATCGGCAAAAGAGCGCTCTCGGCTGTGTGGATCAGGGGACAGAGCAAAGGGAAGCGAAACAGATTGCAGTGTCAATCGACCGGTGTGGAGAGAGGCGAAGAAAAGGCACAGCAGCCAGGCACAATCCCGAACGAGTCCACGCAGAACCGGGCGGGCGGCAGAGCAGTGGACCATTGTGAATCAGAAACGGGCGACCGTGCGAGCACACACACACACGCAGAAAGAGAGAGAGAGAGAGAGAGAGGGAGCGCGCTGTGCCAAAACGCACCCTTTTTCGCAGTTGCGGAGCTGTCTTCCGATCTCGAGATCCAACTCACACACACAGCGAGAGAGCATGGCCGGTCAACACGCACGATGACCCAATTTCCTTTGTCCCTGAAGAAGCTGCCTCGCCTCGGCTTCTTGACCCTTGACAAGGGATCTTCTGTCGTTCTTCTACAACTCTTTGATGGATGTAGCGCAAAGAACACCATTGTATGTGGAACGATGCTACATACATCTCCTGCTCGTGGTCTGGTTCGAAGACCAACACAGTCGAGCCCGAAGCTGGATGGACATGCTGGAGTTGTGCCTGGTGCTCTTCACGGCCGACAATCAGCGTGGCCGAGATTATTTTCATTGTTAGGCCGGGAGGCACGGAAGGAAGCGGAAAAAAATTCGAGTCGAAATCGAGCCTTTTTCAGCAGCGTCGCTCCCCTCACCCGATTTCGAGAGACCGCGATGACTGTGCTGAGCAGAGGAACCTTTTCAGATCGGGGCTCAAAGTTTGAAGGTCGCGCGCTTTCTCGCTCTTCGGGTCCGTTCTGAGCGAAGACTCGACTCGTCACCAGCCGAATTCAAGCAACAACGCCAACGTTTCCAACTCATATCGTCTCGTCTACACCATCACCTTTCTTGAACCTACACTTTCTTCGAGAAAACATCTTCATCACAGTTGGTATCGCATTCGACCCTTTCTCGCTCAGCACTCAGCATCTGTTGCAGAGCACATTCGCATCGCTTCGACAACATCGACAAAAACGTATACTAACAATCCATTGCCGACTTGCTCCTACGCTTGCAGATGCCCGTCGGATCCATCCCAGCTATCACCGGAAAGTTGCGCAAGCGACTCATCCTCGACCTCACCGTCGCTCTCGGCGGTGGTACTGCTCTTGGTTACGGCTACTGGTACGTACATTGCATCGCTCGATCTTCGCTTTCTCGATGAAGCGACTTCTTGTTCTGACACCCTCTCATGTTCTCCTATACGACCACGTTGTCGTTTGGCTCGTAACAGGTACGGCGTTCACCTTCCCTCCGTTTCGCGCCGAGACGCTTTCTACGCTAAGCTCCAGGCCGAGCGCACCGAGTAGACATCTGTTCTCTCGCGCACAGTCTCGTACACGAGGAAAGCAAATTCAATCGAATCATATACACCCTTTCGAAACAGCTTGTGGCCGATGTCCTCATTTGCTTCTACATAGCGAGCCGTAGAACGATGCTCCTTAATCTTCAGCACAGTCAGACCCGGCGCAGCGATCGTTGCGGAGAAGACAAGTGAAGTGGGAATGGATTACAGCGATGCGAGGATTGGATACTGAAGTACAAATACAGTGGAGAAAGGGGATGGTTAGACACACAGAAGGCAGCATAGACGGTATAGTTGCAGGTCAACGGCACGTACAGTGATATGCACGCCGGGTGTCGGTTGGGCATCGAGGCGCACTCAACGTATGAGTCGTCCATCACTGTATAAGAGCCAGCCACCTACTCAGCAGCAAGCTCAGCCGTCAGCCTAGCGATCTTTGCGCTCGTCTCCGCCTTCCTTTCCGCCTTCCTTTCCGCCTTCTTTCTCTTCTTCTCCGCCTTACCATCTTCCGCCTTCCCGCCTTCCACCCCATTCTGAGCTTCACCCGCGGACCTCTTCTTGTCCTTCTTCCTCGCCTTCTCCTCAGCCCGTTTCCTTTCCATCGCTTCTCTCATCTCTGCCTCTTCCTCCGCTGACGGGTTGATAGTGACCACGCTTCCGCCCGGCTCTGGCTGCTTGCTTTTGGCTAGAGATGTGGGGTTGAAAGGTTTGCTGCAGACTGGACATGGTGCGTGGTGCTCGGCATTTTGCGGGGCGGTGATGGTCGCGCGGAGGCCAGTGGCGCTCATAGCACATCCGCAGGGGATGTAGACGAATCGTTGTTTGCCGTCCATCTGCTTGGAGGAGAGCGGGCACATGAAGGGGTACGGTGAGTGCTGGTCGGTTGAGACGGTGGGTGAAGGTGGACGGTAGAGGGTGTTGGGGGTGAGGTTGAGTTCGACTATGTCGCGAAGGCCGCGGATGTGTGGAATTGGGTCGATGGATTTTGATGAGGATGAAGAAGAAGCGTCATGGGTGCGAGAAAGGAGATGCTCTACGACAGCATCTTTGTTGTAGAGCCGCCCGAGGGCGTCTGATGCAACGGGTGGTTGCAGGGGCTGGCGGGAGAGTGTGCAGACGGTCCAGAGGGACTGACGGAGAAGTTCGGGGTCGACTTTTTCGGAAGTGGCTTTGGTGCGCACCATCTCATCGCGCTTGGATATGGAACCTCCATCGTTACCCTGTGTCGATGTCGCCGCGGGAAGTGAGTCGGAGAGGAGGAGCGCCATCCTAGTCAGTATCAAGATGCTTTCATGAACAGTGTCGCGTGGGTCGCTGGACTTACCATTGTGACTTGACCTCCCTGTTCGATGGCTCAGCGGCGTGTCCTTTGGTTGCAGAAGTGTTCTGTGTCCTGGGTGACGTTCGTAGAGGTTACAACGGCGAAGTGTCGATTCGACGTTGTGTGGCGAAGGAACGAGGTCAAGGAGGAAAGGCACATTCAGGGTTCAAGGTGTGAAGCAGCTCGAGAAAGCTTCCAAAAATGAAGCGACACGTGACCGAGTGGAGAAAGCGCATCTGCAATCGCAAACGTATCGCGCATCAATCTTGCTTCTCATTCTTGCTTCCGGAACACTGTCTCGTTCACCAACCCGGCTCGCCATTCGCAACATCGGCGGTGCTTCTCTCTACATCTTCGCTCGTTGCGCTTCGAATCAGCGTCGCGCACTCGTCGGCAGATCCCGCCTGTCTTGCGGCGAGGCGGTTCGCGTCACATTGGCTTGCGTCGTCTTTCTTGCGACGGACTCAGCATCCTCGGAGGTCCTGTGATCGCGACTTCGCGAAAGGAGTCGGCAAAAGGACGCCCCGCACAAAGAAGATCGACAATCCTCGATAGGTTGCCAGTTTAGATTCGGGACAGTCACCTTCACCTTCACTTCAGTTGTCCGCCTAAGCAGACTCAGAAGGCGAATCCGACACCAGCTTCGAGCTGCTCTGCCTCAACGGCCCTTCTTAGCCTAGCACCATCCTCCCACCTCATCATCCGCCGCCTCGGCCCCCTCTGCCACCATGTTCTTTCTCAAAAACCTCACGCACAAAACCGAGCTGCACCCGTCCTACTTCGGCCCATCCATGGTCGAGTTCCTCAACCAAAAACTCCGCGACGACGTAGAAGGCACCTGCACCGGCAAGCACGGCTACATCATCAAAGTCATCGGCATGGTGGATGTCGGTCAAGGCCGGGTCATTCCCGGTTCCGGTCTCGCCGAATTCAACTCGACCTACCAAGCGGTCGTGCTGAAACCGTTCAAGGGAGAAGTGATGGACGCCAAAATCACCAACGTCAACAAGATGGGTTTCTTCGCCGAAGTGGGACCACTCAACATCTTCGTCTCGAGTCACTTGATACCGATCGAGTACAAGTTCCAACCGGAGAGCAACCCACCAGAGTTCGTAAGCGCCTCGGATAGGTTGGTGAAGGGTAGGAAGGTGAGGATTAAAATCGTGGGCACCAGGGTGGATGCGAACGAGATCTTTGCTATTGGCACGATGAAGGAGGATTATCTGGGACCGTTCGACTAGCGCAGTAGTCCACGATGTTGTCACGACCATCTTCTAAAACACTTGTTACAATACCACAAAACACAAGCCACGCATCGATAGAAGTGCGTGAAAAGAAAGACTGCTGATTCATTCATGAGCTAACAATCACGAACGGGTATCTGTGCCGATAAGCTCGACGAACAACCATCGGCCAGACCGAGGTGCTGCGTGCTTCTTGCTCTGATCGCTGCCGAGACAGAACGAGACCCAGCCAGTCTCTCCAGTGGCCGGGGTGAAGGTGTGCTCGGTCTGGTTCTTGCCAATGTTGCGTTTGGATCGTTTTTTCGTCTTTCGCTTGGGTGTACGTTGACCGTCCATGTCTAGTGACGAGTCGCTGTCGACATCATTGTCATCGTCGTCGTCGTCGGAAGAGGAGGCGTCGGTCATAGCGGTATCCTCGGCAGCTGCCTGTGTGGTTGAAGTTGTTTGTGTTTGAGCATTTGCTTTGTTGCCAGGCAGCTCCTTCGCCCCATACACAGAGCTGAACGGTACTTTGGCTCGCCATGTCAGAGGTGCATGAGGGAAGCCCGAGCACGACAAGGTTGCCCACTGCACCTTCTCGTTTGCATGCTTTGAAGAGGCTTTCGTCGAAGACTGTGCGAGGAGTCGATCCACCTCTGAGGCAACCTGAGATACAAATAGAGGGCTGAGAAGCAACGGCTGTGCAGCACGTCCTGACCAGCGGAGTTTGACGATCCTTCCTGGCTGTGAGGGTGATGGCGGGCTGTATACGCAGGTCGAGTCGTTTCTCGTGAAAGTGCGGACTGGAGAAGCACCGAGGGAAGCAAGTCCTGCCCATTCGACCGCTTCCTGCAGCGCGTCCTGAAAGGCTGGCCATGTCGGTGCTGCAGCTTGGCCAAGTTGTGGTTCGAGGTCCGAAAAGTGTCGATCATTTTCCCGCCAATTGCGGGCAAAAGCATGGTGCTTGGAATCGTGCAGAGATGGAACCCATACCGAGTCTGTGATTGTTTGAGATCCTGCTGACAGCGTCAAGCACTCGACGTCTTCGGGGCGAACCAGGTGCTCTGGAAAGCGGATCTCGTTGACCAAGCCTGATGACGAGGATGAAGAGGTCGAAGCTGCAATTGATTCAGCTGTCTCTCTGCTAGGAGACCAGACGAAGAGCATGTCCCATGTAGCGTGCTGGCTTGTCACAGGCTCGTTAGACTGTACTGAAGAGCCCATCTGGGACGATGCATGCGACTGTGCAAGTGTGTGCTCGGTTGTCAAAGCTTGAGCTCGCGAGCGATCCCATTGTCGCAGTCGTTCTAGCGCTTGCTGGTATCCTTTCTTGCCCGGAACAAAGGATGGCGAAACAAGTGGAAGCTCGACGATGAAGCGTGAATCGGGTCCACTCGTGCGATCGGCGGCTCGTCCCGATGCTAAGCGCGAGAAGTGACTCGCACGACCGGTAAGACCGAGAGTCTGATATGTGTCTTTGCAGAGTGAGAGCACCAGCGTTCCTTGGCCGTCGAGGCAGACCGAGTCGTCGAGGTGTGGAGAGAGGCCTGGTGCGCCGGGTACGTTGCTGAGCGCTATCAAGGATCCGGTCTTGAGGTTTGCAGTGACAAAGATAGGGTCGAGAAGCAGACTGAGCGGTATGCGAGCCCGGTAGGATCTATGCGAAGAGGAGACCTGCTCTACTTTGGCGAGAAAGGAGCGCACTGAGGCAGGAATCTCTGTGCTGCTGTCGGGTGATCCATCGCTGGCGTCCGTGACGAGCGGAAGGATGACTTCGAGTGAGCGATTGAAGGGATGCGCATCGATAAGGCTATCCAGGCGCTTGTTTTGTGACGGTCCCGCATGGGCATGTGACGACGATGCTGATGGTGATGTGCTCGAGTCTGAAGGTAAAACGTTGACGATCCATCGAGAAGGGCCGAGCTTTCTCGCCTTGTCGGATCGAGCCGAGCTGCGCTTTCGCTTGTGCGTGCTCTTGGGAGCAAGCATACTGCGCCAGTGCCGACGACCGTGGTATTGTCACACTCGAGAGGTGACGGTCGAGAAGCAACAAGGCGGTGCATCCGACGCCCAGAGCTGTGAATGATCAGAACAAGATGTGAGAAGAAAGAAAAAAATCGGCGACTCCGAAGCTGCATCCTTGAAAAGTGAAAAAAGGGTCCGGTGGAGGAAAAAGCAAGCTTCAGCTTCAGCTGTAACTAGCTTCAGCTTTAGCTTTTCGGCACATGCTAGCCATCTTCGGCTCTCGCGCTACGCGACGCGGAAAAGCCTTAAACCAACACTTCGCTTTTGCGAAACCTGTCAAGACCCTCATCATCAGGTGCTGACTCTTGCCTTCTCTACAATCACAAAGTCACACGCTCGGTCCAGCCTTTGTTGACCTCGAGAGCCGTGCTCTTGTAGAGTGATCGATTGCGTCGATTGCGTCACGCCTGTGCTGAGCTTTGACTCGGCCAGTCCAAGCCCACTTTGTTTTCGCAGACGCGGATCACAAAGGGCCAAATCCTCTCCGCACCCGCTTCCGCACACTCAGCACTCGACTTCATCTAAATAAGCTCCTCTTCAACTCGCCCGCTTCTCCTTCCGCTTCAGCTACCACCACCACCATCATCTCGTCCTCGTCCCTCCCGCAACCTTATTCTTCACACTCAAACAGCTGCCCGCAATCCAGCGTCCTGACTCTTTGCAGCTACAACTCCGCTGCTGCATGGCTCAGCAACCATGGGCTGCGCCATCTGCCTAGATGACTTTGATCAGGCCGACGGCGACTCGAGGCGTGCCACCGCTCTAAGCTGTGGTCATATCTTCCATCTTGAATGTCTGCAAACATGGTTCTACGGCGAGACCGCCGCTGCTACAAACCGGCACATCCATCAGAAACGATGCCCTCTTTGCTCCGTTGAAACTCAGCCCAACACCATGGTCAGGCTCTATCCTTCCGACGGCAATGACCTCGACACGTACCTCACCGGCCAGCAGCAGTGGAATTGGATCCCTCCTCCAGACGACGAAGGCGCAGAGGATCACAGGAACCTCAAGCAGCTCCTCCACGATCTCATGGACTTCAACACCGCCGTTCAGAACTACGTTATGGCCACGCACAACATCAGATACGAAAAGATGGTCAAGTCCGGTACTCAGGTCCGCAAGCTGTTCATCGATCTCGCCAAAGACATGCGTCCAGAGCTCAAAGACGCGCTCATGAAGTCCATGGATGCCCTCGATGATGCGGCTTCCACCTTCAGCACCATGTTCAACGACCTCGGCCGCAGATGCAGGAAGAATCGCGCGCTGCAACACAAGCTTCTCCAGGATGAAGAGATTCTGAAAAAGAAGCTCGAAGACGCGCAGCAGACCAGCAACGCCGCCCAAGTCAAGATGCGCGAGGCGGAAGCCAAGGCAAAAGAGGTCGACTCGCGAATCCAACTGGCTCAAGACACGGAAAGGCTTGCTGCAGCACGGATGGTCGAGATCGCGAGAAGGCAAGATGAACTGGATAAGAGGGAGCGCGATCTTCACGCCGAAAAGAGGACCAATGATGTACAAACCAAAGTCAAGATTGCCAATATCAGGGCGGTCACCGACGTCCAGTTGCAAGAGATGCGGAACGAGATGAACAACGCTATCAAGAAGAGCGAACAAGCCGAGAAGGAAAGACAGGTGGCGCACAACAAGAGCTGCCAGCTTGCCGAGCAAATGCAGCAGATGCAGCAGCGCCTGAAGGGAAAGAAGAAAAGCGCAGCATCGGGTCCTCTCAATGGACTGGGCGACGAGTCAGACGCCACAAACCGCAGAATCAAGGCACTCGAGGCGCGCAACAAGGTCATGGAAGAGCAACTCAAGAACCTCGGTATGGTCTTACCAGAGCATCGTCTCGCCAGCATTTCAAAGATCCGTGCCACCGGCAACTCTATCGACCTCACACGCTCAAGCAGCCCGCTCGGCAGCGACATCAACACTTCACCCGCAACGCCGCTTGATGGCTTCGAATTGATCTCGCAGACTTCTGCAAAAGCAGCCAGCGCATCAAACGTGTCGCCTACCGTGCAACGCATGGGCAAGAAGAGGGCGCATTCCAGCCTTTCCGTTGAGCCGGAGCAACTCGACGATGAGATGGACGAGACGCATTTTCCCGTGCCCGGATTCGGCGGTCTACAGATGCCCGGTCAAGCATCGAAACAGCCTGGAGCTGGTCGTCAAACGACAGCGGTGGCATCGTCGACGAGCGCAAACAAAACAAGTTCATCTGCATCTGCATCGAAGCGAGCGTCTTCGTCGTCACTCGCAGCAAAAGCTCAGGGGAAAAAGCCAGTTACTCCAAATAAGTCTACTTCGAGCGATGCCGCCGCCTCATCGACAACCAACGATCCCGTCACTCCTTCGCGTAAGACATCCTTGATCATTCCAGGCCCGCTCGCCTCAACTCCCAATAACAAGCGCAAGAGGGGTTCGACTCCATCGACCAGCAACAATGCAGGCACAAGCACGAGCACAACCAGGAGCGCCGCCGCCGCCTCGAGCTCAACCAAAACACCCAACCAGCACGACTGGCTCAACAAGACCAACGGCCTCGTTCTAGGTCCCAAACGCCGTTCAAAAGCATAGTAAGTCGGCAACTCTCATGTATTCAGCATCGCAAGTCTCTGTACGCAACGGTCTCTTTCATACGATTTCGCATTTGCATTCTCTCCGTGCTTTCGTTTGACGTGATTTCCACCAGCCGAGGTTTTGGGTTGATGCTAACGTGCTGAGATTTCTTGTTCTAGTCCCGACGCTGACGAAGACTTGGTAGACTTGGAGTCTCTCTCTGAGTGGAGGCCGATTGAACACAATGACACGCAGGGCGAGTACTTTCTAGCACATGAGCTCGCGGATCCCGACGCTGAAGGGGTCTGGGAAGACTTCGACTTCGAAAAGCTCTTTGAGATCTTTGGGTCGACGATTGAACATGACGACAAGCAGGGCGAGTACACTACAGGACCGTACGGTGGGCATGGGCTCGCGGATACAGACGCTGAAGAAGACTTGGCGGGCCTCGACGGGGTCTTTGAGATCTATGATTGGAGGCCGGTTGAACACGATGACACGCAGGGCGACTACACTACAGGACCTTTCGGTGGGCAGGAGGTCGACGAGCTGGCGCCGGAGTCGGGTGACGAGCCGGAGAGCCTCTTCAGCGAATCATGGATCGTCGACGTGATGATGCTGGAGTATGACCTTGCTAGGGCGCTGGGAGAAGAGTATCGTTCTGGTCGGGGGCTGCGTCGCTTTTAAGCGAAAGAACGGGACACTCGACATCATAGCGGTCTCAACTCGATCCTCTCTCCTCCTCCTCCCTGCTCCGCATCAAACACCACGCCACTTTCCCCCTTGGCCATCCCTTCTTCCTGCACCCCTTCGCCCACCAAACTATACCCCACGCTCCTCCCCAACTCGCGCCGGATCGCCAACTGCTCGCTCCACACCACCATCACACCCGCATGGACCAGCATCGTCAACCACCACCTCAACCCCCTCGGTAGCGCACCCGAGTACCAGGTCGTCGCGGCGAGGTGGACGGCGTGGAAGGTGAGCGCGTGGTCGAGCATGTGCGTCGGTCTGCGGACGAGGTATACGAGCAGCAGGATGTCGAGGGGGATGGTGAGGAGCCAGGTGGCAATGAGGGTGGTGGAGCGGGCCGAGTCGGCGGTGTGCGACCACTCCCAGTGTTCGAGCGCCTCTTCGACGGATGCTGCTGTTTGGGATGGCTCGATTTGTTGGGCGTTTGTGCCGTTTTTGAACTGTTTGAAGCGGAGGATCTGCTCGTGGTCCAGCACTCGATCTTGGGTAGAACTACCATCGCCGAGCGGTGCATCGAGCCAAACGTTGTCGAGGTTCCACTTGACCAGTATCGCCGGATCCACACCTACCTCACCTCCTCCTCCTCCTCCTCCATCGTCGTCCAGCCCGTCTTCGGTCCACGCGCTACCACCCGCGCTCTTGGGCGCAGACCAGTCGTACGTCGGTCGACCCGCAATCTGCCGCCAGTCGAAGATCATGCCGACTTGCGTAGGACCGCCTTCGAACATGAGCGACGACGTCTCGGCAAAGATGGCGAGGAACGGCGGTAGGAGGGTGGCGAGGAGGAGGTAGTGGATGGTTTGGAACGAGGCGATCTGGCTGAGGATGCGCACGGCGTCCCAGCCTTGGAGTGGCATGGAGAATGCTTCCTTCATCGTTGCGAGGAGGCGTGATGTTCAGGGGTGGATGATCGGAAGCTTGGCCTAATGGAGAGAGAGAGAGAGCGTGCGCGGTTGGCTTTGAAACAGCTACTGCTCGTTTGAATGCGAGTAGCGCTGACGGTTGATGCTTCACCGCGCTCTCCGTTTACTGCCAAGTCGCCTGACGTTCTGCCGATAGTACTGCAAGCTATGCCATCTGAGGCGTTATCAGTCTGGCTGCGAACAGAAAATGAACGAGGTGTTGGTAGTAAGAAACCAAGACACGCAGCTGTGAAAAGGGTGTTGATCTCCACACACTCTCGCTTTACTGAACACCGCGCGAATTCCGAAAAAACTCTTTGACCTCCTCCTCCTTCTCCCTCTCTCACACACACATCAACACTCGTCTTCACCATCACTCACACACACACACACCTCACCTTAGGTATACGACTACCAAATATGTTATACAAATAATACAAATCAAAGCGATAGCTTCATAACGCAATAACTAGAGTATGACGAGTGTTACTCGTCGTCCGATAACGTCGGTGCCGACGGCGCAGACGCCGCCAACGCAACCTCTTCATCCACACCCGACCTCCTCCTCCGCTCATACGCCGGCAAATTCGTCTCTTCCCCCCCTCCATCCATTGGCGGAGCAGACGGCACCCGCCCACCTACCTCCTCCCTCTCGTACCTCGGCACATCCTCCGGCCTCGACGCGACCAGCTCCCCCATCTCCGCCTCCTTCTGCTTTTCGCTCTTTCGCTGCGACATCGCCTCTCGTCCCGCTGGCGGCGACGACGGCGCTGTCAACCCACCAGGCGGACCCGCGGAACGGTACGGTTCGTCAAAGGGCGAGAATGCAGGTTCGACGGCTGTAGGCGGAGCGGGCAAAGAGGTGGATGTTTGCACTTGCTTGCCTTTGCCTTTGCCGGACCCCTTTTCGTCGTTGAATGCCGTTTGCGGTGCCGAAGTTGTGCCAACAGCGGGTTCGGGAGGGACCTCGAATCCGTCCCCGTCCACTTCGAGATCTGGAGCTGACGGTCCGGCTGAAACACCACTTGGCGCACTAGCAACATTGGACGAAGCACCAGCACCCGACCCTTCCCTATCGCCGTACGCAGGAGCTGACATTTCTCCGTCCACCGCAGGCGGCGCTGACGGCATACTCGCACCTGCAGACAAAGCCCCCAGCACTGCCTTGTCATCGGTCGCAATGTGAGCAGCTACAGGACCCGTCGGCTCGTAACCATCCCTCGATGCCGCAGGCGCTTGAGCCAGCACAGCGCTGATAACCTCGGGCGATACCGTCGAGTCGCGCTCTTCCGGAGGCGGAATGCCGTGCTTGGCATCACCGCGTGCGATGGCAGCAGCGACCGCAGCAGCCCCATCGCCACCAGATCCAGACGGAATGTAGGCGGGAGGCATGTGTCGCATATCGTCGTGGTGCGTCTCTGCTGCGTCTGCCGCTTGGAAATCGCTGTCGTCGAGCAAGACCCGTCTCGGAGAACGGACGGTGCCATCTGCGTTCAACGTGTTGTTGCGCTGCGATTCGGCATTCGACGAAGACCTGCCGTCCGAAGACGACTCGACTCGCCTACCTTGACTGTCCGGATGTGGTGGCGGTGGAGAGCGAGGGCGGTTGCTAGCGTGCGCGTCTGTCGAGTGGCTGTGGTCGTCGACCATGGTGGCAGAGCCGGTGTCGCGCGTGGCGGGATCGCGTTCGCGGCGGGTGCGTGACACCTCGACGCCATTGTCGTCGTAAGTGATCTCGACCGACTCTTGGGAGGCGCGAGGATCGCCAAGGGCAGCGCGGCGTGCAGAACGACCTGAGCGGACCGAGGCGGTATCGCTGACGCCGCGCATGGTGTCATTGCTGTCGCGTAGATTGCTTCGAGTCCAACGCGAGACGAGATGGCGCTTGCGTTTGACAGCGCTAGATGAGCCCGACGACGGTTCAGACGAACTGCCGTCCTTCTCGGACCGCTTCTTTCCTATACGGAAGCGACGCTTGAACTTGCCTCCACCAGAACCATCCGAGTCCTTTTCGACAGGTTCAGAGAAGCGACCCATAGTCATACGCTCTTCGATGCGTGCGAGCGCTTCCTCATCGTCCAGACCCTCCAACTCGTCATCGAATTTCCTCTCGCGCAAAAAGACGGCGGCACCGATGAAGAGGACGATGAAGATGGCGAGGAAGATGGAGGTGATGATGATGGCTTTCTGCTGAAACCATACGCTACGCTCTGGTCTACTCCATGATGATGCGATGCTGGATGGATACGACGATGGCAGCGAGTAGCGGTGCGCGCTTTGGGTGGCGCGCTTGACTGCTTGAGCTGAGACGGAAGAAGGATCGGCGTCGAGAGGGAGGTCTTGAGGCGTGCTGGAGATGTCGTGTTCGCCAAAGAGAGCAGCTTCGTCATCGTACTGACGAGCGTGCTGCCAATGCAATGTTGGATCATGGAGGTGCTCGGGAAGACGGTCGTCAATGTCGTCTATAGATGCGCCTGCATGGCTGTTGTGAGACTGCAGTATGGCCTGCCGTGATGATGACGGCGGTGCTGGAGCATAGGAGAGGTGTGAGCTGTCGAAAGAAGGGGCGGACTGCGGGTCGAAATGAAGGTTGGAGCTGGCGAGAGGCTGTTGCTTTGCTGATGGGTAGATAGCAGCAGGATGAGATGATGCGTCGTTGTTGGACACGAGAGAAGCACCTACAGGTGCGATCATGGCAGGTGACGAGACGAGTACAGATGAGACAAGAATGGCAGCTGATGCAGCAAAAGTAGAGAGCATTTTGGATCGACGATGTCTGCGCAGAGCACCGTTGTTGGAGCGGGCCGATCTCGCTGATTGTGTGTGCGAGCCCTCAATGGGGCCGGATATGAAGTCGGACTGTCGACATGGCCCCGCAGCCGCGCGGGGCCGGGAAGAGGTCCGGCGCATGGCGAGTTGGGGATGTGGTCGCAAGTGATGATGGTGCGAAAGCTAGACCAGGGAGTGTTAAGCAGGTGGAGTCATGGGTGGCTAAGGCAAGTGATGCCGGTGGAACGAAATGAGGGCTGAAGCGTTGATGAGGCTGCCGAGACGGTGAACGCAACACCGGGGATTGCAAATGTCGAGGAGAAAAGGAGACGAGTTGAGGAGGCTGAAATGAAAAACGGCCACGGCGGTGGGGCTGTTGCACAGAAGGAGCTGCTGAATGTTCACGTACTGTGGTACGCCGACTGATAGGCTGAAAGCGATGCAGAGCAGCTGCAGAAGAGGAGGGCGCTCGCAGCAGCGGTGATTAGCTCTCGCTGGATAAGACGGAGATTGTTGCTGTTAACAGCGTAGATGTGCGCGTTTGGTTGCCGGTGATGTTGGAAGGTGGTGTTGACGAACCGGCGACAGTTGAACAATGACGATGCGAAGCGGTTGATGAAAGGATTTGAAGGGCCGAGGACTGAGAGCAGATGAGAGCCCAAGATGCAAAAGCGAGACACCGACGTGCAGAAGAGCAGCTAGAATGATAGCTTGAGTCGGTGTCGAGGAGGGGTCGATGGGGATGTGATGAATATGGATGGCGAATGAGAGTCAAGAGAAAAGAGAGTTGGACAAAGATGAAGGAGCAAGAGAGCCACGAGGCGTGAACGAGTGAATGAGCGGACAAGCAAGTTGAACGATAAAAAGAAGCAGCGGCAGGACGAGCAGCAGCGATGCAGGGTTGAGAGTGTGCGAATGCGAATGAGCAAATGCGAGGAGCGAGGCAGAGACAGAGACAGCGTTGCACAGCGCGGAACGAGTTTGGCCGAGATCGAGCGAGCAAAAGAGGTGCGGCGGCAGACAAACTCACAAGGCGGCGGCAGCACGAGCACACTCTCGCGGTCAAGGGAACCTCTCTCACTCTCACCGAAATGCCGCCACAATGAATGCAACACGCAGCAGCGCCACACCAGTCTACTTTCACTCACTCCCACTGCTCATCAAATACAAATTTAGAGCAGTTCGCTTGAGAACCATTTTTTTCTTTTTTGGGTTGCAACTGGTCTAGAGCTGTTTGCCTGCGTGTTCGGGACTCCTTCGCTGAAATTTGTATTCCAACTCGAGGCTTGATTGACTTGAACTTTCAAGCTCAATTCAAACAAGACTTTGAATCGTCGGCCCTTCTTCCCTTTGTGGGTTTGTGTGCGGGGCATACAGCTTCAATATCTGATTCGAAACCATGATCAAGCTTTGCGTTTGCTGTATCAACACTTTTATCTTTATCTTTGCTACAATACGACTCGCAAGGACCTCCGCATTGCCTTGCTGTGATCACCTTTGCTGTGATTGGAGAAGATGTGAAAGCAAATGTATCAAGGTTGGGACAAGCAGGTAGCTCATTGTGGGGCGCGGACCTCTTTCGGGTAGCTCGCTTGGTGTTGAGATTGTCATCGCTCTTTTGATTGTTTGCTGCTCACCCAATTGTTCCCGCCAGACCGGCGGCATGATTGACTCCGCCTCGACTCGGGATGGGCCCCTCGCACGTTGTTGCCCACTTGACCGCAGTGCACAGAGCAAATCACGCTCGCTAGCTTGCCTCATCCAACGCTCGCATGACCTTTATCGCAACTCTCAGGAGAGCTGCTCCTGTTCCGTCGGCAATTCCGCTTTCCTCGCGACGCACTTCCGAATGGTATCCTCCCAACAGTCACGCACACACGCGATCCAAGGCAGTCTCTTCCTCCTGTTTAGATTGTTTCGCTGTTCCTTGACTTCCATCTGCGGCCATAGAACCGTGAAAGCACCGCATCCCGTCCGATCTGCGAAGTTAAGCACGGTATCGCCTAGTCAGTACTGCGGTGGGGGACCACGCGGGAATCCTAGGTGCTGCAGTTCCTTTTCTCTTTTTTTTCGCACAAAAAGTGACAGTCACGCGCGCTCGACGCTTGGCTAGCTCACTGAGCTGTGTCAGCAGCCAGCAAAACCAACCTGCAAGCGTGGCTGCACGCACAGATCGTTTCTTTTGGACCCTTGACCGACCCTGGATCCAGAGCTGCATCTCTCTCTCTCTCTCTCTTTCTCACCATCCATCGACTACCCCCTTCGCTCCTCGGCATCTCCGTGCCCCCTTCTCACGCCACCACAATGAAGGTCGCTATCATCGGAGCAGGCCCAAGCGCTCTCGTCACCGCCAAGACGCTGCTCGAAGCGGCGGATTCCGATCCAGACTTCCAGCCTGAGATCACCATCTTTGAAACAGAACCAGACATCGGGGGCACCTTTCGATACCGCTCCTACTCCAACGCCACGCTCGTCTCCTCCAAACAGCTCACCTCCTTCTCCGACTTTCGCCTGCCGCTCGAACACAAAGATCATCTCACTCTAGACGAATACGTGGCCTATCTTCATGACTACACGGCGCATTTTAAACTGAGGCAGCGATGCGATTTTCGATTCAGAACGAGCGTCGTCAAGTCGGTCAAGGTAGAGGGTGGCCATCTGCTGCGGTATCGATCGCTGGATCCGGAGGACGAGGATGCGCAGGATCGCTCCGAGCTGTTTTCGCATCTGTGCGTCTGCTCGGGTCTTCACGTGACACCGGCGCTACCGCAGATTCCTGGATTGCCACCCACCATGCAAGGCGACCAGGTGGTCACAGATCCCATGGGTTCAGCAGAGACCGTGGCTTCTCGCATCACCGAGCCCATCCAGCACGCATCCAACGCGTCCGAAATCCTCACGCTTCACTCTTCACAGTTCAAGGATCGCTCTTTGTACCGCGGCAAGCGCGTCATGGTGCTCGGCACGGGCGAGACCGGCATGGACATGGCGTACGAAGCCGTCAAGGCGGGCGCAAAGGAGGTCGTGCTCTGCACACGATCCGGCTTCCTCCTCTTCCCCGCGGTGCTCGCCGACTTTGTCGTCTTCGGCAACGTCTTTGACGGCAACCTCCCCATCGACGGTCTCATCACCAACCTCTTCGAGACCGCCTACGTCCACCCCTGGGTGGCTGCCGCCCACCTGCGCTGGTTCGTCTCCGACTTTGTCATCAAGCGTCTCCTCTGGGTGCTCACGGGTACCCAGGCCGGATGCAACCAGTGGGTCGGCGAGTTGGAGCCGCATCGTCTGGGTCGAGCGTATACTTTTCTGAATAAGAGCAGCAAAGCGATGCCGTACATCAATCGCGGGTGGAAGAACCGGCCAGCGTTTTGGGAGCGCTTCACGAGCTACCTGGATCCGCCCACGGTGAAGCCGGAGGAGGTGTCGATTGATTTGGCTCCGTTTCCGGCGAGGGTGGGGGAGGATGGGGTGGTGGAGTTTGTTCGTAACGGGCGCAAGGAGGATTTGCGGATGCGCGGTCGGACGGTGAAGCCGGATGTGGTGGTGTACGCGACGGGGTACACGCAGCATTTTGATTTCTTGTCCAAGGAGTATCCCGTGCCTGCGACGGTAAGGTGCAGGGACGTGTTTGATCCGGAGGACCCGAGCGTGGCTTTTATTGGCTTTGTTCGTCCCGGTGTTGGCGCTATCCCTCCGATCGCTGAGATGCAGGCGCAGCTCTGGACGTTGATCCTCCGCAACCGGATTCCAGCGCCGCTTTCGACGCCCCACTACTACCTGCTGGTCAAGGAGAACGCAAGGATCAAGTACGGCGTCGATTACTCGTCGTACGTATCGACGCTTGCGAGGGACATGGGTAGTGCTCCGCCTCTAGGTCAGTTGCTGTGGACGTACGGGGTCAAGGTTACGCTGATCTACTGCTTTGGAGCTGCTTTTCCGACGTTTTACCGGTTGTTGGGGCCGTATAGGCATCCGGATGCGAGGAGGATTGTGGAGACGGAGATTTACGATACGATCCGACGCAGGGGGGTGGCGGGGAATCTGATGATGGGGTTGATCCCGATGGTGTTTTATGCGTGGGTGAATCTTGTAGCGTATATGGCGGAGGTGGTGTGGAGTGTGGTGGTGAAGGTGATGAGGCCGGTGCAGCGAAGGAGGGTGGCAGGGGAGGGTGCAGGAGAGGTGTGGGGGAAGGCTCGTCGGTTTCAGAGCGATTTTGAGCCGTTACCAACTTCTCCGGTGGCGACGGGGAAGGGTGGTGATAGGAAAGGGGTTGCGGTGGGGCAGGGGAAATCGAGGGGCAGGATGTTGAGGTTCTTTGCGCTGTTCAGTGCGTTGCTGGCGGTGACGGCACGGGGCGTAGAGGCGAATACCGAGATAAGGAACTTTGGCCCCGTGCTGTGCCGTGCCGACGAGTACGGGCATTTGGCTGCTAAGGCTGCTGATCAGCTGTCGACGAATTGGTGAGTGACTGGGAATCGATGTAATGTTAAGCACGGAATACACGCCTTTCCACACTCAGTGGTCTTTGTGACTGGGCCGTGATGTGTGGATTAGGGACGTTGTAGACTGACGCTCGATCTCGTTTTTTCTCTTCGCGTTGCAGGCCGGTCCTCCGACCATCGGTCCACCCCTCGACGTTCAGCGTCGCCCCTCAGGCGCTCGCTCTACCGCTCAACGACTCGAAGACGGGCGCGTGGTTGGTGCTCGACCTGTCTTCCGGGGGGACCTTTGCGCTCCCGACTCCGATGCAGGCGGGGATGTATGCTGATTTGAACCCGCGCGATCGGTTCGTGAGGGAATGGATCGATAGGGTTGCGTGGTTTTTGAGCAAGCGGTTTACGGTAAGGGCCTCGATAGGTGCGCATCTGGCGTTGGAGGTGGGGATGGAGTTGGTGGGGCCGGAAGAGGTGTTGAGGGTGGGAGGGGTGGAGTGGAAGGCGCGGTTGGTGGAGACGGTGAGGGTGGAGGAGGGTGGAGGAGGAGGGAGGATGGTTCAGACGAAAGCGGGTGCGGAGCAGGGGTTACCGAATCACGTGGTTGTTCAGTCGGTCGTTCCAAGGCAGACTGCGGCGGTGAAGGAGAAGGGTCAAGATACGGTGGTGTTCAAGCAGGAGTCGAAGGAGGAACCGGCAGAGATACTCGCGAGCGACACGATCAATATCGAACGAGATGCGGAGAGCGCGCCGAAGTTTCCGTGTCCCAAGGTGTTTTTGCACTTGGTGGTGCGCGAGGCTGGCGTGCCGATACCGCCGCAGACGCATTTGGCGAACGAAGAATCGGCCTGGGCAGCGCTGTTCAGGCTGGCTGAGTGGCTGTTTGGTTGGCTAGCGTCATCAAGTGGTGGAGAGGAGAAGAGTAAGACAGCACCGATTCATCTCACGCTCGAGAGGCTGTACGTCGGAGCGGTCCCGGGGACGGCGTTGACCATGGCCCTGCCGATGGCTGCTATGCTCTTGCTTGGGTGGTTCGGAATCAGGCCGGTGCTGGATGCGTTGCTGCCGAGGGCTGAGAAGGAGGGCAAGGAGGAGTAGGCACACGCTCATCTCGGTCGCATTCTCGGTTCCATTTCCAGAGTCATAAGGTTATATTCCAGACAAAAGATGGGTATGCGTGTATAAGCTATGTATCGTGTGCGTATCGATCATATATAACTCCCCCCAACGTCTCACCCCTTCAACGCCTTCTTGGCATTCTTGAAGCTCAAATGCGCCAACGCATTGTACAGATGGAACAACCTCGCGCACTCCTTGTCCTCCTCGAACGGGTACTTTGCGCCCACAGCCACGGCCGCAGCGTACCCGCTGACGATGGCCACCTCCTGCATGTTGACCAGCGTCCAGCCTCCGCAGTAGTTCGTGTGGTTCGCACCGTTGATCAGCCACAACCACGGCACCACATAGGCGTAGTGCGTCCAGCGGTGAGACTGCTGTTTCCACCACTTCTCCAGGATGATCTTGTCCTTGCTGATCTCGTCGCGCGTCCACTTCTCGGAGAGCTGCTTGTTGAGGAAGATGGTTTGGAAGACATGGTCTTCGACGGGTGGATCTTTGAGGTCGTACGGGTTGGTCGAGGGCAGTTTGGATAGCTCGGATTCCTGGCTGTCGCCCTGCTTGCCACGCGGGCCTTGACGCTCGCGCGGCGGTGCAGAGGCCGGTGTACGCGCTCCCTTATCCTGCGGCCCGGTCGGTCCCGACCCCGAGAACTGCGGTTGGTAGTTCGTCAGGTCAAACGACATCTCGATGAGCGCCGGATCGTCCTCGTACATCTTGATGAGGTAGAGCGGCTTCCAGTTCTTCTCGGCGAACTCGAACGATTTCTTGGTCTCGTCATCGTCGCGATTCTTGGCGTTGTACTTGGAGTCGTACGTCATCTGGTAGTGCTTGCACATGTAGTCGTAGTCGTTGTGCGTGGTCGTAATGTCCCAGCGGTAGACGATCGAGCCGAGGATCTTCCGCTCCTTCCACGTAGCGCTCTTGTTGAGGATCTTGAGAGAGGTATCGGCATCGCAGGCGAGGATGAGCTCGTCGAACACTTCGACTCGTCCTTCTTCGTCACCGGTGGTGAGGGGTTTGCCTTCCTTGTCGACTCGACGGGAGGTGACGAGGATGTTACCGCCGCGTTTGCGCGCTTCTTTGGTGTTACGTTGGATTTCGGTGACCTCGCGACTGGTTTCGACTCTGATGTTGCCGTTCTTGGTCACCTCGTCTTCCCAAGCTGCATAGACGCGGGCGAGCTCGGGGAACGCCATCATGGTCGGGACGCTGGCGAGCAGGCTGTCTTCGGAAAACTCGAACAGACGCATGCTGGGATCCAAAAACACTCGCTCGAGAATCGCCGACGAGATATGCTTCGTATCGTTACCGGTTCCGAAGAACAGCGCTACGAGCGGGTAGACCATGCGTTCGCCAAACTCGTCCGAGAACCCAAACAGCTTCAACATGCGATGCACAGGGATGACCGCAAAGAAGACCTCGAAGCGCTTAATAGTCTTGAGCGTGGTACCGAACTTCTTGATGTCCTTCGAGTACTTTTCGACGAGCTCCGATGGGAACACGTTGGACCAGAACGACTCTTTTCCTTTCCCGAACGAGATCTGCATCCCGACTTCTTGAGCCTTGAAGCCGAGAACGTGTTCGAAGACTTTGAACGTGTTGTAGAAGACGGGTGAGGCTCCTTGGACACCATCGTTGATGTATTGCGATCGGTACTTGGCCGGGTCGGGCAGCTGGTAGGAGGTCGCAGAGCCGCCGAGGGAGCATTGCTTGTCGTAGAGGGTTACGTCGAACTCGTGTGGGGAGAGGGAGAAGGCGTGGCACGCAGACATGCCGGAAGCACCGGCGCCGACGACGATGACGCGCTTCTTTTGGGTGGCATGGCTGCCGTTGCCGTTTGCTGTGGACGACATGGCGGGGTCGATAGAGCGTGGTTCTATTCGGTGTTGTAAGAATAGCTTGATCGATACCTGAAGAACGGTCCAAGGCTCAGATCAGCGTCTGACAGTGGTGAGAAAGGCTCAGGCGGGAGGTGGATGGTGGCGAGGAAGAGAGAAGGAAGCGCCGACGGGGGGCTCCGATATCATTGTGATGGCACGCAGGGTGGGGAGGCAAGAAGGTTTGTCATCTCGAGCCCTCAAGAACCAGCAGGAGGAGTATAGTCTTGCATTATGACGAGCAACGACGCAGGACCCTTGACTAAGGGAGAACGGCTCGATCTCGGCTGGACCGAAGCAATGGGTTGGGTAAGTCACCAAGTCTGTGAGTCTGCTAAGCGCTTCCAAGAGGATTAGCAAAGCGGTTGCGTTCGTGGCTGAGAGACCCTGGCAAAGGACGTCATTTCCACAAATTCACCGATGCTCATCCTTGACAGCCACGCGCTGCAGCTCATGCAGCTGCCAGATCGGATCTTCCTCCATCTCTTGTATCGGGCTCGGCTGCAAAATCGGGACGATCCACTGAACACGCCGCGTCGCTAAACACTCGCCCGCGACGCTTTACGCTTTTCGCTAGGCGCCTGCTGTGCATTCATGATTTCTGAACCCTGAGTTGCGCAGACCAACACTTTTTTGGTGAGCTTGGGAACTGCTTCTTCTAAGCTTGGCCACCTTCGGAACGTCGTCCGCCTACGCCACAATCATTTAAGGACAACGAATTCAAACTCAAGGTTTGGTCAAGAGCCGAAACCCTCCCTCTCTACGGTCACATTCGACCAGACACTTCACTTTCCCGGGCTTCACTTGGCTAATCATTTTCTGTCACGATTGGTCCGGAGCCGCACTCGTCACTCTAGCCCAAGCGTAGGACCCAGCGATTAGTTTCCGCTCTCTTCATCGGCTCTGCGCAGGTTATATCCTCGGATCAACCGCTCGACTCAACCTGCGCCGTGCGCATCCCTTCCCGGCCTCAAGAACTGTCGACTGCGCAGCGCAAGAACACTCTTCGATTCATTTTGGACGCGCGGACGGCCCACTCTTCTGGAGACCAGGAGCCTATATATACGGTGCCTTCTCCCCCTCATCCACTTCAAGCTTCGACTTCTTTTCCAGCCTCAGTCATACTATATCTAGCATAGAGATCGTCGACTTCATCGACGTCCCTTTCGTCTCGAGCACAAGCATCTTAAATTCCTTCCTTTCCTCTGGTATCCGATCCTTATCGCTTTTCTAGCAAGCAGCGACACCGTCCGTCTCTTCTCGCTCCCAACCCTCGCTCCGCTCTAACGCAAGCATCAGCATCATCGATACCGTCCTTACTCTATTCATCTTCAGCATCCACTTCGCTGATCCCACCCTCGTTCCTCTCGACTTCAGCACGGTAGCTCGCCTTTCAGCTATTCCAACTCCCCGCTAGCGTGTGACAGCCCTCTCACCGACCCTATCTCCTCATGCAGACGTCCGTCGCATCCTCACCTGTCGCAAGAATGCCACACTCGTCCAACGGCCCACTGGCCTCAACCTCGCAAATGGTGCGAGCCCTTCCCCGCCTCGTTGACGACGTGGATATGGAAGATGCAGCCTCCGAGCAGCGCGCACACCAAGAAGAGAAGGTTACCTTTGCCAGCGAGGAGATAAAACGCCTCTCAGCGCTTCGCTTCGACCCTCGCTACCTCGAGCTAACGCGTTCCGCAGACATCGGCCAGAAGTTTCAGCTTCGCCTTGCGTCCAATCCGCCAAAAATCAAACCCGACGACGAGATGCGTCGCCTCGCGGATTTCTTCAAGGCGTGGGTGATGGAGCACGAGCTCGGCATGGCGGGCCTGGATGTCCACAGCTTCAACTCAGACAATGCCGGCGACGTCATTCCGCCGTGGGACTTTGTCTGGACGGATGACTACCTTTGTGACCCGTCGGTGCCTCCCATCGACAAGATTCCGCCCCTCGAGGACGTCAACGGGCACAAGCTCACCGATGAGCTGTCCATCAATCGAGGCTGCGATTGCGAGGATGATGGCTGCGACCCCAGGACCTGTGCCTGTCTGCGCCGCGCCGCCGAGTCTTACCCGTTCAAGGAGTCGTACTACCAGAAGATGTTCCTCCCGCCTGGCTCGGACGATGCGATACTTCCCAACTTTGTCTACACGCCCGAGGGTGTCATTGACGGGGTAAACGTGCCGGAAGGGACACCCATCTTCGAGTGCAACAGCCATTGCACCTGCTCGTCGTCCTGCCGCAACCGGGTTGTGCAGAAGGGCAAGAAGGTGGCGCTGGCCTTTTGGAAAACCGAGCACAAAGGTTGGGGGATCAAGGCGCTCGAAAACATCCCCAAGGGCACCTTTGTCGGAGCTTATGGCGGTGAGCTTCTCGACGATGCAGCCGCCGAGTTTCGAGCCACCACCTACGACCACAAGCTGGGCACTACGTACCTGCAGAACATTGATTTCCACAACGTCAAGGTCCATCTCACCCAGCAGGTGATCGAGAGGGAACTGGCTGAGAGGGACGAACTCGGACCATACCGTGCCAATGACAAAGGTAAGCGCCAGCTTGTCGAGCTCATCAGTAAAGCGGCGAACCTCATCGAGCTGTACGAGGAATTCTGGGCGTTCATTCAAGAAGACTCTGAGTCGAGGAGGTCGGGGTTGTTCAAGGCCGAGGAGCGCAAACGGAAGGAGATGGCTCCAGGCGTTGAGGACGGTCGCATCTACGAGACTGCCAAGAATCTCGGGTTCAAGCGGGCGAACGAGGAGGCCGAGCGACGCCGCGAGAAAATCAGGCAGGTGAACCCTGCCGTCATTTTCCAGCGGCCAGATGTCGCAGCGAACGAACTCGACGATCCGGTGTGGAACTTTCTCAGCCTTCCCGCCGCTGAGCAAGACGAGGCTCGACGTTTGCAGAAGATCCGGTCCGACATGGAGGACACCCATTTCCTGACGGTCGATTCGGCTCTGTGGGGCAACCACACTCGGTTCTTCAACCATTCCTGCGATCCCAACATCTACCACGTTCCGGTGTATACGGACAAACCTTCGATCATGCGGCCGCTTCTCGCCTTCTTCACCCTGAGGGAAGTCCAGGCGGAGGAAGAGCTTTGCTTCAACTATCGCGGCAATGGAGTTTCGGGCGACTTGGCGGGTCCGCAGAGTCCCTCGAACGGGTCTGGAAGTACGAGGATTCATCCACCGACGACGAGACCGGGGCCGGAGACGGTGACGGCCATCACGGCGACTCCGGCGGTGTCGGCGGCGGGGGCGGAGAGCTCGACAGCCACAACGAGCAAGAAACTGCAACTCAAGTGCAGGTGCGGCGCTGCAAACTGTACGGGCAAGGTGTTCAGTTGAGGAGAGGGTGTTGGTGGCGGTGGTATAAAGCAGCTGTCGCGTTCACATCTCCTCCTTGACGTTCCTCTACAATCGTTCTACTTGTCCGTACACGCTAAGCCGTACAGAGACTTTTTCAGCATCTCCTCATCATCCACATTGTCCGCTCATCAATCTCTTTAAACATTGTATCAACATCAAACTTTTGTCGTCATGCTTTCAATCCAATCTTTCGACAACCTCTCAAAAATCGAGCGTGTGATGTCCATCCTGCCGCTGCTGCTGACGACGATGAGCTTTTCCATTGCTGTTTTTGACGAAACGAGATGCTTTCGTGTGCAGGATTGCTGACGTGACCCTCGCCACCCGTCTGCTCCTATTGCTCCGCCTTGGCCGTTCTTGATGCTCTGCCGCCGCTTCCGCTTCGCCTTGAACCGGTGCGCTCTCGTCCTCCACGCTCGCTAGTCTTCCCGGTAAGCCGCTATACTTTGACGCTCCGCACCACCTGATGTCGGAGCCTGTTTACTGCTGATCCTACTCTTGCTACGCGCTGTGCAGAAGCTCAAGGCTGCATCTCCCCCTTCTGCTGCTGCTGCTGCTGCTGCTGCTGTTGCTGGCGCTGCCACCCCCCCACGACATCCACCAACAACGAGTTCAACCTTACGACATTAACGATCTGCGTGCCTTGCATGATCTCCCCTTCTCCCTCCGGTTGCGGTGCACTCTTCGCGCCCCCTGCAGCTGCAGAGGGTTGGGAGAGGGGACTGCTGGCACTCCTTGCAGAGTTGCTTCTCCCCATCCCGGTTGGCAGTGCTCCCGCTTGCAGGCGCGTCACCGCGGTGCTGGGCGGGTAGAGCGATAGTGAAGAAGCGCCTTTCGTGTGGCCTCCTGTCACCCCCGTGGCGGAGGTAGTGGTGGTGGTGGAGGGGATCAACAGCTCGCGCTCGTGCCTACCCACCCCGGTGTTGGCGTAGTAGTGCCTCGACGTGCTCGTATTCCGATCTAGCGCCGACCCCGCCAGCCCCACCCCCAAGCCGCTCTGTCCCGCACGACCCGCCTCGCTCACCGTCGCACCCCTCCCCACCTCCCCCACACCCCGCTCTCCCGCAACCAACGTCTCCCTCAACACCTCCAAACTCGCCCCCGCCAACTCTCTCCCTACCACCCCCCTGGCCTTTTTATTCACCTCCTCCTCCGCACCCCTCCTCAACATCCCCGCCCACCTCTCCACCGTCTGCTTGTCCTCAAAGCTAAACATGAACCGCTTCGCCACCCCCGCACTCGACACGCTACTCAGCGTGAACGAGTGCTTCATAAACGCGCGCTCCACCGTCACGTTGAACGACCTCGGCAGCGGCGTATCGTCCGACGACCCGACAGGGGTGTCGGTGTGATCGATCTCCGTGCCCCCGTAAAACCTTGCATTCCTACCCGCGCGAACAAACACCACCTGCTTCGCACCGAGCGTCTTGGTCCACATCGTAAAGCTCGCCTCGTTCGAGTTCGCAAAGGTGAGGATGGGCGGTTCGAACGTCGTATCCTGCGCGTACAGCCGTATCGCCAGATCCGGATCCGCCGCCGGAATCACCAGCGTCACCGGCTCCGCCGGCTGCGCGTACGTCAGCCTCGTCGGCAACCTGCCCCCCTTGACCCGAATCGTAAACCGCGGCTCGTACCGATCCAACGCCTGCACCAACGGCTCGCTCCGAATCGACAGGTAGATCCGGCTCAGCGTCCTATCCGACAGCACCTGCCCCGGATCGTGCTGTCGAAAAACACCCACGAAATCCGCCTTGCTCAACTCGGGACACGGCGCACTAAACAACCCCGGCGTAACCACCGTCACCGCCCTTGGGAAATTCGGACTCGCCCCACTCGCCGCCCCCGCCTCCGCCCCCGTGTGCAGCGCATCGTTCAGCGCCATCACCGCAAACACCAGATCCGACGCCACCTGCGCCGTGAAACCCGCCTTGATCATCGACGCGTTGTGCTGCGTCCAGCTCTGCGCAAAGTGCACCAGCAGCGCCTCGAACGCATCCAAATCCGTCGGGAACCGCAGATCCAGCAGCAGCGTGCGCAACGCCGACTCGATCGACACCCCGACGTGCCGGTGCTGCGAGACGTACGCTTTGAGGATCTCGCGGCGCGAAGGGTGGGTGAGAAACAAAGTGAGGTCGTGCCGGTCGAGCTCGGGCGTCTGGTAGAGGAGCTGTGCGATCGAGGTCGGGGAGGATTCGAGGCCCGTTTTGGCGACGAGCGCGCGCACGGCGGCGTCCGGGTCTTTGCTAAAGTGCGAGACGAAGCCCCAGAGGACCGGGTTGGCGGCGCGAGTCTTGGCGGACGCGGTGCGGGTGTTGGTGGTCACGCTGACTTTCAACCGGTGCAGCTCCAAAACGTTTTTGACGCTAAACTTCCATGACAAGGTCGGCAAGACCGCTGACTGCTTCATCTGACCCATCGTCTGCCCAGCTTCCGCTCCGGGAGGAGCGACCGGTTTTGCAACGACCAGGATATCGCTAAAGAGGAACAGGTAGCGGTCTTTGATCGTGGTCGCGCTAATCACTTGGAACACCGGATCAGTGGCGAGCAGCTTCCGTGGTGGATCTTGCATCTGCTCCAACGTCGCTCCCGGCACCGTCTGCGTCGGGCCCGCAGTCGAAAGCATACGACTGTAACGATGCATCATCGCAGCTGTACTCGGCGCCAGCAACTGCACCGCAGCTCCATGGCGGTCTGACGATGACGAAGCATCCGCATCGTCTGCGGTTCCATCCTGCAGATCTGGTCGAATACGAGCGCTGACCACTGAAGAGATAGACGCGTTGCGCTGCAGCTCCGCCGCCGATGTTGCCGTCTTATCTCCCGCCGACTGCCCGTCAAACAGCCGATGCTCGAACGTTGCATCGTTCTGCGGCTTTTCAACCCTCACAATCGGCTGCGAAGGCGTCGGCGCAGGTCCGGGCGTAGCATCCGTCAAGATGGGCGCCGAAATGAAGCTCGCCTCGGTCGGCAACTTGGGCGATTCCTCTCTCTTACCACGACGCGCCCAGAAGCCACCGGCTTCCTTTGCCGACGACGGCGTCCTTCTCAAGCTCGACGCTTTGCGACGTAGCGACGAGAACAACCCGATCTGCTTGCCGTTCGCCTCCTGGTCGTCCTTCGCTGCTGTCACAGACGGAGGCGAGTCTGATGTACCAGGATGGACAACGGCTCTCGACTGCATCTGAGCAGCAAGCGTCGACGAAGGCGGTGCAGCGGAGACAGCCATACGACTGAACTCTTCCTGCCTGTGCACCGGGCTTGTCTTGGCGAGACCTGGGAAAGGCTGCAGCTTCTCGTTGCCCGCCAACGCCGACAGATCAGCAGACGGACGCTGCGAGTGACCGCCCGGAGCGCCAGACATGTGCTCGGTGAACCTGCTCCCTGTCGCCGTATTACTGCGCTCGAGCTTAGGAGCGCCATTGGCACCAGCAGCCACCTTGTTGGTGCGTGCGATCTTGCCAAGCTTGTCGGCCATCCGGTCGACTTTACGAAGGTATGCGTCGTCCACTTCTCCATCCACATCGCTGATGTCGTTGATCGACACGTTGCTGTTGTTGGACAGTGACGACTCATTCGCGCGGGCGTTGGGGACTTTGAGGTTACCATCATCGTCCCCGCCGATCGAAGAGCGAGATCGAGAATCCAAATCCAGGTCATCGCCGTATTCGGCGACGAAAGTAGGCCCTAGCATCGCTTTGACGCGCTCTGACGGCTTTGCTCGTGCAGAGGGCACAGGAAGGAGCTCGAACTGCGAGTCTGACGTGTCGTTGCCCATCGTGTTTCCACGTGGCTCCGCCTTGCTGTGCTCTGCATCCTTGATCGCTTCATCTTCAGGTTCTTCGAGCAAAGGCGAGCCGATCGCAGGGACGCCGTTAAGAGCACGCGCCTCTTCTGACGACCGCAGGCGTGCTTCTGCCTCGCCTCGACCTTCGAGGCTCTCTCTGCCGCTGCTTGCGATGGACATGGGCCAGTCGCCTCGTGTTGTACGCGACACTGCTGTGCCGCGCATCACAGGGCTCGGGTCGGTGGACGATGGCGAATCGGTCACGATGGTTTGCGCTGTCGACATGAGAGAGTTGGATAGGCGAAGGGGAACGTTGAACCCACTTGGGCTTGAAGCCATCCAGGGCGTTCTGCGTGCCTCGCCAAACTCGGTCTCTGTGCTTGGTGATGGGTCGCAGGGTACGGCAGCCGCGCTGCGGTACAGCAAGCGGTGAGGAGGTGTCGTTGGAACGTCAGTACTGACTGCTTGCTGAGTATGCTTTGGAGTGCCGCCGGTCGAGACGAGTCCAAGACCATGTACGCTCGTCGCGTCTTTTCCGTTCTGCGAGAGCTGCGGATGCGGAGAGAGCGACGCCGGATCGCCCTCAGCATCATCGCTCTCCTCGTCGTCATCAAATCCATCCGGAGCGGGTGAGTAGAGCTTGTAGAAAGCATCGTCCTCCAAGGGCTCTTCGTCTGTGTAGGATGCAGGACTGGACAAAAGGTCTTGTGCTGTTGGCTGTGCTGTCCGAAGCCGATTCAACAACGATCGACTGGCTGAAGCGCGCTTTGAGGTCTTTCCGGGTGACAGTCCTCCTTGTACATCCAACCGCGTCTTCTGATCCGTTCCAGCTGCGCTTGTAGCGTCGACAGTTGTACCTGCCTGAGAGGTTACCGAATCGAGACCCAAACCAACAACACCCGCCCTCCGCTTCTGCTGTGCATCCCTACCAAAGTCGACCGTCAGACCGTCGTTCTCTGACTCGTCCCCATCCTGAAGACCAGACCGCTGATGAGCAGCATTGCCATACTCGCCATTCGAAACAGACCTGCCCGCCACAGCATCCATCGACATTGACGGAATCGACGGCGAAACCTCCAATCCGAAACTATCCTCGTTGTTGAGCAGAGCCATCGCGCTTTCACGATTGCGTTCTTGGAAATGACGAGCCGACGCATTGGTCGTAGTGCTGTGCGCATAGTACGATCCTATCGACGCATCCGAGGCCGAAGCTTTCAATCCCGAAGACGATGGCGCGAGCGGATCATCTTCCGACTGCGCTGCACCGTACGCATGGTTGCCCACATTCGTAGCACTCGCCGGGCTGAGAGCTTGACGGAAAGCTGGAACTGGCGATGACGATCCCATTGCCTCCAGATGCGAGAGATGCGGTGGCACCGGAGAAGACGGTGGCCGAATAACAACGCCGACGGGGCTGATGGTCTCGTCGACAGCGGGAGAGTTTGTGATGACCTGCGGTAACCTCGGCTGTCGAATGGTTCCTCTTGAAGTGTCTGCCGCGTCTGCAGCGTGACCTTGATCGGACAAGGGTTGCGGCGTCGGCGTCGCATTGCCTCTACCTCTGGTGCTGAGTTTGCGCATCATTTCGGTTCTTGCGATCTGACGTTGCGATTGTTGGCGAGTCAAACCGGGAGCAGCCTCCGCTACAGGAGCCTGTGATGGAACTGGCGCAAAGCTGATCTCTTCTGGAACAGCTGCTTCCGAAGGAGTGACGGAAGCGGGCTTGAGCATGCTCTGACGCTCCACACGTCGCTGATGGATGCGCGAGATGCGATTGGATGCAGGACCTGGAACGGCGAGAAAGACGCCTTGAACGAACTCGGCCTTGTTCTGCGCCTCAGCCATCGCAGTGAGACCGTTGATGGTGCGACTCCTTCTAAGCCCAGGGCGGTGTTTGATCGATTGGCGCTTCAACCTGGTTTCATGTGCAGACTCGTCGTCGGAAGCCATGTCTGCCAAGTCGTTGTTCGAGCCAGACAGAGGAGTTGGAGAAGGTGTAGCGGCACCACGACCGATAGGCGTGCCTTCAGGAGTGTGATCGTAAAACACATCGGTGCCGCTGTTGCCAAGCAGCTTTTCGAGAGCATAGGCACGTGCAGCCTGACTAGCAGCGCTGGTGCTAGCGCTTCGTTGCAGACCTTCGGATTCGCGTTCGAGCAAGATTCGGGCCCGAAGCTGCTCGAGCGAAGGCAGCGGTGAGCGGTTGAAGGGTCTCTGATTGGATCTGTCCTGAAACATGGGCGAGCGCGAACGATCACCGGAATCGTTTGAAGACGGAGCCAGCAGCATCGGGCTTGCCGTAGGCGCCGCTGAAGTCGAAGCGATCGCATTGTCGATGGGATACGCTTGTGCGTAGCTCGATGGTGATGTTTGCGGATACGAAGAGCCGTTGGCGTGATGGGGATACGCAGCTCCTTGAGCAGCGTTAAGGTCGAACTGAGGATCGGCTGTCGTCAATGGCAAAGTCGGCTGCGCGCGATCGACTGCGAGTGTATGCGATGAAGATTGTGCTGGTGTGTTTGAGATTGCTAGAGAAGCATCTGATTCAGGAGGAAATGCACCAGGAAGCGCGGGCGTTTCAGCCCTCGACTTGATTTCCCTCTGGGATGCCGCACGTTTGAGCATAGCAATGGCATTGGTGCGCGCAACCGAGCCCTGGCGGACGAGGCCGGGAGGGGCGGCAGCGAGGTCACCTGATGGCGAGGTCTGCATCATGGTGTGCTGTTGGGCTAGAATCGCAGACTTTTGTATGTTGCCCGCTCGCCCAGCGGTTGTCGGAGAAGCCGCCTTGCAGCGAAATTAGTAGATCAAGGCCATTCTTTGGGGGGAGGAAAGGCGGCTGATGGGGGAGGCAAGTGATGTGCTCTTTCGTCGATAGAGTCCGTGATCGCAACTCCAGTGTTGACGAGGGATGGTGATGCTACGGCGCTGCCGATGAATGCGCAGGGATGTTGATTGATACGTTGACTGATAAGATGCTGAGAATGCTGCCAAGCCGTGACAAGTGTCGGAAGAAGAGCCGATGCTGATGCTGATACGAGTCGAATATGTGGTAGAGAAAGGAGTTGACAAAGCCTCCGAGAGCGCAGGTCAAGAGCGATACTTGAGCCTTTGCTGCTGCGTGAGGGATCAAGTGTTGCGAATGGTTGAAGAGCGGAGAGGCGATGCAGCAATCCAAATAGAGCTCGGAGACACCGACACCAAAAAGTCAAAAAGCACACACACTCACACAGACACAGCCTGCGCTTGCTGTTGTGCTGCTGCCGGGTGCTGCGCTGCGCAGAGTGTGCAATTGAACAAGCGCCGGCGCGTGTGTGTCTCAAAGGGAATTTCTCGACCCTTTTTTCTCTCTTTCTTCTCAAAAGTCACACACACCCGAACGCAGACTTGGCATGCAAGCACACACAGACCCCCTCGAATTTATAACACAACGTCCCTCACGTACTCTTTCCCACACAGTCCTCCCCACCACCAAGATCATAGAAACGCAGCAAGAGAGCCATACGTGCTGCTCTCAGCTATGACCATTTGCCAGACCAGCAACGGTACGCTCACCGCCTTGTGCTGTACCGGCATCGGGTCGCTCTCGGGAATCAACGAGACTGCGTACTACTGTACGACCGACAACCAAAGTGCTTTTCAGACTTGTCTGATTGTTCAAACCAAGAACAACCCTCCGGCCAACTACTGCTCGCCAGTCAAGCCAAATGGTAGCGTCAAGAGCAATACCGTCAAGTGGTATTTGGTCGTCTTGTCCTTCCTCGTTGCGGTAGCAGGTGTCACTAACGCACAACATGTGGCTTGACAGCCCTTCGGGTGTCTAAAAAAGCCAAGGGGGGTAGCAAGCGAAGGCAAGCGCAGGAACGCGGAGCCACAGCGGCAGCAGCACACGCCTGTCGGCATCGGCAAGTTCTCGGCTCCCTCTTTTTTCGTTAGCAGCCATGGTTGCAGGAAGACGAGCAGAGGGTGCTTTTTTTTGTGACCCCTTTTTTCCGGCAGAAATATTTCCTTCTTTTTTCTATCCGAGATGTCCTCCTCATCAACGGTGACAACTCAGCAACACCACTCACACCATCTCAACAACCAGAGTCAAAACAACTTTTCGAGAAACATTGAACATTAACAAAAAATGGGGCATAGACTGAACAACAAGACACAGTTCCACCGTGTGAGCCTGCAACTACTTCCGTAAAGACACCCTTTGGCCTCGTGACTAGAGGGAGCAAAGATTGCCTTCCTTCGAGGAATTCTCGCAGGGTCATCGAGTGAAACGATCGCATCTTGCTCTTCGATTTGATCATATCGTTAAGAAGAGTGGCAAATAGACCAAACCACGAACTTCCATTAGCAAGCGCAAAGGGGAAGAAGACCATGTTTTTCCCAACTCCGCCCATGAGTTGTCGCTACTCCCACCGACCGCGCTGCCACTGGCCACCTTCCATCTCTCTACCACAAGTGATGAAAAGGACAAGCAACAGCGACCAGCCAACAGGAGTCAAACGACCAGGCGCAGTCGAATGGTATGATTTGAAGGGGGAAGAGGGGGGAAAGGAGAAACAGAACCACGGGTATAATACTATCGCGTACATCGGTATCGGTATCAAGTATTTCGAGACTCGTCACACCTCAACTTGCGAACAAGCCAAGGCCGATTTGTTTTTGCACCGCATCTCTAGCAATTTAGGGAATGCGGCTGTTCTCGATGGCCGGGTTCAGAGGCTGAACCACCTCGGTCTGGTTGTGCGCAGCGCCGTTGATCGCAGGCGCCGCCTTGGCAGTCAACGACTCGTCGTGAGCAGCACCGTTGCCAGTGCCAGCGGGGAGTGCAGTAGCGCCAGTGCCGGCGGTGAGAGCGCCAGGAGCGTGCGAGCCGTTAGCCGTCGTGTAGGCTGTGGCAGCCGGAACAGCGCCAGTGCCGGCAGCAGCACCAGTGGTGGCGAGGCCAGGAGCAGAGCCGGCCAAAGGAGCGCCAGCACCAGCAGTGCCAGTGGTAGCCGAGTTGTGCGAGTGGCTACCGAGACCGGCGGCACCAGCAAGACCAGCAGCACCGGCAGCAGCGCCAGCACCTACACCAGCAGCAGCACCGGCGTTGTTGGGCGAGGGGCCGAGGTTCTGCGTCTTGGACGAGACCGTGTTACGGGGGTCCTTCTGGCCGGGAGCGACAATCGAGAAGGCGGGCGAGTACCAGTCCTTGCTGGCGTGGTTGGGCGAGGCCTTGGCGGCGGCATCGCGCTCGTCGATCTTCTGGATCCAACCATCGGGGTGTCCGAGGTTGGGCAGGATCGAGTTGCGCTTCGAGGTGGCCAGCTTGAAGGTACCGTCGCTCGACTTCTTGGTCTCCTCGTCCTCCTTCTTGCCGAACGTGTCCTTGAAGGCGTCACCGACACCCTTGCCCTCGATCTCCTTGTTGCGCTCGATGCGGTCGCGCAGCTCAACGAGCTGGCGGTCGAGGTCCTCGAGAGCACCGCGGATGCCCGACTCGGCAGCCTTGGAGACGGCCTTCTTGATGACACCGGTAGCGAGGGGACGGAGGATCTTGATCAGAGTGTCGTGCTTGCTGTCGCGGATGGCAAACTTGAGCTTGTCCACCTTGGCGACGACCTGCTTGACCGTGAAGATGTGGCGGCTCTTCCTGCCACGAGGAGCGTTCTCGGCCTCGAGGTGAACGGTAACGGTGAGACCCTTGCCGCCAAGGAAGACGTCGGCGGTACCCTTCTCGTTGAGCTTGGGGAAACCGAGCTTCTTCTTGAAGAAAAAGTGGACATCGCGCATGTCGGTCTGAATCTGGTGAAGCGTCAGCTTGAACGAGTGTTGGTGCTTGTCACCGAGCTGGGCGAACTGCGAGAGCTTGAAGTAGTTGCGCACATCCATCTCGGTCTGCGAGGGGAGGATGTTGAGCAAGTCGATGGCGAGGTTCTCAATGACCAAGTCGACCTGCTTGTCCGTGTACTCGATACGGGGCAGAGGCACCAGACCGACGTGGCTGAGCAGCTGGGGCAGGATGGGGTCGCGGATGTCGCTCCAGAGGTGGGGCTTGAAGGTCAAGCCACCCTCCGAGTTGAGGAAGATGTCCTTGGTGAGCTGCTGGATGTTGTCGCCGAGCTTGCGGTTGAGGGGATCCTCGTTCATCTGCTTGGCAAAGTGGGTGATCTCGCGGAAGAGAGCATCCTTGTGGGGCACGTACTTGCCCTGGCCACGGCCGTCAGCAGCAACGAAGAACTTCTTGCCAGACTCGGTGAGCTGCTGAGCCTGAGTGTTGGCCTCGTCCTTCATGATGAAGCCGGGCTCCTGGAGACACTTGCGGATGTACGAGTCGAGGCGGCTGAACCACTGCTTGAGCTCGGGGTCGTTGGCGACGTCGGTGTAGATCTGGTCGACGGCGTCAATGATGGGCTGGGTGGGAGCACCGTTGGCGAAGCGCTCCAAGAGACGACGGAAGGTGGTCTCGGCGGTGGCGACGTTGCCCTCGGAGCGGACGCTCTTGGCGCTCTGGGTGGACTGGTTGACAACGTGCGAAGCGTGGCCCTTGTACTGCTCAAAGAAGTTGAGGAAGTAGTCCATGGCGTCTTGGTAGTCCTTGTGACGCTGGCACTCGACGACGATCTTCTTGAGACGGTAGTAGAACTGGTCGCGGCGCTCCTTGGGGAACTTCTCCTTGAGGTACTCCTGAGCCTTGTCGGAGTGCTCCTTGGCGAGGTCCTTGTGCTTCTGGGGGATGCGGTCCGAGAAGGCCTGAGCCTTAGCCTTGGCAACGTCGGCGACAGCAGCCTGGTTCTGCTCGCGGCTGGCGTTGGGGTCGACGGCGTTCTGAACGTCCTGGGCGTGGGAAGCAGCCTCGGACTTGGCCTGCTCAGTCTTGGCGGAGGCGTCAGCCTTGGCCTGGTCCTTCTTGCGAAGAGCCTCGGGGATGTCGTCGTGGAACTCGTTGTCGGGAGCGGGGCGGTCGACGCTGTTGAGCTGCTCCTCGTCGGGACGAGCAGCCTCGGCAGCCTTGGCAGCACCGTCGGCGAACATGTCGCGGCCGATGTAGCCAAAGTCCTGAACGATCTTGCGGAGCTCACCGTTGCGGAGGAAGAGGGTGAGAAGGGTGCGGAAAGCCTCGCCGGCAGTCTCGCCATCCTTCTTGGCGTCAGCGCCGGTCAGGGGAGACTTGACGTTGACGTTGTTGGCAATGTCGGCCTTGCGAGTGGCGTAGAGGAAGTTCTGGAACTCCTCACCGCCGTTCTTGTTGACGACGACCTGACGAGCGGTCTCGATGAGCTCGCGAACGTCCTGGATGAGCTTCTTGCCATCGGGCGAGAGCTTGCTGGTGTCGACAGGGCTGGTGGCGAGCGTGTACTTGAGCGCATCGTCAATCTGCTGGTTGTCGGGGTAGCGGCCCTCGCGGAAAGCCTGGATGACACCGAAGAAACGCATCTTGCGGTCGACATCGGCAGCCTTCTGGTGGGAACCAACAGCCATGGTGACGGCGTTGGCAGAGGGGTTCTCAGCGATTTGGCTGACGGAAGCTCCAACTTTCGACATGATTGCTGAAGAAGATTCGGGGGGTTGAAGAGAAGTGGGTTTTACGATGTGGTAGTCGAAAGAGCGAGCGAGAAGCTTGGCAGAATCGGGGTCGACAGACTATCAATCGAGATTATGCGGTTGAGCTAAAATCAGCGTGTGCTTGAGCTGAAATGAATCGCAGTGAACCAAGACAGGTGTGCGATTTGTGGTAGAAAAGAGTTGGTGGGGATTGGGCAGATAGTGGTAGGGATATCTGGACAATCTGGTATCAACGGAAATCTGGTATGTGGTAGTGGTGGAAGAAGGGAACGAAGGCGATGGCCAAACGTGGTCTTGGATCTATATAGGTTGTGCGAAGTTCAGTCAGCTCGAGCGTCACAAGTTTGCTCATGAATCGGCCCAAGCGAGAGAGGGAGAGAGAGCGAGAGAGGGACAGAGAGGCACGCGGCGGGATGACATGGCGTAGACAGTCAATGTGCTCTTTCTCTAAGCGATGACGAGCGGGTCGACGTGCGAAGCTGAAAATGGCATCAGCCTGCAGCAGAGTGCGGAAACGGGCACGAGACCAGCCTAGCGGGACGAGCCAGAGTCAAAGCTCAAGGGAGAAGCAAGCGAAGGGGACAGTTTGAGGAAAGGGCAGCAGGGTCGGTGTTCGTTTCGAAAACGGAAGTGTGAGAGGCGAGTGCGTCATTCCAGGCGTGGACTCAGGTCGAGAAGCAGCTGCACAGCTGTGTCATGCACCCATGGGGCAGGCGCAACGGTGGGCGGACAAGGCGACAAGTGGTGCACGGACGGAGACTTGTGAATCAGACACGCAGATCAGAACTTGTGCTCACAATTTTGGCTCAAAGGTGCCACCGCAGAGAGGCAACAGGGCGTTTGACAGTGTGCGCATCTGCTGCGGCGTGTCGATGCTGTCTGCTGAGCGAGCATGCTTATGGTGCTGCTTTGTGCTGCTGCTTGTGTGGCACGTCAAAAATTAGAAGTTGCCGATTTCGGAAGACCAAGCCAGAAGAAAACGCAACACTGCAGCTGCACCGACGCCAACACGCGACAAATTCGAAAATGTGGAGGTTTTTTCCTTTTCTTTTTCGATTCAGGCTCCAGACCACACGCGGAGAAGGGCTGGAATCCTGCCTGACCATGCATGCATACAAAATGTCAGACGGCGATCTCCCAGAAATCACAACCTCGCTTTTTCATGAACAAAATGAAAAGAATCGAAGTGAAGGCGGCTCATCTGCAGCGCTTTTCATAGCTCGCTCTGCCTAGCAAGCAGCAAGGCGAGAGGGTGAGAAAGAGAGGGTCGATCCCGCTGACTGAGACACAAGGCCCTCTTCGACATCACCCGGTTGCCCTCATCAACGCTGTGAGGGTGTGCTGAACCCTTCTCTTTGTCTCCGCAACACTTTGAGCTTTGACATCACATTACATTGCATTTCGTATCACATGGCACACCTAGGCACACACAACGACGATCGCTGGGCACATGTGCGTACAACGCCACAGACGTGATTCATTCCCACGTTTGACAAAGCGACGTTGGAATACGAGGCAACGTCGATATCATCGTACAGGCGTTCGTGAGAGGCCGTCCACACTCCGCCGCAGTGTGCAACGTCTCGGTCACTAATCGAATCGGGCAAGCTGGTGCTTGTTCGATGGTCGTGTCCGACGTGCTGCTCATCGGTACAACGGAAAATGAATTTCTGACTGAACTGCTGCCTCTCCAAAATTTTCAGCGTCTTTTTTCCGCCGCATGACGTACATGCGCGATGACGATGACAGATGACATTTCCACAAAGCGCCGCCGAAGCGGCTATTGGCGCTGCTCCGCTATTTGTGCTAAATTTGGCTCCCTCGTCTGCTGTTCATTGACGAGATTCTATCACCTCGACCCTTGGACCCATCATTTCGTCACGATGCAGCCTTCATCCCAGGGTCTTTTCATATTCATCTTGCCATTCCTCCCTCGCTAACGTCGAACAAAGCGCTTCGCTGCACGTTTGGCGGTCTCGAAATGGAAGCGAACCATGATCGTCCGTTTCCAAAACTGGAACACCAACCTCCCTTTGATAGCACGTCAAACCCTCGGCACCCTTTCAACTGAAAAAAAAAACAAGACTTGCCGAGTGATCGGCATGCTCTGTTAGCGCTTTGTCTCAAATCGCGTTCCCGGATCGCTGCGTCTGCTTCTGTTTATGGAATCAGATCGGCACACGCTGTGCTCGACTAAACGGCGGTCCGCTTCGGGAATCCTGATGTTGATTGGTCATTGTTCTTGGTACAAGCTCTAATTGACATTAAGGTGGCCATTCCACAGTTTTGGTCGGGGATGCTACATTTGCTTGTTGAGTCAGATGCGATTTTGCTTCTGAAAGCGAGAGAGAGAGGGTGAGACTCAACGCTCCAATTCATCCTCCTCGAAATCTGGCAGCATCGCAGCATCTTCGTCCGTCGACAAATGTCTGTATCCGCCGTAAGCGCCACGCGAGCGGTTCATCCTGTTCCGCAAGAATGGGATACGTTCCGACGCTACCTCTTGCAGCCTGGCGAATGCTGCGCTTGCTGCGCCCAGTACGAACCTTGGCACTGACGCCAAGTTTTGTACCAGCTCCGAGTCAGGTCCGTACAGCCGCGTCGAGCTGTCCGGTAGTCGGATGCGACCTGTACCAAATCCTGTGCGGCTCGATTGCCTCTTGGCCCACCAGTAGCCTACCAGGCCCGCCAATCCAAAGGGGCACAGAATCACCGTCGCCCACCACAAGAACCCATGTCCAGCCAAATTGTTGCTGCACACATGCCTCGCACCTCGATCCGGCCGTGATCCGCCTTCGCACGTCGAGAAAGGAATCTTGCGAACATTCGTCCTATCATACCAGTATCCATCGCTATCCGCTGCCCAGCACTGACTCGCTTCGTCCGTCGACAGCGGCGACACACCCGGATACAGCACGCACTTGCCGCTCGCGTCGCGGTAGTGGTTGAACTCGCACTCAAAGTCCGCCTCCGTACACGAACAGTTGCGGCTCACCGAGTGCGGCTGGATGATCTTCTCCCCAACGTAGCATTCGGCTTTGCGTCGGCGTCGGTAGTAGAACGTCTGTCGGCCAAACAGGCACTGCTCGGCGCGCTCCTCGCTCGGCGACCACAGCTCGAAATCGCCCAACTCGGGTCTGGAAACGTTGAGCACGCACTTACTCGACTCGAGCGCCGAAAAGTCGAGATAGATGGCGACGCTCTTGGTGGCTGACCCGCTGGGAGTGCCGAGCAGGATGAAGCGTCGGTGCGTGTCTTCGGGCACGGTGAGGATCTGCGAGATGCGCATCTTTTCGCCAAATGCGTACGATTCCCAGGTGACGCCTTCGTTGAGCGAGTACAGCACCGTATCTGTCGCCTGCTCGTCGTTGACCAGCACAATGATGGATCCCTGATCACCAAACTCCCACTTGTGCGCATCCTTGTGCACCTCTTCCCAGGTGAAGCCGCCGTCGCGCGTCAGGAAGGTGTCCGAGTCACGGTACGCTGCGAGCTTGCGACCAACATTGCCGACACCCATCATCAACCCCACCGCTGACGGACTGCTGTAGGTATCCTTCGGATCGTCTCGCTCGGTGAAGCCGTGCAGATGCAAATCGCATCCCACCTGGTTGCATTCGTACGGTTGACCATACACATCGCGGCTGGGCGGCACGAGCGACTTCCATCGACCGCCGTCGTTGTGCGTGATGCGCGTCACGAGGTCCTTCTGCCTTGAAACCGAAGCATCGTCTGGGTTGCTCACGACGTTGACGACCGCCACGCCGTCGAGACCGAGCATCTTCTCGAAGTCGACAAAGCCCTTTTCGTTGCGGTTGACAAAGTCGAGCGACTGGGCGTAGAAAGTTCCGTTCGAGTTGCTCTTGAGCAACGTGCCCCACTCGGATCCCTTTTCAGAGTGTGTGGTGAAGTGCAAAAAGATGGCGTCGGTCACCGAGTCCAACACTGTGTAGGCGCGCGTGCCGAGCTCCATGCCTGGCGGGAAGTGGATCTCTGAAAAGTCGCGGCCATTGAGCGAGACTTGCAGCTTGAGGCTCGGAGCAGATGTCGTCGTCACGTACTCGGCCACCACGAGGTACTGCTCAAACACGGCAAAACCAACAATGGCATCAAAGACTGTCGTTCGTTTGCGGTAGAAGTCGTCGCCGCGGATGAGCTGCAGCCGATTTGCAGCGGTAAAGTCGCGCTGGTTGCCCTGCTTGTCCTTGTAGCTTTCGCAAAAGATGGTGCGTGGGTCCATCTTGAGCTTCTTGTCACGCGCCCACGAGCACGTGCGCACATACGTGTCGACCTTGTCCCACTTCGCACCGTTGCTGTCCGAATACCACGCTTCGGCATGACATTCCTTGCCAGTGGAGAAGGTGCAGTCTCGAGAGCCAGTCCAGATGAGCCAATCCGACTTGTCAGGGTGGAAGTCGAGGATGCCGATACCCAGTCCGTTGGCTGGCAGCGGCGCAGAGAACCAGTTCCAGCTGGAACCTTGGTCGGTGGTGTAGTACACACGCTGACCGGCGGTGATCAGGTAGCCGCGTTTTGGATCGTAAGCGTGCAGCGCCATGGTAAGGAATCGATCCTCGCCAGATGCGGATGAGCCATCGGCGACGAGTTGCTTCCACGAGTATCCATCGTTGAGAGACTGGAACACGGTGCCGTCTGCCAGCTGTACCAACACGCTCGACGATTCCGGGAAGTACATCTTGTCCACCACGAGCGAAGGGAAAGTGAACGTCTTGTGCAGCACCTTGCCCTTTTCCGGCGTGTTCTTGCCATTGCACGACTTTTGGGTCTTTTCGTCCTTGCGAATGCCTCTGCTCGCATCGCACGTGTTGCCCGGCACTTTGCGGTACCCGGATGATGCCAGATACGTGTCGTCGGGTTTGACACAAGCGCCCTCGGGGATGTGATCGTTGCCCGTTGCGACGCAGTCGCCCTGCCCGTTTCGAGCAAAGCCAAAGTCGCACTCGAAGTCGGCGTCGGTACAAGGACAAGGATCTTCCTTGCCTTCTGGATCGTTGAACTTGTCCTGGATGAAGCAGTCTGCGTCCGCCTTTCTGCGCTTGTACCACTGCTTGTGACCCATCAGACAGCTGCCTTCTTTGGCAGCCTGCACGTACCACTTTTCCATGTCGCTTTCTTTACACTTGCGCTTCTTCATGTCAGCAAAGTCGAGGAAGATGGCCACGTTGCGATCCTGCGATCCTGCCTGCGTCCTCGTCTGACTACCTACAAGCAAGAACTTGAGCGAGGTGCTGTCTGGGATCGTGGTGAGCACTTTGGCCCTCATCTTGACACCCAGATTGAGCTTGTTCCAGGTCTTGCCGAAGTTGGTCGAGTACGAAACATGGTCGGTGACATCCTCGTCGTCGACCATGACGAGCACCGAGCCCTGGTCGCCAAATTCGTACTTGTGGGCATCGCGAGACACCATTCTCCATGTTCGGCCTGCGTCTGTGCTGAGGAAGGTGTCGCACTCGTCGTAGTCCTTCAGGCCTTTGCCGATGGTTCCGACGCCCATGACAAAGCCAGGCGCAATGGAGGAGAAGAGTTTGCCGACGTTGGTCTTGCCCGAGACGGACCACAGATGAAGAGCACAATTCTTGGTGTCGCTCGGATCGCAGTCGATGCGTTTGCCCTTGTCGTCCTCGGTAGGAGGTTTGAGCGTATTCCAGCTGCTTCCATCGTCAAAGGTGATGACGGAGCGGACATCGCCTTCGCCTTCGGTCTGCACATTGGCGATGCCGACGCCGTCGATCTTGACCAAGTGCTCAAAGTCGACCAGGCCTTGCGGTGTGCGACGAGTGCCACGGAGCGATTCGACGAATTGCGTGCCGGTGCTGTCGCTGGTGAACAACACACCAGTGTTGTCGTAGATCGAGTCGACCACGTCGACCATGATTGAGTGCGAAGTGCTGTCGACCACCGTGTATGCGTTCTCTCGGAGTTCTGAGCCATGTGGAAACTTGGCCTTGTCCCACTTGACGCCGTCTCTTGTGACGAAGAGCGCCATCTCGGTGCCTGCCTTAGTCGAGCTGCCCTGCGAATCGCGAAGCGCAGTCACGAGGAACCTCTTGGATGGGCCCAAGCCGGCAAATTGCTTAGCGTTTCGACCCATATCGAGCTCGACCATCTTTCTCGACTTGAAAAAGTCGTCCGATTGGAACAACCTCGTAGCACTGGCACTTGCTCCGGGAATGGAAGCACGCTTCTGCTGTTGAGCATCTTCCCAAGCGATGCAGAAGATGCGCTTGATCGCATCCTGGCTCGTCTCCATCTCCGGAGTTGCTTTGGCCCAGTTGCAGTGCATCACATATTCGAGGAGTGGAGCTGGGTTGGTGGCGAATGCGTTGGTCGTGTAGTAGGCTTCGTCATGGCAGATTCTTCCACCCCAAGGTGTCCACATGGAGCACTTTTTGCCGGTAAAGATGATCCAGTCCCAATGCTTTTCGTCGGCGTGGAACTCCATCGGTGGGCCGGCTCGCGTAGCTGGTGATTCTGGAGTGAGGAACTCCTGCCATGTTTTGCCGCGATCAACTGAGCGCCAGTGCAGCTTCTCGCGAGAGAGGATGAAGGCTTGCTTCTTGTCGTAAGGATGTGGCACGAGCATGGCGGCTTTGCCAGCAGAGGAGCCGGAGACGGGCGACCAGCTCTTACCCTCATCCTCGGAGCGATATACGATGCCTGCTGTAGCATCGTGGTAGAGTGCGACGGTGCTGTCGTCGAAGTAGCTGATTTTGGAGGGAAGATGGGCGAAGCGGGATACTTTGACGCCTGGTTCCGCTGCTGAAGCGAAGGAGGGGAGGAGTAGAAGGGTGCAGAGGATGGAGGCGAGAGCGAATAGAGCCAGCCGCCTCATGCTGCGCCGGAGAGCTGCTGGCGCTGCCATGATAGGCCAAGCTCAGCCGAGTCGCTGCGTTGTTGATTGGTCTGACTGCTGAAAGAGGGGCCGGGATCCTTGCGAGATTATGTCGCTCGGGATCGGAAAGTGATGCGCTTTCGGCGAGTTCGGTGCTGAGCGACAGCTGAAAGTGATCGCAGAAGGTCGTTAGAGAAGGGCGTAAAGACAGTGATGGGTTGGATCGATCCGGTGAGCGATGCGTGTCCTCGTCGGTGAAATCCCGATGATCACAACTTGGGGAGCTCCGATAGAATGTTGGTTGATCGGAGCTCTTGCCGGCTGGGGAGGGAGTCGAGTTGGATGCACCGTAAGCGGAGAGAAGATTAGTGTTGGTTGTGGTGAAACAAGCAAGATCGGATGGCATCACAAGACATTCTCGAGCTTCGACTCGACTCGGATAAGCAGCAGGCGGCGCGAGCACGGTCTCTTGGAAATTCCTTTCCGCGTGGAACCCTGACAGCTCACATCGGATTTTTGCGCAAGCTAGATTTTGTTAAGGTGCATACAGTTTGGGTGTTGGTCTCGCCGCCACGCGCGCCATCGTTCCATCTGTCGGAGAGTCATTTATCACAGCATACGACGTCGAACACAGTGCGCTCTCCATTTTCCATACTTCAAAGACTCAAACAGATGACTCGCGAAGCCTCACGCACTACTGCAAGGCGCTGTCGTTGAAGGATCCTACATAATTAATCGCGACAGTAGGGGTGTCCAGTTCCCCGATAATATTACAAGCACGTTGAGTTAAATAGACAGAAGCGTGCATGGGCGAATTGGATCGAGACTTGCGACTTGCGACGCATCCCTATCGAGAATGAGAGTGATGCAAGAAGTGAGCTTCGAAGCTTTTTGGGGAGAACTGCTGCCACATGGCGTGAATGGTGTGACCAAGCTGTTCGAGTGACCGAGCCAATTAGTGTCGATGAATACCTTGTTCCTTGGCAGTGAAGACCTGATGTGGAGAAATGCAGAGGTGATAGAAATACAGTGTTGTGTGTAGGTGGATAGAGGTGCCAATCCGAGTTGAGCATGAGATCGAGCTTTGAGAGATCCGAAATGTGGAGCTTGAAGAAGCGTCATTGCGTCGGCTGAGCTGGAAAGTTGAGGTCGAAGGGGACCGAGCCCAATGTCTGGGTCGGTTTGATGGGCTGCGGCTGCACCAACGTAGCTGTCGCTTGAGGGTTCTGATCGGATTTCCCGTCCATCCCTGGACCTAGATTGAGCCATGCTGCGTTGGACTCAATTTTGACATTGTCACCAGTGAACGCAGCGACATTGCCAATGGGAGCACCCGCTCGACCGACGTGCACTGGCGGGGTTTCTTCGTCCGTCGACAAGGACGATCTCGATGCAGACGCGCCGATTACGGCCCGTGCAGCGGAAGCGCTGTTGCCATGCGAGATGAGTTCAGGTGTCGCTGAGCTGGTCTGCGAGCCGCCGAAGGGTGTTGCTGATGTCTTGAGGCCTGCACCTACAAACGAGCTAGCATCGAATGCGTTGTTCATCATACCAGTTGCATTGAGGGCTGCTGCATGAGGGACTGGTGATGCTGACGTAGCTTGAAAGCTCTGCGCAAAGTTGGCAACAGGCAGAACGAGGTGACCCGATGTGTTTGGCAATTCGAGGTTGGCCGCAGCGGTGAGAGGTCGAACAATGTGTGCTGTAGAAGCCATCGCGTTGCTAGGTGTCATGGAAGGACCCAAGCTTGCTGCGTATGCCGTTGCATTGTGTGTGGGTGCTACCGAGCGCGTTTCGCCTGTCGAGGCAGGCCTCGCCATAGCGTGTGCACCCGACCGCGCGTCGGCAAACGGGGTAGGGGATGTCGACATCGTGACGCCCGGTGGCTGAAGCAATCCAGCACCTTGCGTTGCCCCTCCACCACCAGATGCCGCGGCAGAGGTACTGGTCAACGCCGATTTGCCGTGTGGCGGCTGTGGTGACATGCCGGGAGAGATCGTGCTGAAGGCCGGTGGCTGTGCTGCGGCTAGACTGAAAGCATCATTCTGGAAGTAGGTCGGTGCGAGCGGTGAGTTGGCTGTCACGGGTCGTTGCATCATTGAGCTATTTGAGCCTCTCGTGAGAACGTCGGAGAAGCTGAAACGTCGACCACCGGGCGTGACTATGCTACCGCCAGGGGTGAAACCAAATCCGGGTGTCGGGGGCGAGACAAACATGGACAAACGATCATCGGCAGGCATCGGGATCGACATGTTGGCGATGGCCTCTGCTCTGGTCGGATTGGTGGATGAGGTGTTTGTCGTGCTTTGTGCAGTCGCGGTCTGTGCGGGCATCATGACGCCCATGTGATGTGCTGCGGCACCCATCATGTTGTTTGGCATGCCAGCACCAGTCATAAAGGGCTGACCGATGGACATGGAATTGAAGGCAGTTTGGCTTGGGATCGAACCTGAAAGCACAGGTGGTCCGGAGGATCGTTTCTGATTCTTTTGACGAATGGCGGCATTGACAGTCTGCTTTGCTGTTGACGAGGTGCTTGTAGATCCACTTGCGGAGCCCGAACCATCGCCGAGACCAGACCCCGTTTCCAAGGCGGCTGAGCCATTGAAGTGGTGGTTTCGTGGTGGTGGTGGCTGCTCTGCTTTTCGCTTGATACCGCTAACGGACCTGGAGTTGCTGCCGTTACCTCCACCACCACCTCCTCCAGACCCACGGCCAGGGTTGGTGGCAGAGCCTTCGTCATCCGGATCATCGGGGGTTGCGTCGTCGTTGTCATTGTCGTCATTGTCATCGTCGTTGTCGTCCGAGTCTTTGTCGTTGTTGAGGTAGTTGTGTGGGCCCTTCCTCTCTGCTACACCTTCATACTCGGTGTATCGCAAGAGGAGGAGATCGATGTCGGTGGAGCAAAACTCGGCGAGCTTGCCATTGTGACCAAAGACAATGACAGCAACCTGCGAGTCGGTCAAGACTGCGAGTTCGTGTGCCTTTTTGAAGAGACCAGCTTTGCGCTTGAGGTAGGTGACGGAGCGGTTGCGATCCTCCTTGATGGGCTGGATCTTGATCTTTTTGCGACCCATTTTGATTCAGAGCGGATCCGTGTATGAAGACCGCGTGGCTGAAGGACGTTCGAAAGAGCAGCTCTAGAAGTCGTCTCTATGATCCGCGTCTATGATCGAAATACGGAGAAGATGCGACGAGGCGGTCGAGGGAAGGGGCAAGCAAGAACCTTAATCTTAATGGCGTGGGAGTTATATGCCAATCATCAATCCACTTTTCCTAGTCGGAGTCGTCAGTGGTTGGAGAGAGTGGGGTCTTGTGGAGCAGCCAACAGGCGACAGGATGATCGTCGTTAGGTAAAAGAGGGTATTGTGAGTCGAAACCGCTGGCGATCGTTGGCGGTGTTGCAAAGCGACGACAGGGCAGGATGAAGGATCGCTGGTACGGATGTATGCAGTCTAAAATGAAGAGGCGTGAAGGGAGATCCGAGTGAAAGAAAGAAAAGGGGCAACGTGATGTGATCAAAAACGAAGGGACCACTTGTGATCGTGACCAAACAAACAAAGTGGAACGAGGGTGGTTGGTTGTCCTGGCTTGTCCTGCTGCCAGGCTTAGTCCGCCAACGGCAAATGCGACTGAGACAGCAAGCAAATCAGACTCCGCTCGGTTGCACTCGCTCGCGCTCTTGCCAATTGCCGCCCGTAACTTGCTCGGCTGAAATGAAATCCAATTTTTTTTAAAACCCGCCTTTTGCCTTTGCCTTGGTAACCCACTGCCAGTCAAGCAGCGGTCCGAGCCGACTCAAGAACCAAAAAAAAAGAGAAAAGAAGTGATTGCGGGTAAGGAACCGGGTAGATATAATACTGTGTCAGGCTGGAGGATTTGCGCACAAGCTGCTGGAGCTTGAGATCAAGGCCAAGATATTGCGACAATATCCTTGGCATTCGGTCAACGATGGTGTCGGTAAGGGACCAACGAATAGATGTCAGATAGATAGAGGGGCCGCTCATGATCGTCATTGGCCGTCGAGGTTGTTCCGATCTCAGAACCAATTGGTTGTCGCCATCTTGAGTTGGACGAGCGGATCGATGTGGGTAGCGAACACGTTTTGAATTTCGGATTCCGAGATCAAAGCGTTTTTCCTCCGCTTTGCTCCTAATCGACGTTGCCGAGTCTCCCCCAGTGAATCCATCCCGTCAGCCCTCTTAGTCGTTCATCTCTACTGCTAGACTCGACAAGATGCGCAAGAGCTAATGACATCGAGCAAGAGATACAGGTCTTGTTCGGACAAAGAGGGCGTGTGATGTCGAATGAAACGTCGTTAGTGAGTTGCACCCGAATCCATGAAAGAAAATTAAAGTGGGGCGTTAGCTTTAGCCGTCCGAAAAATGGTCGAGGCGTCAAATCACAGAAGCGGAGGGGCTTGTCTTGCAATTTCGTGGGCAACTATTACTGACGTGGCGTCTCAACTTGACCGACGCGAGATGCAGCGCTTTCTCGTCGAGGTCGTCCGAGTCGATCCCGAACATCAGCCCAAAGAAGTGAACCAGAGGATCGGTGCGTCCACACCCTATCGATTGCTTAGCCACGACAAGCCGAAGCTGAGGAAGTGCGCCGGTTTGATCTCAGTCTGTGAGTGTCTCTTTGCCGCTGAGCAGACGAACGCCCGAAAAAAGCGGGGTTTGTCGGCGAACACCGCTGAATTGACGTCACTGCACTTTGCTGATTTTCTGGAAATGTTAGGCCGCTGTTATGGTTTTCCGTGTTTGCTCGCAAAAAATGGCTGTCGGTGATTTTCAAAGGCCAGCCAGCGTGGCAAGGCTTGGCTGCATGCAGGAGAGCCAGCCCAAAGACGCCGACGTCTCTTCTCGAAAATTTTGCCAGCTGCAACAGCACAGCACAGCGCACAGCGAAGCGAACGTAAGAGTCAAACCCTTACCACATTGTTAGTGCAGCTCGGATGCAGCTTTAGGGTAGCAACAAAGGGGCGCCTCGAAACACTAGATTCGATGTGGTAAGTCACAACAATTGAGCTGACGCTTGCTATGATTGCACGCTGTTGGAAGACAGTGCCGTGATGGAAAAGTTGACTCTCAGTGAGCGAGCGAGACATCGCAAGTGTCTGCCAGCTTGATCGACGACGACCGACGACGCTGTTGTTCGTTGTGCTTAAAGAACAAAAGCGAGCTTAAGCGCTTCTTCGCCGAACGACAAACACCCCTTTCTCTGGTACCTTAGCGCTTTCTCTCCCACTCTATCACAAACGCTCTATTTAAGATCACAATTCTTTTTTCTTGGTAAAATTGCCCGACCCTGTGGATTTCTCAAGCCTCGAGGCAGTGTGACGCGTTGGACTGGCGCTGAAATTCAAAAAAGTTTTTGGTGTGCTTGTTGGGCTTGCAGCCGAAAGCGATCCAACTCGCTGGTCAAGCCAAGTTCCATGTGATCTCTCGATGGAAAACGAGGTCCATCCAACACACTTCTCGCTGGTTTGCATGCAATCTTCCACCAGGCACAACGCACACACCCATACACTCCTCACAGCCTCCTTTCCGTCCTCCCACCACCATCGCTATTCCGACATAAGAATAGAGCAGGTGGATCTTGACTGGACAGGCTTTCACCAGCTACGGTCATCATCGTCATCAGCTCGACCAACCTAGATTCGTCGGCTACACCAGCATCATCCATCTTCTGCCTTCATCAGCTTTGGCAGCCGGAAGAACTTGACTGAACGGAACGCGTCCTCTCTCGCTCTAGCTGGACTGGAGCGCGCTTGACTCTCGATAGTAAGAGTCCTCCAACGGACGCCCCGACGGACCATCCGATAGATCAAGATGACTTCGCTCCCATACAAGACAGCCGAGCAGATGGATGTCGCGGATATCCCGTTGGCCGACATCCAGACACCACGTCAGCAGCGACCCACCGTGCGAACCTCGACCGACTCGCTCAGCGGTCCTCCTCCGGCCCACTTCCTCCACCACCACCGTATGGATGACCCCGACTACTACGAGGGCATGGATACCGGCAACCAAGGTCCTGGTGCTTACGACCAGCTGCGACGTCTGCACAACGACCAGGCTAGCCCCAGTGGCAGTGGAAGCAACGGCGACTCCTCCAACGCTACCAAGAACGGCTGGGACACCAACCAGGATACGCTTATCGATCGTGCCAACCGCCCAACCAAGATTGGGTTGCCAACCCACCACGACGCGTTCGAACCACCTCATGCTCCCTTTGCGAGCGCAGATGCTTTGAATGGTCGCACCAGCCGCGCGAGCTCCATCGCCAGCTCGGCGGACGAGTCCGAGGATTTCGATTGGGACACTTCGAGTGAGAACGACGACGACGAGGGCGAGACACGTACTCGCAAGGGCGCCAAGGTCACGCGCGCTAAACGTGGTCGAAAGGTCTACCTCGCCTGCCTGCGACTCGCTCGTCCTGTTCGTATCTTCCTCGCCGCCCTGATCGGTACCGCCATCTGTCTTACTCCCTTCATCGTCGTCACTGCCACCAACAGCTCATCGCCTGCACGTGGCCAGGTCGTCGTATGGAGTATCTGGATCGCCATCATCTGGGCTGCCGGCTGTGGAACTTTCTTGATTGTCGACTGGATTCCGCCCGTTGCACTCCGTCTCGTCATCGCAGTCTATGGAAAAGCGCCCGAGATCGTCAAGACCTACATCGAAGCATTCATGGCCACCACGCTCTACATCAAGCTCGTCCTCTGCATCACTTGGGCCTGGATCAGTCTCGGTGGTGTGCTGGCTATCCAGTATTCGTCCAACTCTCGACCCGACTATTGGCGAACCATCTTCAAGGTCATCCGCTCGCTCTTTGCCACCAGTATCATCCTGCTCGTCGAGAAGGTGGGACTCCAGTTCGTTGCGATCAACTTCCACAAGACCGCCGTCAAGGATCGTCTCGAGCAGAATCAGAAGGCGCTCAAGGCGCTCGACAAGCTGCACGAGTCCAAGTATCTCATGCAGAAGCGTCGTTTCAACCCCATGCGAAGTCGCCCCAACTCGCCCGGCTTCAAGCAGGCTTATGGTCAACACGCCGCGAAGCAGTCTCGTGATGGTTTGGGAGGTTACTTTGCGCCTCCTCAGCAGGCTGATGCGCACGCACAGGTTGGGGAGAAGCAGGGTGCTGAGCATCACCATCACCACCACCCACACATGCATCTGCACGGACACGATGGCAACCGCACGCCAACGGAACGCGAGGTGCAGAAGCGCGAACGCAAGACCAACGTCGCTTCGCAGATCAGCGAAGCTATTGCTATGGCCACTATGAAGGGAAGCAAGCTGTACAAGGGGAATCAGATTGGTTCGCAGCGCTCTGCACGAAAACTCGCCAAGTTGCTCTTCAACAATCTTTCGGATCACAAGTCGACGCTGGTTGCTGAAGACTTTGTGCCGTACTTCAAGAGCGAGGAGGAGGCACGCGAGGCGTTCAACCTGTTCGACGCGGATCGCAACGGTGATATCAGCAAGGAGGAGATGCGAGAAGCGGTGCAGCGTATCTACCGTGAACGACGATCGCTGTCGACCTCGCTCAAGGACATGTCGTCTGCCATCTCCAAGCTGGACGGCGTGCTCATGTTTATCGGACTCATCATCGTCGTTTTCATCTGGCTGATGATCTTCAACGGCGATTCGACGGTGTCCAACATTGTGCCGTTGTCGACGTTTGTCGTTGGTTTCTCGTTCATCTTTGGTAACTCGGCGAAGGCGATCTTTGAGAGCATGATCTTCATCTTTGCGACGCATCCGTACGATGTTGGTGATCTGGTGTGTATCGATGAGGAGTGGATGTTTGTCAAGGAGTTCGGATTGTTGTCGACGACGTTTAGGACGACGGTGAATGCCGAGATTGTGGCGCCGAATGCGATGTTGGCGACGAAGAAGTATATCTATAATTCGAGGAGGAGTGGGGCGCAGTGGGAGTTTACGTTGATTCAGGTTGGGTTCGAGACGTCGTTGGAGACGTTGGACCAGTTGAGGACCAAGTTGCGGGCGTGGACTAAGGAGAATGATCGAGAGTTTGGTGGGCCGTTGGATTTGAACTTTAACTCGATTACGCAGCAGAATGCGATCGAGTTGATCGTCGCGTTCGAGCATAAGAGTAACTGGCAGGATTGGGGCGCGAGGTGGGAGCGTAGGACCAAGTTGATGAAGAGGATCAAGACGGCGTGTGAGGAGTTGGGGATTGTTTACTCGATGCCGCCTCAGCCGATTACGTTCCAGCCGAAGTCGGGGCCGGCGCCGTTTAAGTTTGGGAATTCGACTTTATTGCGTCAGCAGCAGGGGCAGCAGGGGCAGCAGTCGATCTTCTAGAGTGCAGCCAGCACGGTATCTTACATTTATAGCATTCTTCTCATAGCATTCAGTATAGACGGTTTCTCTCACACACATCAACCTTAGAACCTAGACTCGTACACTCTCAATTGCATTGCTTTCCGGTCTCTCTTGCGCGAGCTGACTGTGGTCGAGCGAGGCAAGTTCCAACACAATGTCTGCAGAAGACACAGTGCGAGACGCACGACAAACGTCAAACGAAAGTCTTTTGGCATTACATACAAGGTCGAGGGAGGGGGATTGATAGTACATTTTGCTGCTCCACGCTCATTGTTCGTCAGCATACTGGACCGACTCCTCGCCCTCGTACGCCTCCTGCGGCAGCTGCTCCTCCTCGTACTCGCCCTCGTACAGCTCCTCCTCCTCGTCCACCCCCGCTGTCTCGTACTGCTGGTACTCGGCGATCAGGTCCATCAGGTTCGACTCGGCCTCTGTGAACTCCATCTCGTCCATCCCCTCGCTGATGTACGAGTGCAGGAACGCCTTCCTCCTGAACATCAGGCTGAACTGGTCGTGCGTCCGCTTGAACAGCTCCTGGATCGACGTGGTGTTGGCGATGAACGTCGCCGACATCTTGAGCTGCGGCGGCGCGATGTCGCACAGGCTGGTGAGGACGTTGTTGGGGATCCACTCGACGAAGCCGGTCGGGTTCTTTTCGCGCAGGTTGTACATTTCGTTTTCGACGTCGCGCGCGTTGACCTTGCCGCGGAAGATGGCGGCGACGGCGAGGTACTTGCCGTGTCGTGGGTCGATGGCAGCCATGATGTTCTTGGGGTCGTAGCCTCGTGCGATCAGATCGGAGACCTTGAGCGACTGGTACGCTTTCGAGCCCGGTGCGACGAGCGGTGCAAATCCAGTGGTGAAGAAGTGCAGACGCGGGAAGGGAACCAGGTTGACACCCATCTTGCGCAGATCCGAGTTGAGCTGTCCCGGGAATCGAAGCGTCGTGGAGCATCCGGACATGGCGTACGAGATGATCGAGTTGAGGTCGGCGTACGTCGGGTTCTTGGTCTGGAGCGTTCGCTGACAGATGTCGTACAGCGCCTCGTTGTCCAAGCAGAACGTCATGTCGGAGTTTTCGACGAGTTGGTGGAATGACAGGGTAGCGTTGTACGGCTCGACGACGGTATCGGACACCTTGGGCGAGGGCAGGACGGACCAAGTGGCGAGCATTCGGTCGGGGAACTCTTCGCGCAGCTTGGTGAGCAGGTTGGTACCAAGACCGGAACCAGTACCACCACCGAGCGAGTGAACCAACTGGAAACCTTGCAGCATGTCGGCCTTCTCAGCTTCCTTGCGTGCTACGTCGAGAACCTGGTCGAGCAACTCGGCACCTTCCGTGTAGTAACCTTTCGAGAAGTTGTTTCCGGCACCCGATTCGCCGTTGATGTAGTTGTCCGGACGGAAGAGCCTTCCCAAAGGTCCAGAGCGGATCTTGTCCATTGTACCCGGTTCCAAGTCGACCTGGATGGATCGCGGCACGAACTTGCCCTCCTGTCCCGAGGGCTCGAAGAAGACGCCTACTCTGCCGAGCTGCTCTTCCTCATTGTCTCCAATGTATCGACCATCGCCGTCAAGACCGTGCTCGTTGAGGATCCCTTGCCAGAAGGCAGACGAGATCTGGTTACCTGCTTGACCAACGGCGAATCTGTTGTCGGTTCAAAAGTAAGTCAGGGTCGAAGCAATGTCAGCAATCTTTCCATCGCTCAGTCCGTGTTCCCTGCGCTTGTTTGGACGTACGTAATGAGCTCACGCATGATGTGGTGTGTCGCGCGAAGAAGAGCAAGGATAAAAGGTGGTGGTGGTAGTGTTGATCCAAGCGCAAGAATCTCCGAAATCTCACGGGTGTGTGTGTCTCTCTGCCTTTGCGTGTGCGCAGATGGACGAGCCCGATCCGATTCGAAAAAGATCAACACACACGCACACACACAAACAGGGAGGACACCACAGGCTCGCGTGTTGGCTCTCATTTCGAAACCTCTGCTTTTTCCGGCGCGTAGTTTGTTTCGCGCGGTACAAGGTTGTGTTGATCTCTCGGTCTCAGACGGGCTCGCACGGTCGCGTCTCGGAAAAAAAAAAACATGGAAATTAATCAAAATTGCAGACGTAACACGTTTGGGGATTTTTTTGGGGCGGCCAGGCGCGAAAGCTCGGCGCTGTTTGACTTGAGGTCTCGGTGCATGACCAGAGAGGTGGCGCAACTTAGGTGTTGGGGTTTCTTTTCTTGATCAGGACTGACGCCTGATTGTGAAGCTGACAGTCTGCTCGCCTTGCCTGGGCTCGTGCGTCCGCACCTGATCCTTGGTCTTCGTGGCTCCCTCGATGAGCGCGTCCCATGCGCGACCGTCGTTTGGCTGGAGGTGAAGCAGTGCCACCGGTTCAAGCTCTGAGTGATCCAACGGCATGTGGAATGTCATGACGGCATTCGTGCGCGGTGCGCCCGGAAAGCTTTCGTAGATATACGGAGATACCACGAGGCATTGTCGACGACTACGCCAGCATTCAGTCATGAAGCGAGCACTGGGATCCGAGAGGTGGGTGGAGGCGCGCTGGGGTAGATCAGGATCCCTGAATGAGCCAAAGAAATGTCCCTCAGGAACGTGGAGCAGCATAGCTACTCGTTGTTGATGAGCTTCCATAAAATTGTTCAGCTCCTCCGAGACGATTGGGAGAGTCGCGCGTACATCCTCCGAGACACCTGTGAAAGGTATCTTGCCAGCTGCTGTCGACGTGGCCAGGCAGATGAGCGAGCATGCCGAGGCTAAGAAAAGCGACCCGAAACGCATTTTTGAAGCCGTAGAAGCGCAGTAGAGCCGAGAGAAGGGACTGCTGGAAGATGCAGAATCAGTTCGACCCAGCGAAGAGGGTGATCGTATATACTGCTCGTCTCCGATCTGCCACGGTCATGTCTCGCCATCCTTGCCTATAAAGCTACGGTGCCAAGACACTGTAGGTATGTTCGTTATCACGCTGCAGACATTGAGTGGTGTGTCCCACCGCAACCTAATTAGGGCTGTCTATTGTTATCAGGACCCACATTTTTGTTCACGAAATATCGTTAACATGATACACTGTGGGCTGTGAATTGAGAGAAAAGAGCCATTCACCACGCAAATGTTTGGCACGAGTAGGTGCATCTGAGCCCGTGAACAATATCATGAGACAGTGCCTTTTTGTGAACGAACATACAGCTTTGTGGCAAAGACGGGCATTGGATGAGCAAGAAGTGGGATTGGTGCTTTTTGGGCACTGAAACGAAAGCTCGGCGCCTGTTGCTTACTTGAGATGGTTCTCATCAGCTACGGAAAGACGAAATGGTCCCAGCGAGTCTGCAACTGCCCTTTAGTCTCCCTCGCACGCTCTGTGAGCTGGTTCCACGCCTGCAGCCGATCGTCCTCCGGCAGGTGAACTAGTGCAGTCGGCGGTATCTCTCCATGTTCAGGCGTTGTCTTGAACGTCATGATGTACTTCTTGAGCACTCTTCTCCCGATTGACCAGTCCTCATAGACGTAGGGAGAGAGCACAAAACAGCTTCCGAGGCGATGATTGCAGTCGACCAGGAAGCGAGCATTATCGTCCCAGACGTGACGGGAGGCATGGCTGGCTGGCTGAGGACCGAAGATCTCGAGTGCAGAGAAATAGTTGTCGGGCAGCTCGAGGATCGATTCCACTCGATGAAGCTGCTCAACGACTTGACTGCTTTGACCTGGTGAGAGCGTTCGAACAGGTAAATTGGGTGCCACAATTGTTGTTGAGAGGCAGATGAGCGAGCATGCCGCAGCGAAGAAGACTTGTACGAACTGCATCCTCGAAAGCGAATATGAATGGAGATTTGCAGAACGACGTGAAGCCGGCGTGCAGTGGGGCTATTTGCACTGAACGCTACTCCTTTACTTACACGCACAGTCACACACCGCCGCTTTTGCTCATGAAGTTCTGCCGGTGAGTCAATGCTCGACTGCAGCTTCGCCTTTATTTTCCCACGACACTATGATGCAGCCTGCCAACACCACAGTCGATAGGACCCACATCTTTATTTAGGTGTCCCGGCTGAGCATCACTCGCTGCGTGAATGTGAGAACGATTTGATTGCGACTGA
>MJEU01000022.1:0-210169 GCA_001748505.1 Sporisorium iseilematis-ciliati | reverse complement strand
TCTCTCTCTCTCTCTCTCTCTCTCTCTCTCTCTCTCTCTCTCTCTCTCTCTCTCTCTCTCTCCCTTGCTACTGTTCGGGTTGAAACAGATCTGGTCCATCCGCTTCTCCGGCGACTCACGCGAGATCGTAGCCGGAGCCCACTTTGGCGACATCTACGTGTACGACATTGAAGCTCGTCGACGCGTACTCCGGGTCGAAGGACACTCTGACGACGTCAACGCAGTGGCGTTTGCCGATGCTGCCTCCTCCAACGTGCTCATCTCTGGTTCCGACGACTCGTTCGTCAAAGTGTGGGACCGACGCTCCCTCTCCGGCGGCAAACCGGCGGGCGTGCTTATGGGTCACACCGAAGGCGTCACCTACGTCTCGCCCAAAGGCGATGGTCGATACTGCATTTCGAACGGTAAAGACCAGTCGTGTCGTCTCTGGGATCTGCGCATGATGCACAGTTCGTCCAAGTACGACCGCATGACGCACCTCGATTACGGGTTGAGGAACTGGGACTATCGCAACATGTCGTACCGCCAACCTCGGTACCAGGCGCATCCGCAGGATTGTTCGGTGATGACGTATCGGGGACATGCGGTGCTGAAGACGTTGATTCGGTGTCATTTTTCGCCCGCGGAGACGACGGGGCAGCGGTATATCTACAGCGGCAGTGCGGACGGTAAGATTCATATCTGGAATCTGGACGGCACGGTGGCGCAGGTGCTGGATCGGTCCAAGGTGAGACCGTTGTATGCGGAGAAGGATCCGGCGAATCAGATCCATGCGTACAAGGGGCCGGGTGAAGATGGGGATGAAGAGTCGGAGGATGACGATGCGGATGTGTTCAGGGAGCCCGGTGTGGCGTCGGATCCGTCGGCGCCGCCGTTGCCGTGGTTCAAGCGCAAGCATCCGGTTCGTCATGCGTCTGCAGCAAATGCGGGGTCGAGCTTCGACAACCCGCTAGCGAGCAGAGGCGGTGGGAGGGCGGGTAGAGGTCACAGAGGTATGGGCGGCGGTGGTGGAGCGGTCTGCACGGTCCGAGATGTCAGCTGGCATCCGCAAGAACCGAGTCTGATGTCGACGGCTTGGGACGGAAACGAAGGCGAGTCGGGCAGCATCGCTAAGCACGAGCTCGCCGATTGGTCGAAGCGACACATGACGCTGGAAGATGTGCAGGCGCAGATGGCTCTCGAGGCCCAGGGGTGAGCGCGCCTACTCGTGCATACGTTTCGTTTCCAGCCAATGCAACCATCCTTCTCATGCACAGCTGTATTGAGTCAGAAACCCGCATCTTGTCATTAAATCGTAAAGCATCTACGCGAATCTAAGCCTTCTCGCCCTCCCACCCAGCCAACTCGACAACGAAGCTCGCACTCAGCCTGACAAACTGCATCAAGTGGCTGAAACTGAACTCGGGGTAATCGAACGTATCCTGCGTCGTATGGATCCTCTTCAGGTTGCTGTTCTCGAACGTCGCCTCGATGGCAAAGGCGCTGTCCGCGCCGATCTTTGTCCAGCTGGCGTGGTCCGAGCCGGCGTAGCCTAGCTTGGTTTCGGTGTAGCCGATGTCGAGGTACTCGTCTACCAGCAGGCCGATGAAGGTGGTGAGAGGGGTCGAGACAAAGTCGGATACGAGGCCGACGGTTTCGGTGGTGCCGGACTTGACGAAGGCGGTCATGTCTTGCTGGAGCATGGCGTGGACTTTAGTCGCCTTGTGCTCGTACGATTGGGCTACGGCTTGGGAGCCGAGCAGCCCGCCTTCCTCGGCAGAGTACCAGTGAAACTCGACGTCGCTGACCGGTCTCCAGCCGCTCTTGAGCAGCACGCGGAGCGCTTCGATGATCGTCACCGTGCCCGAGCCGTCATCGTCGGCGCCAGGAGCGGCGAAGAACGGGAACAGGTTGGTGCTGTCCTGGTGGGCTCCCAGAATCGTCACCCCCTTGGCCGCCGTCAGCGTCGCGTTGGAACCTTTGACCTTCAACAAGATCGAGTTCTGCCCCCACGGGTGCGGGAACTCCTCCACACTGACGTAGTCGACATCCTTCACCAGGTCGGATACGGTACCCAACAGCCAGGCTTGCGACTGCCGACCCGTCTCGGACTTGTAGTACCGCGTATGGAACGACGTGAACTTTTCCAAGTTCTTCCGCGGTCCATCTTGCGATATCTGCTTGAAGACGCTCTTCAGCTGCTTCTTGTGCTCGACCTTGGAAGGGAACTTCACCTGCTCCTTGGACGCGAACCGAGCAGCGTTGAGCGAGCCGAGGTCGGGCGTGTCGGTGACGTCCATGAAATGCACGCCGCGGTACCAGAGGAGCTGCTTGCCCAGCTCGGTCGTCCAGTAGGGCTGCTCGTGCGGCGAGGTTTGGACCAGGCGCGCGGCGAAAAGGTCGGAAAACGACGAGGTGAGCGTGGTGAACAGGCTGCCTGCGAAACCGGTAGAGACGAGGTCGGACGAGATGGGTAGCGCAGAGGCGGGTGCGCTGTTGGTCGTCAGCAGCACCGCTGCGGCGGCGAGGGGGATGGTGAGCTTCATTCCTGTCGTAAAAGCTTGAGCACGAAGGTTGATGTTGTGGTTGTGCTTGAGGTTGTGCTTGAGGTTGACGGTCGATGGTGGTGGTTGACAACCTGCACAAGGGTTGTGGTTGCGCTGGTGGTGGGGGAAACAGGGGTTGAAGGGGCCGCGCAACTTCGGCTGTGGTCGAGCCGCATTTGGTGGTGGAGGTTGAATCGCCGTCCCCACCCTGTGACTCAAAACTCGGCACTTTTGCAGTCACATTTTCGCAAGCTGAATGCTGGATGACGATCTTCAGGGTCCGCCTCCTACCGAACCGCTTTCCCTTTGCGTGCCTTTTGACCGGAACGAGTCCATTCAGGCCTAACAGTCTACGGCCGAAAAAATCATCCTCAACCGTCATCTTCAACGGTCGTTTCTGCTGCTCAACACATGCTTGGCAACACACTGGTCCTCACTCTCTCTCTCTCTCGACGCCTGTCGACCACCAAGATCAGACTTGTTATTGGGCAATCACAAAAGACGAATGCCTCCAGGCCCACCCTCCGTCTCCTTCCTCCCCTTCTCCGCTTTCGTCTGTTTCTTCTTCTCGCTTGCAAACGCCTGTTTCGTCTTCATCTTTCGTTCCTTCCTCTCCTTCTTGTTCGCCTTCAATGCTTCTTTGCGTGCCTTTCGGTCCTCCTTGCTTTCGTTCCTATCGCGTTTGGCTGTCACAGCGATGGTCGAGAAATGCCTTGCCTGCTCTCCACCCTCGGTTGCGTCCGAATCGTAGTCCGAGGCGTGGTCGTCTTCGGCCGTGTCGGAGCCCGAGTCGCTGGCTGAAGGTGGGCCGTGGCCGTCGTCGTCTTCGTTGAGAGAAGGGGTCTCGGGCGTGGGCTTCTTCTTGCCAGCGTTGCGTGGTTTGGAGTACCCGACGATCTCCGGGAAGCCGGTTCGTGGGTTGATGCGGATCTTGGGCAGCCTCTCTTCGTCGTTCAGAAAAGCCGAAGCTGACGGTCGCTGAGAAGTATAACTCGTCATGCTGGGCGCCATACCGTTACCCAGCATATTCCTATTCATCGCACTCCCACCCGCCACACTGCCCGGTCGGAAAGCCGACGCGTTACTACCCCCAAACACACTCTCTTTCGCCGAGATCGTCCTCGGATGGTTCTCGAGGTTCGTCTTGGTCGACTGGATCGTCTCCACATCCCACTTCTCCCGCATATGACTTCGTGGCACCGGATCGACAATCTCCTCGTCCGGCGATTCGTAGTCCTCGTACTCGCCGAGATCTCCTTCTCCTTTGCCCTCGTCGGCGTCTTTACCAGCCCACTCGCGGCCGTCGATACGGGCTTTGCCGAGCGCCTGACGTAGGATCGTGAGTTTTTCCACCGAGGTCGAGTCGACTCCGCCGAGCGCTTCCCGGAGCTTGCCGTGCTTGGTCTCGTATTTGGCGAGGAAATCGTCCATGATGCCTTCAAAGTCTTCGCGCGTGACGGGCTCGCCGGATTCCTCGCCGTCCGAGTCGACGAATTCTTCGTCTTCCAAGGCTTCGAGCGAGGGGTCAAAGTCTTCGCGGATGCCGTATTTGCGGCCGAGTTGGGCGAATCGGTCGTCGAGATCGGTGAGGCCTTTGTTTCGGAACATGGCTGACGAGCTCATCGACCAAGCAGTGCTTCCGCCGCCGATCGAGGGAGCTTTGGTGCTCGCTGCTCTTCTCGCCAGGGCGCCCGGTCGACCTTTTTTGCCGATGGCCGAGCCACCCGCTGTGTACATGGTCCCTGCTCTCGACCCACCACGCAGCGACGCAAGCTGGTCTCGATCTTCGTCGTCGTCCTCCGCACCATCGTCCGACGATGCTTTGGCATTGCGCGCCATCTCCTGCTGCTTCTTGAATAACGCAACACGCGCTTCCAGCGACATGTTTTCCTCTCCATTCTGCTCAAACTCCTTCTGCGCTCTTGCAGCCGGATCGGCCCAGATTGCCTCGTCTCCCTCCGGCGCCTGCTCTCTCCACCCATCATCCTCCCTCACAACACCGTCCCATTCACCATCCTGCACCACCTCGCCAAAGAAGTCATCGTCCAAATCATCATCCACGAACGCTTCGTCATCCAACGCCTCCAGCGCCTGACGCAGATGCGGGTCCATGTCCGGTTGGAAGCCTTGCAACGACGGTTCGACGGCCAAGTGGGAGGTGAAACTGAACGGCATCTCTTTTTGCGATGGCAGCACGGAAGCTGGCAGGTTCAAGCCGTGCTTAGCCTCCTGCTCGCCGTCTTTCAACGCGAAGCTATCTTTTCCTTTTCCCTTGCCCTTCTTATCGCCACTTGCGGAGACCAGAATCGTATCCACCGTCTCGTCGACATTCTCTCCACCTCGTTTCACATTCTCATCGTCGTTGATCGGTCGCAGATGCTGCATGTAATCGTACTCGGTATCGTCAAAGTAGATCCCGTAGCTGGCCGCTTCGCCGATGTTGCTTCGAATGGGTTCGCCGTACTTGTCGCGGATGACAGAGGCGTCGGATTCCAGCTCTGCGCGGGTCTTGCCTTTGGCTCGGGACTGGTTGGCCGGGTCGTAGGAGAGCAGGACGTGGGCACCGGCATCGGGATCGTTGATGAGCGGGTCGCGCTGCGAACGATGGACGAGCTGGAAGTGCTGGGCGTTCTCGGAACGCCATATCGACTTGTTTTTGGTTTTGGATTTGGCTGGCATGGTGGGCTAGCTTGGGCTCGAAAGAGGCCGGATCAACGTGGTTGTGCTGCTACTGAAGAGTGGCGGTGATGGGGTGCTGTCCTGAACTTGAAGCGGCTGTCGAGACGGTCCGAGGTCGATCGTTGCCTCAATTGCGGTCGCTGACTACCTTGTGATATGGAGAGGTCGTGGGGAGTTCCGCTATTGTGATGTGAGCGTGGATGGTATCGAAGATGTTTGTCAAGAAGAGAAGTGTTGGTGGTTGCAGAGCACCACCTTTGTCAAAACTTCCAGAAAAATTTGAGGACCCTTCTGGGAGGCAATTTTTTTGCGGCAGCAGAGCGCATTCTTGAAACTTTTCCGTGACAGGGTTCAGGCTTGACTTTTTTTTTTCTTGGTTGCGCTGCTTGCTCCACACAGCGTGCTTATGTAAGCCAAATTTCCTCGCTGAATCGCTTTGCAGCTCTTCACACCTCGACCTTCCTTCTTGGACGACATCATCTGCCTCCACCAACCACATCCGCCTCCAAGCGTCCTCACACATCGCCATGGCAGCCTCAACATCAACCTCTGGCCGCCTTCTGCTGCCCGGTCAACCAGTCTCGGTCGCCTCCTCCTCCAGATCCCAACTCGAGCTCGGCACGGGCACCTACACACGCGGCGACTACATCCTCTCCTCGCTCGTCGGCTACGAATCACGCACATCCTCCTCTTCATCCTCGTCCAAACCGACGCTCTCCATATCCGGCGTCGAAAATCGCTTCGTCGTTCCCCTACCCGACTCGACCGTCATCGCGCGCGTCACCCGCGTCACTCCACGCCAAGCCTACCTCTCGATCCTCATCGTCGACGGTCAACCGTGCGGCTCTTCGTCCTCCACCTCTTCCACCTTCGTCCAGTCGGGACTGGGCAACCATGCGGCGGGCGAAGGCGAAGGCGTCGACTTTCAAGGCGTAGTCCGTTCCCAGGACGTAAGAAGTACAGAAAAGGACAAGGTGAAGCTCGCAGACTGCTTCAGACCCGGCGACATCGTCAGAGCGACAGTCATCAGCTTGGGCGACGCTAGGAGCTACTACCTCTCGACAGCGGGGAACGAGCTGGGTGTCATCTACGCGGTGAGCGCCACGAGTGCGGGAGCAGCAGGAGAGGGGGAAGCGGTGGCTGCGGCAGGTGGGGCGGGTTGGAACGTAAGCGGTAATCCGATGGTTCCGATTAGTTGGAATCAGATGATAGATCCAGTCACGGGCGTGGTGGAGAACAGAAAGTGTGCCAAACCTGACTCGATCTAGAAAGCTCAATGTACAACAGCAAATCACAGTCTTCTTTGGAAGGAATGCGATCCTAAATGATTTCCATTCTAAGAAAACGTCAACCGTCGTATCTCGTACAAGTATCGTGCACAGCGTCAAAGTGCGCTTCTCCTCACTCAATCCTTACGATGGAACAACGAATGCTTCCTCTTGCCCTCCTCACTCATCACCTTGACATGAGGATGGTCAGGCTGCTCCCCTGGTTTGCCATCCTTCAAGATATGCGCGCACGTTCGGATGTTCTTCAACCACTCGTCGCCCTTGTCGTCGTCATCCTCGAATTCGGACAGACCGATCGAACCCAATCCAGCAGCATGTGCGTCTCGGCTGATACCGTCGTACGGCGCACCACGAGGTGAATGCGTGCCTTCGTGCTGATGAGCCTGAGCATGAGCGCCATCGATCGCTGAGCGCAGCATGTCGGTTGAGTTGCTTCTCGACATGACTGGTGTGCGAGTGAGCGGGCTATCCGTGTCGCTGAATCGGCGGCCACGAAGCAAGTCACCCAACGTGCAACGCAGCGATGGCTCAACGGCCATCATGCGCGAGAGCGCCGAACGCGTCTCACGTGGCAACAGACGGAAGATGCTGTCCGCCGCACCTGAAGTGAACGTAGTTTGGGACGAAGCCGACGAAACGCTATCGCTGCGGTGCGCGTGCGGGCGCACATCGTCGAATGCTCCTCCATTGCCGCTCTCTGCAGTGGTCACGCTATCGGCGAGCGTCGAAGTAGGCGAAGAGACGACGGGCGAAACAGCACTGGGACTGGAGATCATCGTGCTACCGGTGCCATTGTTGTTGCTGTCCTCCCCGCCCAGAATCCTGTTGCCTTCGAAAGTATCGCTGAGCGAGGGCGAGTGCGGGTTCGAGTGGATCGAGTGCGGCGTCATGTAACCAGCCTCTTGTGCCGATCGGATCTGAGGAGCAGGACCATTGTCATCCGAGCTGGTGACCGGATCGATAGTCGACATGCCGAGGTTCTTGCGCAGCGCCGACACATGTTCGCTCGAAGTGACGCGGCTCGCCATCACGCTCGAAGCGGGCGTGCTGCTTTGCCTACTAGGCCCCTCGCTGTTCGTGTTGCTCCTAGAAGGCTCAGAAGCGGGAGCCTTACACAGCTCGGGATGCGAGGTAACGAAGAGCTTGAAGCTGGCATCGGTCTTCATGTCTGGCAGCTTCCACGGGAATCGTCGCAGAATCATGCAGAGGAAGATGATGGCGCAACTCCATACATCGGTCAACCTCGGATCATACGTCTGCTGGGACAGCACCTCTGGCGCCAAGTAGGGGTCTGAGCCCACGACACCAGTCGCCACGACCTTGCTCTTGCCTGGCGAATGGAAGACGGTGGCAGTACCGAAATCGATGAGCTTGACCACATTGCCCGTAGTCATGACACAATTGTCGAGCTTCAAGTCACGGTGGGCAAGACCCATGGAATGAAGGTAGTCGACACCATCACAGATCTGACGGAAAACACAGTAGATCTCTTGACGGCACATCTTTCCGCTCATAACGACGCTGAAGAGATCGTAAGGAGCGTACTCCATGACCTCGTAGTAGTGGCCGTGATCGGAAATGATGTCGATGGTCTCGATGATGTTGATGTGGTGCAGCGTACTGCCGATGCAGAACTCGGCGGTGACCTTCTTGATGTACTCCTTTTCGTTCTCACCCGGTCTGCGCTGACGGAACTCTTTGACGGCAAAGACGGTGTGATCCTTGGAGCGCTTGATGAGACGCACAGTACCGCCAGCACCCGAGCCCAACACCTTGCCCCATTTTCCATACTTTTTGGCCAAATGAGCGTGATCTTCGCCGAGAGGGGGCGAATCCTTGCCGTGACGCTTGGGCGTTGCAATGCCGGAGCGGCTGCTGTCGCTGCGCGAGTCGCTGTTGTGGTGACCGATGTGGTTTTGCAAGAACTTGCGCAGGTCTGTAAGCGGATTGTGGTGACCGGAATGCTCCTTGTCCTTCTTCTTCTTATGATGACCGTCGTTGTCGGAAGGCGAAGCTGCGCCGCTGCTGCCTTCGTTGTTCTTGCGTCCGCCACTGCTGCCGAGGCGCTCGGTGTTGCGCCGTGAGCCAAGCTTGGGGAAGATGAACTGAGGAGGCGTGCTGGAGGCATCACTGTTGGAAGCATCAACGCCACGAGCTGACGCAAGACCACTGGCACCTGCTCCTTGAACGGGCTGGAAAGAGGTGCCGGTCATGGCGCCGCTGACGACTTTGTTGAGACCGGAGAGCGACTGGTTCTGAGATCCACTTGTGACGGGAGAGACTGTTGCAGAGGTGACGTCGTTGATGGGCAGATGGGCGGATGCGCCGCCGGTGCCGATAGGAGTAGCCACACCCGAGTGATCCGCACGCTCGCTCAAGCCCATCTGCTTGAGGTTGTCGGATCGGATTCTGGCAGCGGAAGCGCTTGGACCGGTGATGGCATCGACGGGGCCCGAAACGATGGCCGAGGAAGCTGCATCGACGCCTGCTGAAGAAACGGGAGAGGCCATTTGAGAAGGAGACGAGACCATCATGGCGCTCTTGTTCTGTACAGGTGTGGGTAGGTCGGAGGAAGAGGCGGATGCGGGATCTTGAGCTTTGGTGCTGCTGATGGCGAGGTAGCCTGGAGCATTTGAATCTTCGCGCAGGGTCATCTGGTTGGTCTGCGTCTCGAGATGAACAACGTCTGCGCCTTGTTTATCTTGATCTGGTTGTGCGGAATGTTGGACGATCGGGTCCATTGGCTTTGAGGACAGCATGCTGAGCGAAAGGGCCTATGGGGCTGTCGTCAGCGTTGCAAGGCTGACGGCAGGATGAGGATGGCTAGCGGGATGGAGGCTGAAAAGTGTCACCCTTGAACGGATGCGCGTGTGGTGCTGAATATGGAATCAGCACGTTTTACTGATATTCGATCCGTAAGAAGGATAGAGGAAAGAAAGGAAGACTGAGACCGTTGCAAATGACGGCTTTGCCAACGCATTCAAGTTGTATGGGAATGTACGTGGTGTGTAAAGATTGTCGATCTGAGGTAACACGCGGACAGATATTTTTGCTGAGCCGCCGTGAGCAAGACCGAAATGATGTCAACAAGGAAGGATGACTCGATACTGGTAGGAGATAGTTGAGACGATTATGGACGTCGATGTTGCGTGGAAGTCGCCAGGCTTCCGGTTGTGCCGGTGGGTCTAACCTTGTTGGTCGGACGCGTGGAAAGCGGGTTGAGGGTTTTGAGATGGATTCCGTAGACCGACGGGAATGACCGCTTCGATGAAGTGTTTGCTAGCTTGCTTTGCTCTTGCACTTTGCGCAGACAAAGGGAGCCGACCAATGCCGTTATAAGAGCGAAAGGCGTTGAGATATCCGTCTTGTCACGGAGTGGCGCGCTTTTACGCTGCAGAAAGCAAATAAGGTTTTGGATGACAAAGGGAGCAGCGTGTAGCCGATCAGCGAGGGTGCGACGGAGTTGGCTCGAAGATGGTGATGGTGAGGAAGGTTACGAGACGATCAATAGATGCGAAGGAGGATGAGACGGGTCAAAGGTGGAGGATCACGTTGTCATAGACTGGATTTTGTGGATGGGATGGACCAAGCACAACGCACAGAGGAAGAGCAGCCGAGCGAGCGAGCGACACACTCACACTGTCTGGAGAAAGCGGCCAGCAAAAGCCGAAGAGGCGAAATGGCCGCGCTTTTGTTGCCTGCGTTGCGTTTTTGCGTTGGAAAAAAGAAAGAAAAGGCAGAAGGCCAGAGAGGGCGTCGAAATGCGATCATTGGTCTGGAATTCCTTTGGCTGTGACAGAGAGCCAAGCACCAAGGCTGCAAGTAGAAATTGGAGCGTCTTGGATTTTGCACTGGCCACCTCCCTTTTCCAGCCTGCCAACTTAGCCGCGCGGTTGCAATCCACTTGACAAACAAATGAAAAAACTGCATCATTGTTCTTCTGCATAAGAGGCTCTGACTATCGGCAAAGAGAGGGACCTGGCGTGATGCGATATTTACGATAGCAGCCTCTTCTATGCTCATGTTGGTGGCTTGTTCTCAATCGTCGGCTTGGCTTGGCTGTTCGGCATCGGATCAACCAATCAAAAGTCTCTCAAATGGTTTGTCTACTGCCGAGAAAAGTTTTGAATTTGTAGCCACACAGAGAAACCAAGAGCGCTTTTCTCAGCCTGCTTTTCACTCCAGCCGCTTCTTCATCTCGACCAGTCCTTCTCTCTTTACTGACCCTCGACCGGCAATGCAGATGGTGACCTTGTGGGATCGTCACGCATTTGCGAAATGATTTGCGACTCGACCGCGAGTTTCTTGATGAACGATCCAAACTGGTTTGTCAGTCTGGATGACTGAAGAATGGCGTCGGTAAATCTTTTTTTTTTTCAGCCAACTCAAACCAACGCACCGGAAATTTTGCCAACCAGCGCAGCTCCGTGGACCCTTTCTTTTGGCCGCTGAGCATGCTCGAGACTGACGTGAAATCCTGCCGGAGAGTGGGAGCATAGGTTGCTAGACATGATGACAATAACCGATACACTCCGATGCCTTCCCATTCCGACAGAGGCTGAGAGGCGCAGCAACATCGACAGCAGCAAATAGGATTACCGGCTGTCGCGATGTCCTTATGTCCGATGTCGAGTTTGAGTTTCGGCTTTGCACTTAGCTACGCCAGACTTCAACGTCGGTTGCTGCTCGAATCCGACAAATAGAGCTCAGTTGGAGACGGTGTCGCTCATCGTCATCACTGACGGTCGAGCACTCACATCACACCCGACAAGACTATGCAGGCGTGTAGTGGATCCGTATCAGATTGAAATGCAGCCATTGCGAAAAACGAATGTGTCAAAACGAAATGATTATAGACAGAGACTGAGGAGTCGACGAGATGTGCAAGTAAGACCAAGTGGCGTGCAAAGCGGACTGCGGTCGGCTAGAATAGTGCAAGAGCTCACACCGCAGCTGCTGCAATCCAGACTAGCTGGTCACGAAAGCTTTTAAACAAGCAACGATCCAGCCATGGCAGCAACAACACACCCAAGCATCGCAGCTGAGCCCACACGAGCCGTGGTCGAGGCCGACGAAGTCTGGCCGCTCGAGCTCGAGCTCGAGCCCGAAGAGCTAGAAGACTGCGAAGAGCTGGGGGAAGAGCTCGAGCTCGACGTGGCAGCGGCGCTCGACTGGCTCGTCGAAGCAGACATGCTCGAAGTACCCGCAGAAGACGAAGCAGAGGTTGAGACAGAAGCAGATGACCCCGAAGCAGAGGTAGACGATGTCGAGTTTCCAGACGAAGAAGTGGCCGAAACGCTACCAGAGACGATCCTGCCCAGACCCCACGGAATCGCGGGACCTTCAGGCTGCTTGGCGTAAGGCGGCGAGGTCACCGATCCGCTCTTGTCAGCAATGGCGAATCGAGTCGTCCAAGTAGGGTCCTGTCCGCTGTGAGTGAACTGGAAAAAGTAGATGGCCGAGTTGGGCGAAACGTTGGGCGCAGTCCAGAGCAGCTTGCCAGCTCCCGAAGAGGTTCCGTCGATACCCGTGGCGACTGTGTAGAGCTCAGTCATGTTCTGGTTGGATCCAGTCATGAACTTGATCTCCATGCTCTGCCAGGCCTCGTTGGTGGTGGTGTCCCACTGGATCAGCAATGGCGAGCCTTCGTTGGTGGTGCTGGGAGTCAGAGGAGAAGGTGCGCTGCTAGCCGTCGAAGAGCTCGACTGGCGCTTGGCGTGGTGGGGAACCGCAACGACGGATGAGACGCTGGCCAGCGCGACGAGGGCCCAAGGCGCAAGAGTAGCAGTGAAGAACTTCATTTTGATGGAGGGAATGCGGACTGTTGTTGGAGAGGTGATGGTCAAGGTGATGAGATGCGGTCAGTATTATGGTTCTCTCGTTCGCATTTGCTGTTCTTGAGCAGACTGATCGACCTTCATGCGTCTGACGCCCGGCTATCAATGTTGTCTGATGACCCGGGTCCAGGAACCCTAGTCCCGTAGACGTTGCAAACAATGCCGACGGGCGTACTAGATACAAAATTTCTACTCTCCGCTAGCTAGCGACCAATGGATGCACCATGTCAATATGCCGACACTCGGCGCGCGGATCCGTGATGCTGGTACAGCCGACTCGTTTTGGGCAAGAGTACATCTAAGACCCTTGCGCCGACACACCATGATCCAATTTGGCAAGATGTCTGGGACCCGTGTCGCTTCCCGTAGAGTTGTCTATGCTGTTTCGTCATCCATCCCACGAGTCTCGATGCATGCATGCTTGGCCGTTGTGTCGAATCCAGCAGACTTTGATCATCTCCGAGTTGCTATGATCATATGAAGCCATCCTTCCATGGTGTCTGGGAACAAAACTTACACTGATCAAGAGGGTCCTAGACGGAGCGAGTTGATTGCGAATGCGACGTTAAGGTTGAAAGCTGAGGCAAAGACGAATCTCGAGGAGGAACCGAATCAAAAGAGTGACGACGGTGGGCAAATGAAGGACTGGAGAGATATATGAAGAGTGGAGAGGGGGTCGCTTGGTAGGTGAGGGGGATGATGAGGAGAGGAGGAAGGGACAGTCTTGAACAACGACGAGAAACAAACAGGATGGGACCACAAACGAGCTGTGCAGAGTCCGGAGAACCGACGCTGGGGAAACGAGCTTAGCCCAGCCGCGCACGATTCGAAAACTTTCACTGCAGGCTGACGGCAGTGGGATCAGGAAGTTAGGGGGTGCTTGCTTGCTGGCGTTGCGGTGGCCGCACATGAGCTCCAACAGAATGTGGGTCAAAGAAATGCAAAGCCACAGACATGAAAGGGAAGGCACAAGCGTTTGACATGCAAGAATGCAAGCGCAGCGGAACAGAAGCCTCTCTGCAGAAACAGACAGCTTTTCGAGTCGTGAGTCCAACACAACAACACGCACGCGAACCACAAAGCTGCCGAGTGAAAATCACAGGAACACGCACACACAAACCTCACCGACGACGCTGCAGATCCTGCGACTCTGCATCTCGGCTGGAACTCTGAATCGAACTCGACAGCAGCAACACACAAAACGCACGCACAAGATGCAAAGAACTTCGGGCTGCCTTCTCCGTCTCGCTTGGCCCTCAACCACCTCTTTTGCTTGGCAGCCGAGAAGCCCCTACAAAAGGCCCAAGATGAAGGCGCTGACATTCCACCAAGCTAAAGCTTCATAGCAAGCCCAAACACCGATTCGCCATCCTTCAGACGGTGTTGTTTGCGGCATTCATCACCTCACTCGGCGATCAAAGGAACCCTTGACGATCACACAGAAGGATCAGGAGTGGAAACATCAGACTCCGACGTCCAAGCCGAGCTGCGCCGACGTCAGAGCATCAAACCAGGAAAAGCAGTGTCGGTGTCGGAGGTGCAGCTCGACATGCAGCGCGCGAAACGCATCGTGGCAGCCTAAAAGTGTGCGGGAATGCGGCGACGCAGGACAGCTCTGCGCGCCGGGTGCCAAAATTCTCAAACTGTTAGAGCGAGTGAGTCAGAGATCGGGTCTCGGAAAAGGAATCCGTCACGTGAGCTCGAACAAAGTGGCAGAAGTGGAAATTTTACGAGAAAATTTCAGTTTCGAGCAGCAGAAAGATGAGGAGAAAGGAGAACCCTGAACGCTCTTCTTCCTGGCTCAGCTAGGCGCTGTGGAGCATCTTTCCGCTTCCTCTCTCTCCCTCTAACTTCGACGCCAGCCACCGTTCCGGACGCCATTCCTCACTATCCTACCGGCACAGCAGCTCAACGCTTTCACACTTCACTCCTACATCACCACATAGCGTCGACACAGACGCTATATAGATATCGCCCAAGATGGCCAAGATGAAGCAGAAGGGCAAGTCCGGTGCGGCCAAGAACTACATCACCCGTAACCAGGCCATCAAGAAGCTCCAGGTCACTCTCGCCGACTTCCGTCGTCTCTGTATCCTCAAGGGCATCTTCCCGCGCCAGCCAAAGAGCATTCGCAAGGCCAACAAGGGCTCGACCGCACCCACCACCTTCTTCTTCGCAAAGGACATCGCATACCTCCAGCACGAGCCTGTTCTCCAGTCGTTGCGAGAGCACAAGACTTTCGCAAAGAAGCTGTCGCGTGCCATTGGCCGAAGGGAGTGGGCCGCCGCCAAGAACCTCGACGAGAGCAAGCCTACCTACCGTCTCGACCACATCATCAAGGAGCGATACCCAACCTTCCGCGACTCGCTCAAGGACATCGACGATGCTCTCTCGCTGCTCACCCTCTTTGCCAACCTGCCCGCCACGGACAAGGTCTCTGCTGAAGTCATCGCCACTTGCTCGCGCCTCTGCGCCGAGTGGCAGCTGTACGTCATGAAGACCAAGGCGCTCAAGAAGGTCTTCCTCAGCATCAAGGGTATCTACTTCCAGGCTGAAGTCAACGGCGAGACCATCACTTGGCTCGTTCCTTACCTCTTCACTCAACACATCCCCTCCGACATCGACTTCCGCATCATGTACACCTTCCTCGAGCTCTACCAGACCCTGCTCGGCTTCGTTCTGTTCAAGCTCTACACCGACGAGAACCTCGTCTACCCACCCAAGTTCGATGCTGCCAAGGACGAGCAGGCTGCTGGCTTTGGTGCTCTCAGCCTCGACCCTGCCAGCGCTGCAGTGCTGCGTGGCGAGAACACGATTGCTTCTGCCAGCGACGATGCAGCGGCAGCATCTACATCATCCACCGTAGTCACTGCTTCGGGCAAGAAGGTCTCGGCCAAGGACGTCAAGAAGCAGATCAAGGCCATCTCCAAGTCGAGCAATATCGGCGTCGACGCTGAGGAGGACGAGGACGTCGAAGATGCCGCAGCGCAAGCAGAGCAGGAAGAGGAGCGATTCGTCGAGCAGCCCTCAAAGTCGACGGAAGAGCAAGAGTTGGAAGGTCACTTGACCACCTTTGACGAGATTCAGGCAGCTTCCGCGGCGAGCGAAGGTGCAGCCAACGGATTGTTCACTCCATACGTATTCTACATCTCGCGAGAGTGCCCTCGCGCAGTGATCGAGTTTGTCCTGCGATCGTTTGGCGCCTTGCCAGGGCGCATTGGATGGGACATGGTAGCAGGTGCAGGCAGCGCGGTGGACGAGGACGACGCTAGGATCACACATCACATCATCGACCGACCTGTGCCTGCAAGCGGCATGAAGAGGTACGCTGGCAAGCGCGTATTTGTTCAGCCTCAGTACATTGTCGACTGCGCCAACGCGAGGAAGTTGCTCCCCGCTGGTGCTTACGGACCTGGTCAGACGTTGCCACCACACTTGAGTCCCTTCGTCGACGATGCCGAGGTGGCTCGTCGTGGTGGCTACGTTCCCGAGGAGGCAAGAGAGCAGCTCGGACTCGAGGCCGATGCTGCTGCTGTCGCTTCGGAGGACGACGAGGACTCGGACGAAGAGGTCGAGGAGGACCAGGACATCGACGAGGACGAGGAGCAAGAAGATGACGACGAGGCAACCACAACAACCAAAACCAACACTGCCAGCTCGCGTCCAGCACTTGCAGCACTTCTCGCAGACCCTACCGACTCTGCCGAAGCTGGTCTTCTGGACGCCGCCGAACTCGAAGCCGAAGCAGCTGGTGGTGAAGACGCACTGGAAGATATGCGTCGCAAGCACGCAGCCGCACTCAGACAGGCCAAGAAGACCACCAAGTCATCTTCAGCGCCACTCAAGCGCAAGACCGAGGAGCAGGAGGCTAAAGAGATGTCCAAGATGATGATGAGCAACCGACAACGCAAGCTGTACGAAAAGTTGAACTACTCTTCGGGCAAGCGTGCCGAAGAGACGGCCAAATTGCAGCAGAAGAAGAAGGCGCTCAACAAGAAGGCTGTCAAGGGCAGGAAGTGAGGGTTTCGTTGCGGTATCATCCATTTTTGCATCTTATGGTTCCGGTCACAATGCGAGCTTAATATTTTGTTGTCATCTTGACGTGCGTTGAGTTGTTTGGTCTGATGACATGAGTTGGTTGGATGCGGACTAAGTAGATGTGAGCCAGGTCACGTTGCCGCGCAACTTCAAAGCGAGTTCGAATAGCCGCAGATACTTCGGAGAGAGGCTTCCATTTACAATGATTTCTACGAACTCCTTGCTTGAGTTGATCGAACGCTTCAACGGATCAGCTCGAGGGTTTCATCATGCTATCGAACGCCGCATTTGACAGCAAGGAAGGAGGCATGTTCGCCAAGATGCTCTCATTGTCACTTGCGAAGACCGAGATCCCCGATCGTGACAACGTTCGACCCCAATCTGGTGCTCAAACGCAAGCGGTAGCTAAGCTGTAGGATGAAGGTCGACACTCGACTCTGTACCGGATCGGTGGTCTGATTGTAACGCTCAAAGGGTTGATAAGGTTCTCAATTAGATGTCGCTGCAGGCACCCTGACCAGCTGTCAATGATCGTCGATTTGCAGCCAAGTCTCACGAGAGAGCTGGCACTGACACTTCGATCAAAGTGGGCGAACAGCTGCCTCAACGCACGCAGCATTCCGGCGACTTTTTTCAGCCGTTTTGCGCCATTTCTTTCCGTCTACTGATCCGCATCCCTGACTTGTGTGAGTCTGAGACACCGTCCTGATCGATAGCGCGTCAAGTGGCAGCATGAGCCACGGAACAGGTCGAAATCAATTTACGCGCGGTGTGATCTTGGATTTCCTCTCCGCACTCCTTCTCCAGTTTGCCGTTCTTGGCGGCGTGTTTGCGGTCAACTTCTAGCTTAGAGTCGACTTGCATTCACTGACACTCTTTCAACAGGTTCGCCTGCATTATTCAGCGTATTGCTTCGGCTTTCAGGTGCAGATCGCTGCCGTGCATCCTTTAACTTAACCTTGATTTGCTGCTCAAGAGCGCGGGGATACTTGAAAGTTGACACAACTTTGCCTTTCAATCAATTGATCAATCAAGGAGTGGGCGTTGACATCCGCCTTGCTTCCATCACCCGTGCTTCGAGTGGAAGACTGTTGTCTCACAATCAGTTACTGGGCAAGACAGAAGAAGAACGCAATTGTGTCAGAACGGCGGCGTCAAATGTCAAGAGGAAATGTGATTGGTCTGTTCTCCTTGAGTCTCCGCATTTGCTGGTGTTTCGGTGTCTGGTCAAGTGCCGTTCCTCGCTTCTTCTGCTTTCCCCGCTCTCTCCCTCTCAATGCTGCTGTGCATGAGTTACGGTCCACACGGTCACACGAAGCGAGCATCAGATCAGCCGCCTCGCGACCACATTCACGACCCACTTCCCGCTGTCGATGGACCACCGCATCCCCCCATCTTCACACGCTATCCAATCTGTGAACCTTTCACGATCCGCTCGGGTCCTGACATTGGACTGCTTTGGTGCTGTGTGTCTACGTTCGAAATGCACCGCCATGCAGTGTGACTGCCGCTAAGATCGCTCTGTCCTGTCAAAACGCATCCGCCGCCGCGTTCGCCTCTCTTTCAGTCGGAATTGTCTCTCCGCTTTCTTCGATTGCAATCGCCTTGCCGAGCAGCCGCCCACACTGTCACCTCGACCATTCAGACAGCTCAGCATCGACACAACTTCCCTTTGCCCTACCTCCCTTCTCACTTGCTTGCATTCATCCTTGTCGCCTCCATCTCATTTTCCGAACCACTCGTGAGCGAACGCTTGTAACGCCTCTCGAACCGATCGTCGACCATCGCCATCGCCCGTCAAGTGGCTCTACAGGTCTCATCGTCATCCTCCGACTCGTTCTTGGATCTTGATCGACTTACCTTGTTCACATCCACTCAGCCGACTCTGACTCGCTCCATCTGCCATCTCAACTTACTTAGCCCAACCTCTCTACTACTCTGGAGGGAGCAGGACCACCAACCGTTCGCAGTCATTCGTCGTCGAGGGCTTGCACAAAATGTCTGCCAGACTACGCCGACCTCAGCCGGACAGGAGCCGTATCATCAGCTCCATGGGATTGCCTCCTCGTGATCCCGTCCCTGAACCCACCAGCCCCACCTATCAGCAAACCTTCCCTCGCTCGCGCCGAGACAGCAACGCTTCTTACCAAAGGCACAGCGAGCGCTCCTTCAACGGCAGACGCGCTCCAGTCGACTCTGATGACTACGATGCCCCTCGGCGTGACCGCTCCTCGCGTCAGCGCGACGCCGACTCGCGCCAAGACTCGCGACGAAGATTCGAGAGCCTCCCTGCTTCGCGCTCTCGTACCACCAGCAGTCGCAGACCTCCTCTGCCCAACTTTGACGACGACCGCGACCGTCGAGATCTAGATGATCTCGACGAGGAGGAGGATCTCGAAGAAGAGCCGCGCACAAACCGCAGGCGAAGCATCAATCCTTCTCGTCGAGAAGAGGCCTCGCGCGGCGCAACTCGCTCCGAACGCGGCGGTGCTGCCCCAGCCAAAAGCCATCGTCGTCAAGAGAGTGACCCCTACCGCCAGCCCGAACCGTACGAAGACTACTCCAACGCAAGCTACACCAAGCGCGAACCCAGTCGTTCCGTCTCCAACGGCGACCTTGGAGGTGACTACCGTCGTCGATCCGCAATCTCACGATCGGCGAAGCCAAGTTCATACGATACCCCTGCAGCTCGCCGTGACGATCTCGATCCGTCATACCAGAACGACCGCCCTCGCTCCTCCCGGCCTCCCGCTGCACGTGGCGGAGGTGTTCTCAACCGTGTTCTCAGTCGCGCCTCAGGAGGCAGCCGCGACAGATCAAACGCTTCGTCTTCTCGCATGGAGAGATCATCGTCGACCCGTCTCAACCGCTACAGCCACATGCAGCCTTCTGGTCGACGTGACGATGACGAAATGGAACTTGCACGCATCGAAGAGGAAGAGATGCTCCTCGCCATGCAGAAGCGTCGCAGCGCTGCCAACCAAGCTACCAAAGGCTACAACGAGTCTGACCCTCGCTGGTACAGAGACGATCGAGGCTCTCGCACTTCAGCCTCTCAACCCCGAAGTCGCGCCAAGGCTACTGGACTAGAGCGAAGCGCAAGCGCTATCAGAAGGAGCATGGATCGCGAACGTCAGCGCACTCTCGACGCGCTTGAGCGAAACGACCGCCAGCTGCCCTTGGTATCTCGCACCGATGCTGTCGTGCGCTCGCGATATCAGTCCAAGCCACTTCCGCGATCAGAGTCGCAGTCACGTCCCAAGGACGCTGCTCGATCTCGCAATGGCGCTGTACCTCAAAAGTCTTCTCGTGATGCCGCTCTGGCTGCTGTCACCGGCGTGTCCGCCGGTGCTGTGGCTGCGAACGCTATCAACAAGCGAGATCGCAACGGTAAGGCGGCTCAGCGTGACGAAGACATCGACAGCGAGAGTGACAGTTCTTCCGACGATGACGATTTGCAAGACGCTCCCCAGCCAGCCGATGTGCACGACGACGACGCCATTCCTATCATCGTCGCTGGTTCCGCCAAGCCCGCTGCGACCGGAAAAGGTGCTCCTGTCACCTCTTCTGCCGCCAAGAAGGTTCAAGAGACCACCAGCGACGACGATGAAGACTCGGACGACGACGACTCGGACAACGAGAGCACCGAGCAGACCTCCGAAGGACTCGAGTCTGCTGCCAAGCCTGCGCCCGCCATTCCGATTGCTGCCGCCGCTCCCTTGGGCGCGGTTGCTTCCAAATCTAGCTCCAAGCTAGTCGCCACCAACGCAAACGGACGCTCTGCACCCAAGGGATACATGAACTTCACCCGCAAGACCGCCGCTCCTCCTGCTGCTGCTGCACCGGTAGCAGCTCCAGCTGCCACGGCTGGGGACTTGTCCGAGTCGGAGGACTCCGAAGACAATGAAGACGACGACGATGACATCACGGAAGAGGAAGAAGTGGAGGCAGCGCCGACACCGACACGATCGCGAGCCACTCCTGCTGCTGCAATCGCTGCTGCGGCTGGTGGAGCCACTCTCGGCGCTGGCGCATTGGCGGCAAAGCGCAGCGCTCAAGCTGAAAAGGAGCAACGTAAAGCTGCCAAATTGCAAGCCGAACAAGAGAAGAAGGCCGCCGAAGCAGAGGCTCGCGCCGCCAAAGCTGATCGATCCGCCGAGAAACGCCGAGCCAAGCAAGAAGCTTCAGCCGCGGCCGCGGCCGCCGCTCTCGCAGCCAAGGAGGCCAAGCGCAGCGAAAAGACCAAGAAGAAGGAGGCTAAGCAAGCAGAGTTGGAGCGCAAGCGAGAGCAAGAGTCGCAAGCACGCGACCGTGCCATCCGTGACAAGGAGGAAGCAGAAGAACAACGTTTGCTCGCTGTACGCGATCAGGAGCGTGAGCGTGAAGCCAAGGCTGAAGCTCGACGTGCAAGCCGCCGTCCTGCTAACGGTGCTGGTGCCAAGAGGCGTGCCGACGGCGTCAAGCCATTGACACCTCAGCAGCGCCACTACCTGCTCAAGGCGCTCGTCATGCTGCAGATGCAGTCCGAGTTCAAGGAGCTCGAAAAGCTCGGTGCACTCACCGAGTATGGCTATCCCTTTTCGAGCCATCGCTCCAAGCTCACTCGTGTCAAGACCTTCGAGCGTGGTGAAGAAGCCGGCGACTATGCTGGCGCTGCTCGTGATCCGTATGCCAACGAGGACGCCATGCGCGAGGGTGAGGATCTGCAAGAACCGCTTCTGCTACGCCATCTCTTCCATGTGCATGGGCGTTCTTTCCCAGGTCTGGACCAAGCTCCCGAAAAGTACTGGCAGAAGCGTATCCAACCCTTCTTTGACGAGATGGCGGCTCGCAACTTTTCGACTCTGATCGAAAGAGGCGAGGTTTCCAAGCGTCATCTCTACGCTCTCGCTATTACTCGCTACCTCGGCAGTTTTGTCTCTCGTGGCTTCGGCGTACGTGGCCTCGACGAGACGCGCGGACCAGGCCTGGGTGAGCCCGGTACCGAGAAATGGGGTGTTGGCAAGAATTGGGGCAAGGGTACCGTCAAGCGTGGCCTTGATCGCCCCGAACGCATCGATGCTGACCTGATGGACCAGATCGACAACCTCTTCGAAGGCGAAGGTGGCCGTCTCTGGCGCGCTGCTGGCAAAGAGTGGGCCCAGGTGCATGGTGACTGGTGTGCGTTCAAGGAGAGCATCATCGAGAGCGAGACGGGTCTCGAGGAGGCGATCCAACACCTCGACATTGGCAACATCAAGAATTTGCCGGCTCGATACCGCAACTCGGTCGAATTCACGCGCATCCACGCTGCTTACATCTTCCATGCTTTGTTCGTTGCGGCTCCCAACTCTGACGACCTATTCAAGATGGTCAAGGGCATCCATGCGTTGGCTCCTTACTGGGGAGCCAAGCAGCTGCTCAAGTACGCTAATGCCGAGACGATGATCTCTGGCATTCTCTCGCTGCTGCTGGCAAGACCCGGTGGTGCCAAGTCGCTGATCCAGCGTGTCTTTTCTTATGTTATTGGCAAGGAGGCGTCGCATATCCAGAAGGAATTCGTCATTCCCATTCGTAAAGAGATTGGCGATCCCGAGCTGACCAAGAAGATCGAGGACTACGTCAGTCGCGGCGACCGCGTCGAGTCTCTCAAGATGCAGCGCGATGCCAGGAAGCGCGGCGACGACGTCCTCACCACAATCTTGCTGACGGCAGGTGGAAAGTTGAGCCCTGAAGCCGAAGACCACGTGCTCGAACTGCAGCGCTGCTTTGCGCTCTCTCCCTACCGGGGCAATCTCAATCTGGCCTATCCCGAGACGACGCCGGCAGGTGTCGATCGGCCACCTGTTCCATCGTGGGGTGCACAGGGTGCCGAGCACACGCGCGCTCGCAAGTTTGCGCTGCTCAAGCTGCTTCTGCGCGAGTGTCTCAAGCGCCGTGACCGAGAGCAGGCGGTCGAGATGGCCAGCGGAAGCCTTGTCCCCGCTATCATCAAGGACTCGCTCGAGACCGTCTTCTACCCAGCTATCCGCTCCATCTCCAAGAACGCGAACCTCAGCGAGCGACTTGGCGACCTGCAAAAGTTTATCGACGACATGCTCGAGGTCAAGAAGCGGGGCGAAACCAATATCGAAGCTTGGATTGCATTGGCAGCGCGCCACGAGCAATCGCTGTACATGCTGTTCCACGAATGTGCGCCCATCTCTCAACGTCTTTGGGACTGGAGTCAGCTGGGTCTGGATTACATGGCGCTGTCCACCACCGATCCTGCTCACCCGGCTGATCGACGCGCTCCCAACTTGGAGATCAACTTTGAAGAGTTCTTGGCAGACGCACGTCTGACCGATTCGGACGTCAAGAAGATCCTCGCGGAAGCCGACAAGCTGGCCAAGTACACCAAGTGGAGCAAGGTGCGGTACGAGCTCGAAGCACGTAAGAACTACCTGCTTGGCAAACCCGAGGCCGGCCATCCCGGGGGTGTTTCGGAAGAAGACATCACCGACGAAGGACTGCGTCGCGAGATCGCCGACATCGACGCTATGATGGAAGACCTGATGGCCGAAGCAGGCGAGAAGGTCGACGACGGCAACTGCGAAGACGGCGTCCGAGGTACGGAGAAGTACGACTTCCCCTGGGCATTCTACGACGAAGTCGACCCTCTCAATCAGCATCTTCGAGCCGAGGAGGAAGCTGGACCATTGCGCGTGTCGAAAGTCGCAGTCGGCGTCGCTCCACCGAGTCTCAAGTACATTCGTCGACTCCAACCGCTGTTCGGCGAGCTGCTGGCCTCCAAGCTGCCTGAATGGCAGTCGGAAGATGTGCTGGGCCAGCTGCAGAGCGAGACGCGCGGTGGGAAGGGCGGCAAGAGGCTAAGCATGAAGCCGAAGAAGCAGAAGACGAGCTTCAGCGAGTCGGCGAGCGTCGGTGGGGGCTCGAGTGCGTATCCGCCGGAGAACAAGAGCATACTGAGCAACGCTACGGCTCGTTTGCCGAGGTTCAAGGTGCCGACGTTGTTCGGTCGTAAGTGAGGTGTAGCACGTTCTTCTTAAATTTTGTCGTTCTTTTTACATTGTGCTGCGTTGTGGGATGGGATCTGTATTGTGATACCTGATTTGTGTTTGAGGCTGTGACTTTCGGACGATGAGATTTGGCTGAAGGCGGCTGAAGGAAGTATGACCGGCTTGAGTTGGAGCATGCTGCCGTGGTGGTGTGCGTAATTACTCGAAAAGCGGCGTATTTTCCCCTGCACTGACGGCAAAGATGCGGGGTTTAGACGCCGGCCCGAGAAGCAGCGTGTGATGGCGGTCAGCACTCATGCATCTTCCTCCTGGACCACCATCATATACCGCATCCCCCGATCACACGACACATTCAAGGCTGAGCAGGTATACAAGCTTTCAGAAGATGACGGCTTCAAGGACGATGAACGCCGTTCTCAGGGCGGCACCGCAAGCCGTCTGTACTATCGCAAGGACTGCTCGCTCTACGAATTTTACTGGAAGCGAGATCAATACAGCAAGATTGACGTTTTCCTCGGCGGCACCTTCTCGACGAGCCTTCTCATCCTCAGCCGTCCATCGCAAAGCTCCAACTCAATTCACTGGGATGTCCGAATCCGGCCTCACCGAATCCCAAATCGACGTGCGTCGAGCGATCCAAACCCTTTGCTCGCAATTCGACGACGACTACTGGATGCGCAAAGACTCGCTCGCCTCGTACCCACACGAGCTCTACAGCGCCCTCTCATCCGGCCGATGGATCGGCATCTGCATGCCTCCACACCTCGGTGGTGCCGGCTTAGGTATCTCGGAAGCCACCATCATGCTCCAAACCATCGCCGAATCCGGAGCCGCCATCGCCGGCGCTCAATCGATCCATGCCAACATCTACCCTCTCATGCCGATCATCGAATTTGCTTCGCCTTCACAGCAGGGAGAATGGCTGCCCAAGATGATCGACGGTCGCATCCGATCCTGCTTCGGAATCACTGAGGCAGGGACGGGATCGGAGACGCTCAAGCTGAAGACGAAAGCGGTGCGGAAGGGCGACAAGTACGTGGTGAACGGGAGCAAGATCTGGACCTCGTCGGCGCAGGTCGCTTCGCATGTTGTACTGCTAGCGAGAACTTCGGAGGCAGAGGAGGGGAAGAGGTCGTCCGGGTTGAGTTTGTTCTTCGCCCCGCTCAGAGAGGTTCCGAATACGCCGGAGAACGAAGGTAAAGCAGAGTTGGCCAAGGGCGTGGAGATGCGGAAAATCGCCAAGATGGGCGGCAACACGGTCGACGCCAACGAAGTATGGTTTGACGATTTCGAGATCCCTGCGGACTGTCTGATCGGCGAAGAGGGGAAAGGGTTCAAGTACGTTCTCCACGGAATGAATGCCGAACGATGCCTTCTGGCGGGAGAAGCGCTGGGGACGGGCTACGCAGCGCTGCGCAAAGCGGTTCAGTATGCGAGTGACCGAGTCGTGTTCGGCAAACCAATAGGCGCTATGCAGGCGATACAGCATCCGCTAGCGAAGTGTTGGGCTCAGCTGGAAGCAGCAAGACACCTCACGTACGCTGCGGCAAGGATGTACGACGAGAGAGCGGAGGATGCGGGGGCACAGGCGAACGCGGCTAAGTACATGGCGGCCGAGGCGGGGTACAAGGCTTGCGAGACGGCGGTGATGACGTTGGGTGGCATGGGGTATGCGAAAGAGTACCATGTGGAGCGGTACTTTCGTGAAGTGTGAGTGCAAACGATGTCGGATGTATGAAACGATGTCGGATGTATGAGTTGGGAAAGAGGAAAGCTGACTAGAACAACCTCTCCTCTCGTTCGACACAGATTGGTCCCTCGATTGGCACCGGTCAGGTAAGTTCTTCGGCATCGGCTCCAAACCGGCCACGTGCGTATCGGTGACACCTTTGTACTGACACACGAACCTATTGTCTTGTGATGGGTGGGAATCTTTCGGTGATGAACAGCCGCGAGATGGTGCTCAACTACCTCGGACAACACGTTCTCGGACTTCCAAAGTCGTATTAGGAGTCGATGCTCGCTGTGTCCCCCCACCAATGCACTGCACCCCTCAGTTGTCCTGTGTTCCCTCATGTGACCCCACCTGTGACTTTGAATGTGTGTGTGTCATGATCCCGCTCAGATGCACAGGTGACGTCGAGAGACCCACCACCTCACAGCCTCGGAAGCCATCGGTGAGGCTTGCCCGAGAGACCGCGAAAAAGTGGCTAAGGTGGTGTGTTCTTGCGCACGCGCCTCTTGTGCGTGGCAGCTGTCAAACGGCTTTCTTTTTTTAAGAGTCACACATGCACACCCTGCATATCGTGTGCGCTAAGAGATGCGTCGCTATGGACGGGCCGAGCTTAAGTTTGTGACCTGCCACGACGAGGAATGCAGCTTTTAGCGTGGAATCTCTCTTTCTCTCTCTCTCTTCTCTTCGCCAAACATCGACCCACTTGACTTGCGCAATCACAGCCCTCGCTTCATGTGACTTTAAAACCTTGGCGAACGGTTCCTCTCCCACCACCTCATCAAGCACAAAGGGCCCCTCGGTTGCGGCTTCGGGTTGTCTTCGGTGGGGAAGCTAGGCACGGACCATTACCCTCCGAGGGCTCAATACTGAGCAAACCCACTCTTGGGTCCCACTTTCTCAGCATCGCCTCATTTCAGCAGCCTACTTTCACCTAGCCATGCTCAGTGAGGCTTGTGGGAACGCTGCCCGAACAAGTACATAAGGAGGCAACTTTGGAACGTTCCTCAAACTCAACCATCAACCAACTCTTTTCCCCCTTTTGCCTCCTTTCAAAACTCTGCCCAAGATGTGGTATGCTCGCTCGGCCAGCCTTCTGGTCTCGGCTTGCCTGCTTGGCGCTCTCTCGGCCCAAGCTCTTTGGCCTCACCCTACCAACGCCTCGATCAACACGAAGGACTTCTTTGCTCGACTCTCCAGCGATCTGCGCTTCCAACTCGTCGATGGGACCGATCAGTCTCGCGTCCCCTCGGACCTCACTGAGGCTATCACTGCCGCTGCTAGGCTGGCCAACACGGTCAACTTTTGGGAGCTCACCCCGGATCGCGGCGAAAAGTACCGCGGGAACGTCACCAAGGCTGGGCTCGTCTCGAGCGTTCAGATCAAAGTGCTGGAGCTGATGCCCGAGACCAAGCCAAATCCTTGCCTCGACCCGGGCAAGACGGTCAACGTCACCGATCACGGTTTGAGGCTCAGGTCGCTGCAGCAGCCGTTCTCGGGTAGGCTGAATGCGCTCGATGGTCCCCAGGAGAGGCAGACGCAGCCTGAGGGTTACGGCAACGACGAAAACGAGAGCCAGAGCGCCGGCAACATCTGGAGCAACGCTTGCAGTATCGCCAACCACGCCATCAAGGAGTTCAACTACAACACGTCGTCCAGCAAGCTCGATCTGCAGAGCGATACTAGTGCGCCTGCTGATCTGGGCTACCTCGACGCTGAGATGTACTACCTGGTCGTTCCTCAGGGTGGTTCTTCGATCAGGCTGACTTCGTACACTTCGCTTGGTGCGCTTCGTGGCTTGCAGACCCTGCTGCAGTTGATCTATGCGCTGCCTCCCCAGCAAGGTGGTAAGGCAGTGACGCAGCGATACATTCGTGGTGTTCCTATCATCATCAGCGATCGTCCGGCTTATCCTTACCGTGGGTTGATGCTGGATACGGCTCGCAACTGGTATGATATCCCTACGATTCGTAAGCTTATCGATACGATGTCGTTTGTCAAGCTGAACCAGCTGCATTGGCACGCGACGGATACGCAGTCTTTCCCGTTGGCGTTTGAGGGCAACCTCAGTGTGCTGGCGGAGAAGGGGTCGTATGGGTGGTTCCAGAATGCGAATGGGGAGTCGGTGAGGATGGTTTATACCGAGCAGGATATCGAGGGGATCATCGACTATGCGGCTGCCAGGGGTGTCAATGTTATCATCGAGACGGATATGCCTTCGCACATGCTTTCGGGTGTCGAGGCGGTGGATGGTGGTGCTCTGATGGCTTGTCCGAATGCGCCGAACTGGCAGACGGTCGCTGCGGAGCCGCCTAGCGGGCAGTTGCGTCTGGTCAGCAACAGTACGGAGCTCAACACTACGGATGTGGGGACCTTCAAGGTTCCGCAGGGTATTGTTGATTTTGTCTCTTCGCTTCTCAGCAAGGTGGCTTCGCTGTCTAGGTCGCACTACGTTTCGTCGGGTGGTGACGAGCCCAACTTCCGCTGCTGGAACCTGTCGAGTGAGGCTGCTATGGAGCCGTACTTGCAGCCGTTCATGTCGCTGGTTACCAAGGTGAACCAGGCTCGAGGCAAGCGTGGGATGGTTTGGGAGGAGATGGCTACCAAGTTCCCCTCTGTCGCCCAGACCTTGGCCCCTGGATCGTTGGTCGAGGTCTGGAACGATGCCAACAACTCTGCCATTGCGCTCAAGAACAATCCTGACGTCAACATTGTTCTGGCGCCCTACACTTTTGCTTACCTCGACTGCGGTGGATCCAACTTCCTCGGCAACTTTACGGGCAACAACTGGTGTCCCTACGTCTCGTGGCAGCAGGCCTACTCTTTCGACCCCAGTGCTACGATTGCCAACGCTACTGCTGTCTTGGCTTCCGCTCAGGGTGTGAGGGAGAAGTTTATCGGTGGAGAATCGGCAGTGTGGTCCGAGCAGATTGATCCGACCAACTTGGATGCCAAGGTCTGGCCTCGTGCTGCGGCTGGGGCCGAGGTGTACTGGACCGGTGAGACGGTGGCTGGTGGGAAGAGGGATAAGGTGGAGGCGCTGCCTAGGATGTTGGATCTGAGGTACAGGTTGGTCCAGATGGGGGTGAGGGCTGAGCCGTTGCAGCCGCAGTGGTGTGCTGTCCGACCGGGCCAGTGCAACTTTTACTAGGCGGCGCGCGAGACTGCTCACAAGTGGTCGTGACGCATTGATGGTTTTCATGTTTTGTGATGTCGAATGGTGATTCTTTGATGTCTGATTGCGTGCGGCGTGTCTGGAGGTCTGGTGTGAATTGGACAATGGGCAAAGGGTCAAGATTTCGCTGAAGCTCGTATGGCGGGGAGGCACAGACACACGCACAAACGATGAACGATGATGATGTTGAATGGTCGAATATTTGACGGTCTAGTTTGATTGCGGGGTTCGTAGCAGACTGGGTCGTGAGACGGAAGAGGAGGAGGTGATTTACAAGTCGTAAGGATGGCAGGCGTATGCACGATGGAGGAGTCGTAAAAGTTTTCGTGAGAGGGGACGTTTGTGCTTCGTGTTTTGATCGTGTAGGGTGTAAGTCGAGAGGCGATCGGGAGAGTCTTGGGGCCTATGGACAGTGTGAGAGGCTTGAACCGAGCCTAGATCTATGGACAGCGGTAGCGTTGCGGGAAGCCGATCCTTGGCCTTGGGTATATTTACACCGTCTCTTGTATCGTACTGTGCTCTCGAGGTCCTTCAACGATTCGACGCAGACATTGCGTTGAGAGAGTCTTGATAGCCTGAGTCTGCGGATCAGACTGGAGGTGCACCTTGAGGGCGTCTCTTCCGTGAATCGAACCATCTTGAGTGTCGAAGCTTGCGTCTTGGTACGGAGCGAAATCTTGCATCTATATACATTGTTTGCTATCCTTCCGTCTATGTACGTCGTCGTTTGCTCGAGAGCCAAGGGCCCGACATGGCCATATCCATACTGTACAAAAACAAATATCTACAGAAAGCAATGGTCATCAGTAGTCTCTCAACACTATATCTACAGTGAGCAGTGCTGTTGAAGCACCTCTTCGATCGCGGGTACCAGCCACTCATCGTCTCCTCGGCGACCCAACCTCGGCCATCTGCAACGGCTGTGAGTGGCTCCTCGCCATGATGTTTGTTCTCGACATGTCGACGGACTTGCGCGTCATCACTGGGGTGTAGGGTCTTTCCGAGGCAGGAGATTCGTAACTGATGCTCGCTCGAGGTTGAGCTCGAGGTGGGGGGGTGAGGGGGTAGTGTGTGGTGCCGTGAAGGTTGACGGGCAGAGAAGTGGAGGCGTTGAGTGTGCGGCCGATGGGGTCAGCCTCGGTGTTTGCGGGGCGGCCGAGCATCACCCCGCCGAACCCCTTCATGGTCTGCTTGATCGAGCTGCCTGTAGCTTCGTTGAGCTGGACGGCAGGTGCGAGACCGACGCTGGCTTCACGGCGGCGAGCTTTGTCGTCACGGTTGGCGACGAATTTCGCCAGCCACAGTTCGCGTCTGCCTTCAGCGGCGGCGGTGGCGGTGGAGTGGTGATCGGTCTCGGTGCGCAGCGGTGGTGGAGCTGGTGTTCGCACTCGTCGCTGCGGTTGCGGTTGATGCTGAACGGGGAACATGGTCGTCTCGCTACGTCGGTAGACATCCATACCGTCGTCTGCGATTGGTTTGTATCCAAGTGCGTCGATGATGCGCTTCATCAGCTGCGTAGGCCCATTTCTGCGTCTGTTCTGACTAGTTGTGGTGGTATCTGCCTGCGACTGAGAGAGCGAACGATGGCGTCGCAGCGCCCTCTTTTCGCGGAGTCTAGCTCGACGGCCGTGTGCACGTTCAGCATCGGCGTCGTCCAGCAGCGTCAGCGAGCAGGCTCTTGGTTTGGCGCCGTACAGGTAGACGCAGAGCAGAAGCAGTGCCACTACCAATGCAGCGGACGCAAAGATCACCGCAAATGCTCCGAAAGACAGCTTAGCCAGAGCTTGGAAGGAGACGAACGAGAGCACGGAGCAAACAGTGAACAGAAGAGATACCACTGCAGTGGTAGCGGCAAGTGCTGTTTCGTCGAGCCATCTCTTGTCGCGTTTGGTCGTGACACTTTCGCCCGCATCCAGCCACGCCTCTCGTGCTTCGTCGCCGTTGTCTTCATTCTGATGGAGCTTCTCTCTTTCAGCAGCGCGACCATGCCTGCCACCGACTCCGCCCTTGAAGCGGCTTGCAGCAGCCAGTCTTCCGCCAGTTCTGCGGGAGTACGAAGTGAAACGATCGTCGTCCTCGGCCTGAAGCAGTGTGGGAGTGGACACTTCCTCCCTTGCCACCACGTCTCGCAACATCACTTTGCGAGGCGGAGAGTATCCGTCCATCACATACTGCACCATCGAGACACCTGCTACAATCAGAGCTGCGGTAGCGAGGACGACCCCGAACGCTGTCAAGAACCACGTCGTCGAGAAGCTGGACGTAAGAGCTAGAGTGTAGAGCGCAAACGAGAAGGTAGCGGTAGCGAAGAGTGCTGGAACCAGCAGCGACTCGGTCTTGACGCGGAGCGGACGACGGGTGTCGATGTGGCCCTTTTCGTCGAGGTACAGCGGTCGGACTTTGGTAGCGAATCCGCTGGAATTGTTCCGTGAGCCTTTCTTGGAGTTGACGAGGTAGACACCGACGACACCAGCGACCAATCCGATCGCAGCCGAAACCGTAAGCGCCAGAGCAGCGCTACTGCTCGACAATCCATGAACACGAACAAAGACCGCCTGCAGACCCGAGAAGAGGAACATGTACATCCCCGCCAGCACCGCTATTCCCAGAGCCAGCAGAATCAACAAGGGATTGTATCGAATCAGTCGCATCGGCCGAGCCAGATCATCGCCAAACGCTTGGTTGAGCTTCGTTTCAGGTTGAGGTTCCGGTGTCCATCCTTGACCTGTGCGTTTCTGCTTCAGTGCTTGACGGCGGAACAACACGAATGCCGCCGTTTCACGTGTAGCAATTCCGTCGTACACCACCAACACAGCTGCCACGATGATTGTCAACCAGTAGGTCCAAGACCAGCTCAACAGCTCGAGGACGAGCTTTGAGATCCAAGGTCCTGCCAATTGGCCGCCGACAAGAGCGAGTGCGATAGATCCGACACCAAACAGGCGGCCTTTGGCGGTCGAGAAGAGATCCATGACCGTGGCGAGGGAGATAAAGATGAAAAGACCCGAAAGCAGACCGAGAACGGATTGGCAGGCGAGAATCGCTGCGACGTGGTGCATGAATCCGGCAATAGTGCAGACGACAGCTACAGCCACCAGAGAGATCAAGGTGATGCGTTGACGTCCATAACCCACGAGCAGGTTCGCGAAGAAAAGACCTCCGCCTTGACTGCCGTTGTACGCGAGGGAACCGAGCTGTAGCAGGATAGCGGCGGATTCGGACGCTTGTTCGTCAAGGATGATGCGGAAGACGGTGTTGGTGTAGCCAGAAGCCAGGGCTTGGAGCGCGAATATGATGACCCAGTAGAGAAGCAGCTGTCGGATCTTTGCCCATGGACCCCAGCGGTCTGCCCACAGTACAATGTCCGAATCCGAAGACGCAGACGACATTCCATCGTCATCGTGGTGTTCACCGTCGTCGACAAAGTCGCCGTCATCCTCATAGTCGGCAGGATCAAAGTCGAATACCTCTCCCGCTTCATAGTCCCTCCGCTTATGCGAGCCGGACCGCTTGATGTTACCCAGCAGCACCTGTCTCGGATCTTCTGCTTGTGCATCCACCTGGTCCTGATCGATCCCATCTTGAAGCGTCATCTGGCTGAGACGTCGGTCCTTGTGGCTGTTGCTGAGACTGCGTTTAACGCGTTCTGTGCTCTGCCTCTGCTGCTGTTGGGACTTGGCAACGTCAATCTCATCCTCAACATCAGCAGACCACGGCTTGTGATCGGCAATAAACTGTTTCCGCCTCTCCTGCTCTTGCTTCTCCTCCAGCAATTCGTTGTACATGCCCCGTGTAACCGGACGGCTAAGCGCAGATTCGCCAAACGCAACTTCGCCAAGCTTGTCGACGTAGTTACGACCCAGTGCTTCTTCCACGGTGATACTTCCAGCACGACCGGCGTGATTGTCAACCAACGACCCTTCGTTGGGAAATTGCGCATTGGCACCGACCCCACCATCACGGATCGAAAACGCATTCAACCCGCCTGCGGCGACAAAGTCCTGAAACGCTTTCCGCGCTGCCGTACCCTCACCGAGTTGCAAGTTCATAGCGCAATCGAAGCCAGCACGGAAACATTGTCGACAAGTCGGATTGGCGCCGTGCTGTCTCGATCCGGGACGCTGTTGATCAATGTGCGAAGGGTTGCTGCGGAACGACACTCGCGTGTCGCGTGTGCGCGGACGTCGTGCTTTGCCAGCTTTGACAGAGGAGATGGGGATGAAGCGGAATTCGGTTCGGTCCTGTAGAGCTCGAGAACCATCTTCGTCGTTGTTGGTGTAGGTATCGACGACGAAGGGCACGCGTTTGTCGTAGGAAAGGTCGTAGGTGCTTTCGTGCTCGTCGATTTCGGTGCCGTCATCGTCGTGTGCGGACCGGCTTGCTTCGACATCGTCTGGTTCTTGAACTTCTTGAACGTCGCTGGGCGGGGCGACGGTCTCTCTGGCTGTGCCGCGGATGGCTTTTGCGCTGCCGGTGAGACTAGGTTGCCTGTGGACGTTGGCAGGGAACTCTTCTTTGGTTGGGGAGTCGAAGGCGGTGGTGGCAGAACCGATCGAATCGCGTCGACTGATTTGGGACGCAGTGCTTTCGCGACGAGCGACAGAAGCTGATGGCTGCTCGCTCTTCTTCTCGGCAGCTTCAGCGGTCCTTGCTTCGGTCTGTGACGCAACAAGACCCGACGCAGCAGGCTGACGAGACGAACCAACTCCCTTCTCTTTCGCCTCCTTATCAAGCTGCTGCATCTGATACAGGAACAACTTCTGGTTCGCCTCCTCCAACATGCTCGGTCCGATCTCGCCAAACGTGTTCCGACGTGGATCGTGCCTGAAGCCAATGGTTTCGGCTTCGTTCCTCTTACGAACATCTGTGTCGTCCGACTTGGCCTGCGTCGTTCCAGACACGCTCTTGCCACTGACATCTTTCTGAGAATCGTCCTGGGTCTCGCGACCCTTCTGTTCAGATGTTGGAACAGGAAGCTGTCGAGAGTCGTATCGAGGTGAGGTGCCAGAAGAAGGTGCGTTCTTGTCAAACTTCAGGGCATGTGGGATCTGTGGAGCAGGAGGAGCGTCTGCGGACGCAGAGAGTGGAGAGGGGATCCTCTGATCGCTCGACGCTTCGCCTGCTACGCCAGCTACGCCGGCTCCAGGCACCTGTAGCATGCCAGACTGCCTCCGGGCAGCAGCAAGCGTCTGCGGCGTTGGCGAGTAGATGGTTCTCGAAGATCCGTCGTTTTTCGGTACCACTTTTGCATCGGTTCGAGACAGCATGTGTCCACCCACGCTCGGCACTGGCTCTTTTGCCGTAGTGGCGCTTGCACCCTCCGCTCCTGCCACTGGACGAGGCAAGCTGATACGCTTGAGGTTCTGGAAATCGGTTCGAACGGTAGGCACCTGCGTTCCATCCGGTAGCGCGATTGTCTCCCCCGAATAGCTTGTGTCGTTCGAATCGGATCGAATGGGCGGAGCTGACAAGTTGGACGGCTTGGAGGGCGTAAAAGGAGCAGCAGAAGCCTTCATGCTGGCCACTTCGGCCTCGCTCACTTTCACGGATGGAATCGTTTGCGGCTCCTGCGAAAGTGCTCGATTGAAGCTCGTGCTTGCCGATGGCATTCTAGTGCTCTGTTCAGGAGCAAGGGTGGAATAAGAAGAGAATCTTGAGGGTAGAGTGAGCTGAACGGGCATCAGCTGTGCCTCGAGTGCGGCGTTTCGTTCTCGTGCCGCTGCGATGCTGCTTGCGGTAGGAGTCGGTTCGGATTCGGTGCTGGAGGACCAAGCTGATGAGGTGGACTCGGCTTGCGTAGCAGCAGCGGTAGCAGCAACTTGAGGAGATTTTGCCTTGTTGATGGACAATGGCATGGTCTGGAAGCCAGCTCGTTGTCCGAGAGGTGGTGTCGGCGGAATATCAAACTCTGACGCTCTGACAGGGACACGAGGCAGACGATCAGCCCTCTGACCAGCTCCAAACGAGGAAGGACTGCGAGACAGAAGTGGCGACTGCATCTCTTGACTAGCGCGACGCTGTAGCTGGGCCGTGCTAAGCTGCGAATCGCTGGGACCGCTCGTAGATTGATGAGGATTCGGAAAGTCTCTTCCCTGGGGTGGTGTCGCGGTGAGTGGCTCAAAGACGTACGGCAGACTTGGCCTTCTACCGCTCTGCCTAGCAGGCTGCTTCCTGCCCGTGACAGGATCAAAGTTCCTCGGCAGCGCACGAGAGTTGTCCTCCACAGACGCAGCCCTGTTGTGTGCGATCGGCTGACGAGGTCCTCCAACCCTCAAAGCCGGTGGCATCGTCGCCGCAGTCTGCTTGTCCTTCGCGCTCTTGGCCGCAGCTTCGCCGGAAGAGCCTTCGGAAACAACCTCCGGGATCCTTTGCAGCTGGCTCGAGCTTCCTACGGTCCCAGCGACGTGGCGGAGGTTCTGTTGAGGAACGGGCTGTCGATGCACCTGATACGGAAAAGCGACGGAGGCTGGCTGGTTCTCGGCTTGATACTGCCTGAGCGCCTGTTCGGCAGCGAGCGTCGCTTCGCGTACCTGATCTTGCCTTGCAGTTGAGGAAGCGACACTGGCTCCAGAGACATCCACCTGAGCCGAAGGTTGACCTGCATCGCGAGAAGGTTGGCCTACAGCTTGTGGTGCAGAAACAGATGCCGAACGCTCTCTGCGTCTGCCTGATCCGTGCATGGTCGCCGACTAGCTTCTATACCTGCAGAAGCTTCCCTTCTCGAGTCTATGTTGAGATTAGCAGTTATAAAGGTTGGGCAGTGTTGTTTATGAAGAGGTACGGAGAGAGTCGAAAAACGTAGAAAAGTAGGATCGTAAAAAGTTGTGGTCTATAAATCGTAGGTATGAGACGTAGGAAGCATATAAAGCGTAGGAAGAAGTCGTCAAAGTCGTTATAGGTGATGAAAGGTGAAAAGCTCAAATCATGAGTTGTTCGTTGAAAGATGACCGCCAATGCTCGTCGGGTCGTTGAAAAGTCGTAAGAGTAAGAAGGTGCAGAGGATCGAGCCAGTCGAAGCCTGCAGAGGTATTGAAGGTGAAGGTGTCGATGAAGAGTTGACAATGATGAAAGTTCGTCAAGAGACCGTCTATCTATCGCTCCACAGGTGTTGATGCCCAAGGTAGCTGAAGTCTATAAGGTCGTGAGAATAGTAAGCTGTTCTGAAGCCAGTCAGAAGCAGCGACAGAAACGTAAAGAGCTGCCCACTTGAGCAGCTTGAGTCGTAAAGTCGTGAGGAAGAATGAATCGTAGACCAGCCGTAGAAGTGAAGAGGAAGTAGAAGGAAGAAGTTGGCTGGCTATGTAAGTCCTCCGAGAAGAAGAAAGGTAGGACTACAATAAGTAAGAAGAAGAAACTTGATGAAGATGGTGGAAAGAAGCGAAAAGCGAGCAGACGGGACGGTAAAGTACAGGACGTTCAAGGCACACGGAACTGATCTCACGACTTCGCTCGAGGGAGCGCCAGTTACGCAATGATCATCTCAGAGTCTGCCCTGAGTGACAGCAAAACCCCAGCTGTCTGAATGGGCTGACCTTCCCTCGAATTCGGTCCCTCAGCGCCGAGAACAGACATAGCCTAAGAACCCATCCGAAAGTTTCTGTCCAATCAGATCTCAGGCCATCTCAATCCATGCATCGAAACAGTAAGACCCTACTGTTTGAAGGTCTCGGAAATGAAGCACCGCTCCATCCCGAAGCAAGCCACAGCCCAAGACACAGATGAGGAGCATCACTCAAAGTGTTTCTGCAACAGCACAGCACAGCACAGCACAAAAGAAGGCAAGGAGAGCTCCGAAAAACGTGCATCGCAGTCGTACCCACTCCATGAGGAGACCTTGCTGAAGCTGAGTGCGACATGTCTTGCGGACGACACAAAAAGGTAGATGCTCGAACGAGGAAAGGCTCGATAAGGCAGCAGCAAGCTGCAGGTCAAGGAAAGATGCGAGCGCCCCGCTATTCGACACATGTCAAAAAAAGGTCGAGAGGGGCTTAAAAAAGGACCGCGTTTTGGGAAATCTTACCTTCGCTTAACTAGAGAAAGGCAGCTGCCGACACACTCTGCGTTCCAGACTACCATATGGTGATGGAAAGTGGCTCAACAGTACCGGATAGCTGGTTTTGGTCGCTCTTTGGTCAGGTCAATCCTCTTTCAAAGATGTGGGTGCTGGAAAGCGGCTTGCTTCTTGGCAAAGGAATCGGTGCATCTTGCGTAGGACCCACCGCGAAATCGGGAGATTCGTAGCCTCGAGGTGGAGGCTCGGAAGTCGGCCAAAATACGCACAAGCACCATCCAAACAGGGTTCGTGTCACTTTGTTCTTCCTCTTCACATTCTCCTCGCGATCCTTCTTGTCTATCTATCGAGCTCACAGTCGACATGGAGGACGCATCCCTACCGCCAACGAAGCGCCAGCGTACAGCGCCAGATCCTTTCGGCGGGTCACCTCCTCCGCCTCCTCCACCTCAAGACGATGCACCACGAGCACCGACAGAAACCCTTCCAGGACCACCAGACTCGCCTCCGCCACCACCCCCCGAATCAACACTGGACCAAGCACAGAACGCCGACATCGTCCCACCACCGCCTCCATCCATACCACCGCCACCACCACCCGACCAAGCCGACGACGACGAGGACGACACAGACGTCCAAGATGCAGCGTACTGGACGCGTCTAGCTCAATCGTCGTCGTCGTCCTCTCATCCCCCCTCTGCCTCCTCTTCCACCTCTAAACTCCAGCTCGCCACAACACCATCCACCACTCTTCCCGTCAAAAGCGGCAAATCCGCCCTCTACCTCGACACGATCAACCGCCACCTCCTCGATTTCGACTTTGAAAAACTCTGCTGCATCTCTCTCTCCAACATCAACGTCTATGCTTGCCTCGTATGCGGACGCTACTTTCAAGGGCGTGGCCGAAACTCGTACGCTTACCTGCATAGTATCGACGACTCGCACCACGTGTTTATGAACCTGGCGACTGCTCAGACGTACATCTTGCCAGACAACTATGCGGTTCCGGAAGACAGTCAAGCAGCGTTGCAGGACATCAAGTATTTGCTGAATCCGACCTTCACCTCGAAGACGATTGAAACGATCGATACGGGTCCCGCGTACGACCTGAACGGAGAGCAGTACTGGCCGGGATTCGTGGGGCTGAACAATGTAGGCAAGACGGATTACGTCAACGCTGTTGTGCAGGCGTTGGTCCATGTTCCGGTGATACGGGACTACTTTCTGCTCCAAGAGGGTGGAGAAGGGGAAAAGAGCGAGTTGGTGAAGCGCTTCGGAGCGTTGGTGAGGAAGGTGTGGAATCCGAGAGCGTACAAGGCGCAAGTATCGCCGCACGAGTTTTTGCAACAGGTGGCGGTGGTTTCCGGGAACAGGTTCAGGATCACGGACCAGGCCGATCCGGTCGAGTTTTGTAGCTGGTTGTTGAACCGGATTCATGCTGATCTGGTGGGGAAAAGGAAGAGAGGTGGTGGGGAAAGTGTGATAAGCAGGTGTTTTCAGGGGTTGGTGCAGGTGGAGTCGCAGCCGATGGCGGTGAGGGTGGAAGAGGGTGAGAGTGGGGCTGCGGGTGTAGCGGCTGAAGCGGAGAAGTTGATAAAGACCGGCGCGAGTGCGGGGCAGACAGACGAACAAGGACGGATACGTTTCGACCCATCGATTGCGATAGACAAGCGAGAATCGCCGTTCTTCTTGCTCGCTATGGATCTGCCTCCGCCCCCACCGGTACTTGGAGGCGAAGAAGGGGAGAACCTCGTGCCCCAAGTGACCATCGGTCAGGTACTCTCCAAATACGACGGCTCAAGTCTTCATCCCTCCGGCACCAAACTCACACGGTACAACCTCAAACGCCTCCCTCCTTACCTCATCATTCACTTTCGTCGATTCACCAAGAACAGTCTGGGTCAGGAAGAGCGCAACCCAACCTTGGTCAACTTCCCAATCAAGGGGTTGGACATTACCAAACACGTTCCGCTGCTGGAACACAAAAACGTTTCCGAGGTGTACGATCTGGTTGCCAATGTCGTGTACGACGCTGTACCGGGTACGGTCAGACAAGGCGCAAGTTGGAAGTGTCAAGTCCATACGAAACCTACAGCGGGTGCAAAGGAGGGCGAGAAATGGTTCGCGATTCAAGACTTGCTGGTGGAACAGGTGAACCGTCAGATGATCTTTTTGGGCGAGAGCTACCTTCAGATCTGGGAGAAGCGTTCCACATAGCTTCGATCAGGCAATTCATCGCAGATGGTTATTCTGTGGAGAGATCACAATCAAGATACCATTTGATACTATTTGACATGAGATGTTGAAGGCGTGACGTTACAATGACAAGAACTGTTGAAGTGATCAGTTGGGGATATACCGGGAAGCTAAAATGACGTGACGATTGACAAAGAGGCGGAGATGGTGGCGATATGTTGGAATCGCTCACCATTGATGTACAGAAATGGAAGCAGAAGGAAGGATGCCCTACAGCTCGATGGCGACAAGCACGAGATCATTGTTGAGCTGCAAACCCGAGATAGGGTCCGTGTCTGGCAGCTTGTTTTGTTGCTGCCCTCCCATCTCGTTTGCATCAGTGGCAGCAGCGACGAGCGCACCACCAACATAGCAAAGGCCGTGGAGGACGGACGCGAAATCACGCATGGCCTTGTTGAGGCAAATCATAACAGAATCGCAGCCGAGCTTTTCACTCGCGGCATCGAGCACCGCCAAGACCTGCTCTCGGAGCAACGAAGCATCGACGACGGATGGCATGCTGACGTAGAGCGTGCGCTGCGTGTCGGCCGAGCTGTCGCTGCTGCAAGTGGAAGTGTAAGAGCTCGAAGCTTGGTGCGAAGCAAGCGGACCAGACTTGATGACGGCACCGCTCCAACCAGGGCTGATGAGTTCGACGCCGGCATCCTCGACAGACAGGTTGTTGGGCACGTTTGCAAAGATGCGGTGCAAGAAGGTGTGAGCCGACTTTTGCGCGTGATGACGGACGTCATTATCAGGACTAATCTCGGGTGTTGCGGGCATGAGCTCGACAGAGAGGGCATTCCTGTGCGCAGAGATGCCCGAGTCGTTGGTATGATCGGTGCTGGAACGATGCTGGAATTTGGAACGATTCGCATCCGAGTGAAGAAGGAGCGACTGTGCTGCTTGCGTGAGCTGGTCGAGTGTAGCCTGAGAGGCGTCGTCTGAAAAGTCAGACTCGGCGTCGCTCTCCAGTTCGCTGTCGCAAGGAGTCTGTCCAGTGTAGAGAACATCGCTCGAGACGTCTCCGCTGCCTACGTGGGTAGGTTGAGGGCGACTCCCACTGCTGTGGGAAGGTCGCTCGTGTTGGACGGAGAACCTCGAGGGTGAGACGCGGTGCGGACGTTGCTGCTGTGACAACGCTCGTGGCTCGACAAAAGAGGGCAGGCGGATGGGTTGCAAGCCGGGTGAATGCGGCGGGGTATCGGGTGGAGAGTCGGGAAGCTGCGCCGTGTTGGCACGTCGATGCGAGCCTTGCAAAGCGGCAGATCCACCGGCAGCAGCATGCGTTGCACGGAAGATGGGCACAGCGACAGCCGGTGCTGGTACACCGCTGCTGTAAGGCCGGTCCCAGCCAGAAGGATGGCTCGGATTGGCTAACGAAGGCGGGTGGTTGAGTTGACGTGGTGATGGGCGAGACGCGGCAGACATTGCAAAGGCATTGTGATCCGCAGAGGATGATGAAAAGGTGGAAGATGAAGACGTAGAAGCTTGCTGCGAAGCGACCCCTCTCACAGGTGCACTTCGACCTGGACTCTGCAAGGTAGAGTTGTTGTATCCAGGCATTTCTGCTTTAAGGACGTCAGGACCACCACTTGACCACGGTGCTCAACGTGGTGGACTGCTGCTGACCGCGAGGCGAGCCAGCAGCAGCAGCAGTGGGAACGGGAGCAGAAGAGTTGCGCAAGTAGGGGACCCCATCGGTGCCAGCACCTGCGCTAAAGGAACTGACGGGGGATAGACTGGGTTGATTGAGATTATTGGTAGTCATTGTTATGATGCGTGGGCGAACAGCTTGGCGATGTGTGGAGAGTGGATGAGCCGCAAAGGACTAAAAGTCGATGGATGCTGTCGTAGAGCGCGAGTCGGACGTTGTCGACGCAGAGGATGAGGTGTATGGGATGATGGAAGCGGAAAGAGGTGGGGATGGCGATTTGAGATAGCAAGCGGAAGAGTAGACCGGCAGTGAGCAGCAGATAGGTACAGTCTCTACTGTGGCTAACTCAATCGCAGTGGTGCGTGATTTCAGCAGAGAGACAGACAGACCCTTTCGCGTGAGAAAGCTGAGTTGCGTCAAAAACGCCTGCGCTCTGCTGCCGCATTTCCCTCTCTCCAAAAGAAATCCAAAGAAAAATCGGCAAACTCGTCCCGCAACCGGGAAGCTGGTTTGCATACTGACTGCCCTGGTGCCTCAACCTTGTTTCAAAATGTCGATTTTTTTTCCTAATTTCTTGGCCTTTTTGCAGAACAGCTGACCCAAATTGTGCTCTTAACGAGGGTGCTTAACGAATGGCGTCATTTGCGATAGACCGTTCTTTCGGACGACATCGTGAAGGCCATGACCCTCACCTTGACATGGTGGACAGTGTAGCGGCATTGCGGGAGAGAAGCAAGCCCTTCTACAAGCGGCCTTGGGAACCGTCGTATGAGCGAGTGAATGACCCCAAGCTTGCATCGAAGCGGAACAAGTGGGAGCAAACAAGGTGGGGGATGAAACAAGCACGAGCTTGGTGTAGCATCACGCGCAGGCGGTCGCCGCACTCTCGCACGAGAACGGATTTTTTTTCAATGTGAGATTTTCCGCCATTCAGGGTCCAAATTCCTCCACCTCGACCCTCCGCTGCCTGCCTCCTTCTCACACACCATTCCGATGCTTCCACCCTGAAGACACACCGCTCGATGCCGTTGCGCAAAGAGCCGCCAACACCTCGCACAGCTGCGGTTGCTGCGCGTCTCGGTCCATCCTCATCGAGCAACGCCACCTCGTCACTGGCACCGTTGATCCCTTTCAAGGCCGGTCAGTCGTCGCTTCGCAAACAGGCGATCTTGAACGAAGACGAATACACGTCGGCGCTTTCTTCGATCATCAAGCGGGACTTTTTTCCGAATCTGGATAGAGTTACGGCGGAGAATGAGTATCTGGTTGCGGTCGAGTCGGAGGATCCGGAGAGGATGAGGATGGCGTTGGATCGGTTGTTGAGGTTTGATAGGGTGAGAGGGGCGAGTCCGGCACCGCAGAGAAAGTCAAGACGGAAGGATGTGCCGAGTTCATCTGCGGGTAAAGGAAGTGAGAGGGGCGAATGGGACGATACACCGATAGCCTCCGGATCGGGTTCGAGGATCTTCAACCCAACCTTTACTCCTGCAGCTTCCACCCCTGGACTGAGCACGATCGACCCAGACGAGCAGCAAGACGACGACTACGCCGAACCCGCCTCAGGCATCACCCCCGACCTCGGCCTCACGCTAGCCGAGTTCCAAGCGCGATATACATCGGAAGACAACGCCAGCTTCTCCCAACTGCTTGACCGAGACAACCAGATGCGCAAACGCAAACACGCCCACCTATTTGCTCGCGAACGTGCGTCGGAAGAGCGTCGCAAGCGAATCACGCAGGCGGAGGAGCGCGACGCAGACAAGGGAAAGCAGCTGGCTATCGAGGCGAATCCGGATCATCCAAAGGTGCTCGAGCAGGCAAAAGCCGCGCTGATGATTGAAAGTAGCGATACGAAAGGGAAGGGGAAGGAGACAGCGGCAGAACAGAACTTAGCCGGCGGAAACGAGAAAGACCCGATGGACGACCTAATCCTAGTCCCCGAGCCGCGGCGTGACGATCGACCAGCACCAACCGGTCTCAACCGGTGGAAGTATACCGCTCGAAACGCGCTCATGTTTGCACCCGATGCCGACCGCCCTTACTTGCACGCGCACCCTGCTTCGTCCACCGCAACCAACACCGATCCTCAACCAGAAACAAACTTCGCCGCTCTCCGATTCCCCTCCTCAGCGTCAGCCTCGCCTCCCGAACCTCGATCCGAAGCCGGCTGGTCTCCGAGCAGCTCGCGCATCGAAGCGGCGATCCAACGCGGGCGAGCTGGCTCCTTCTCTTCCAGTATCGCGACCGAAGACACGCCAAAAGTCGCCGGCTACGGATTCGTCACTCCTTACTCGACACCTGCACACGGCGTTAGCGAAGAGGATACGCATATGCGCATCTACAACGAGATCAAGGCTCGGCGTCGCGCCCAGCCGACATCGTCAGAGGCTGCTGGTTTCCAACTGCCGCGCTTGGGCAAGCGCGAAGAGCTAGCCCAAACGCTCACATCACCCGCGGTGGGGAGCGCCACGCCGTACGGGAAAGCCAAGTATGCGCAGCCAGCGGTGAAGGCGAGAGGGTTTGCGAGTCCGAGAAAGCAGCTGACGCCGGCGGGGAGGGCGTTGCTGGAGAGGACGGCCGGTGGGGGGCGCTCGCCGGTGACGGTGGGAAGGCAGGAGGCGAAACCGACGAGGATCGGGGATCGAGGGTGGACGCCTACGCCTCGTCGACCGGGGTAGCTCCTTTACAACACGATGCACGCTCTCTCACACTTCCACGCACATGGGAGTTTGCCGGCAGCACCCCTCGCATCCCTCGCTCTCAGCGCTCTCGCAGACTTCCCACATGCTGTACCGATAGTGCCGCACCCCTCTCAACGCTCTCGCATACTGTACCGATAGCAGCACTCCCTCACACACACGATGACACACTGTACCAACAAGGTGCATCAACAAGTTACATTTGCATGACAAACCCCAATCACGCGACGCTCAAACCTCATTCGGCCTGATAACGACCTTGACCCCGCTCACGCCCACCTTGTTCCTCTTCAACGCCTCCTCCACTGCGCCCAACCCACCCTGTACCACCTCTGTCCTGTTGAGCCTGATCTCCCCGCTCGCGACGTAACCCTCTTCCCCGCCCAGCTTTTCCGCGAGGGGCTCCGAGACGTACCTGTAGTCTGGGTGGCTTCCGAGGCCTAGGATGCTCAGAATGTCCACTTTACCCTGTGCGGCGGCAGAAGCTTGTTCGTCGGCGGGCATTACGACGATGACCTTTCCGCCTTCCAACGCTTGGAGGATTTGGACCGAGAGGAGCTGCGTGGCGGGGGAGGAGATGGAGTCGTACACGAACTCGGCTTTCGACCCGGCGGGGATGGCGCGGGTGAAGTGGTCTGCCGAGGTAGCGGTGGATCGGTCGAGGACGGTGGTTGCGCCGAGGGATTTGAGGTGGTCAAAGTGGGAGGGGGACGAGGTGGTGATGATCGCATCGAAGCCGGACAGGCGTGCGAATTGAATAGCGTACTGACCGACGGAAGAGCTTCCGCCGAGGATGATGGCGGTTCTACCCTTACCCGCTGCTGCACCGTCCTTGTCCCACGGAGCAGCGAATCCGAGGCCGCTCTTGTGGTAGAGCCCCGTAGCAGCGGCAAACCCGCTCACCCAGAAGGTGGCAGCTTCGTCGTCCGAAGTCTTGCTAGGCGTCTTGGCAGCCAGCTTAGCCGGGATCTTGACGTACTGCTGGAACGTCGAAGAGTCGTAGTTTCCGATAATGCCTTGGAAAAAGACGCGTTCACCGACAGAGTGGGTCGTGACCGAGGAGCCGACCGAGACGACCTCACCAGCGGCGTCCGAGCCGAGAACGGCAGGGAATTGCGTGATGAAGACGCGGTAGTCGCGGATCTTCCAGTCGACAGGGTTGATGGCGGTGGCCGTGACTTTGACCGCGATTTCGTCGGCGGCAAGCGGGGCGAGAGAGCGGTCGCCGATTTGGTGCTGTGCGCCGGCTTCGGGGAGGATGGCGGCCTTGTGAGAGGTTGGGAGCGACATGGTGACTTGTTGTTTGTGAGGGGGATGGATTGAGTTGGAAACAAATGCCTAGATGAAATTGTAAGGGGAGGTACGAGCGAAAGCCGCACGGATTATATACCTGCTTCGACCGCTGACGTGGACGACGAGCGTCTGGTGTCATCCTGGCTGACTGAACGTCATGGAAGAATCATCTTGGTCCTTCTCAACACACGACGAGACAGAGAAATGGCCGGTTGTGGAGGAAAAGCTCTATTTTCTTCCATTCTGTGATTTCGGCTATGCTTCTGAGCACAGGTGGCGTGCTTCTTCTGTTCGCTCAAAGCTGACATTTCGGTTAAATTTTCGCACAGCACCGGTGATGTGACTTTGTTTAGGCTTCAAACTTTGCAAGAAATTCGACTCGGACTTAACCTCGTTCGCATCCGGTTATTCGGTCCAGACTCGGCCCGCGGCCACAACACAAAGGACATCATTGAATTGCATTCGAGTCTCACCTGCAGCACTTGCAGCTCCAAACAAAGCAGCACAGGATCGTAGGAAGAAGTCAAGTGAGTTTGAATTTGCTCGAACAAAAGCTGCAGCAACCGGTCGTCATTGGATCAATTTCATGCAACCTGCAGGTCACGTCACGCCTTCTGTCACACCGAAAATCATGCAAAGCCGTCGATCCCCTCGCGTCATGCCGAGCTTCGAACCGATTCCTCCTCCTTCTCCGCGGCGTACAACCCTTCCAACGTGGCGGCAGAGCTTATTCACCATCCAATGACAGCTGACTCAATCCGCCTTAGCTCCGGTGTGCTGCGAGCTATCTGCGCTCCCACTCTGCGAAGGCTCTGCGATAACCTGTTCAAGAAAAGCACTCGCTTGTCAGCTTCTGCGGAGGTCGTCTTTGATGGCAACTTCAGCGCCGCAGATCATACTCACCTACTGCGTTCAGTCGCGGGCCGTGGTCGTTGGTTGCGCGATGTGTGTTGAGATCTGATGCGCAAAACGGGCAGACGAAACGAGAGAAGAAAAGTCAACCGGGTCAGAGAAAAAGCCACGTGGCCTCAAAGTTGCCAGAGTGTCGCCATACTTACGATTCAGAGTCCCATACGCCTTGTCGCATCCATCGTAGTCGCATCGATACTTGCGCTCCACCTCCTCCGACTTGCGACGTCGTCGAATGCGTCGGATACCGCCAGCGCTGGTGGAGCTGCCCTCTCCGTTGTTGCTATGCTCGTCCCCGGGGAAGTGACCAGATAGTGCTTGCGTTGCCGAAGCGAATTGTCCATTCGGAGCTCGATACCAGACTCGCCTCTTTGATCCAATACATCCCTCCTCAAGTCGACCTCCTCCCAAACTCACGCTCGCAAAGTCGCTACTCAAGCCTGGCGTAGCAGAAGTCCGGCCCTGCATATCTGCTTCTCGTCCACCACCTGAGCATTGACGCTGACCGCTGCTTGACTCCGATGGTACACCGTTCGGGTGATTGTCTCCAGTAGTGCCGGAAGAAAGCCCAGAGAAAGCCGCTTCCTGGTCTCCGAGCGGCTGCTCTTCTCCGCTTCGGTTGAGCCAGGCATCGTTCGAGGTCAACATCGATCCTCCAACCGATTGACTAGAGCCCATTGAGCTCGTGGTGCCGCTCGTGGTCACGCTGTCGTGTCCGCCCAACTCGTTGAAGTAGAGCTCTCTCGAATCAAGTCCGAAGCTCGGCAACGCATGATGTGGAGCCAACCCCCAAACAGGGTTGTGACTCGAGTCTCCGAGCAGAGATGGGTACGCAATGGGCCCATCCTGCACAGAGGCGTCGAAATTCTGGAAGCGCAATGTATCGTTGTCGCTGCGCAGGGCTGGAGTCGTGCTGAGTGGCCATCCTTGCCCAGGCAAGGGCCTCTTGGGCCTCCCACTTTCGATCGAGTTAAGACTGAAGTAGGCTGGAGACAGCGTTGTTGCCGAGACTGCGTTTGCGTGCAAGCCAATGGCTCTCGATGCGGTTGGCGGCGTCTGAACTTCAAGGCCATGCAGAGACGTCAAAGGTCGGTTCGCTGTGGGATGCGAATTGTGAGAGAGACGTGCAAGGGGCTCTTCGCCAAAGTGACTCGCGTTTGCTGGCTGTGTCAGTCCCATGGAACCACCACTATCCATGGACGAGTAGTTGCTGGGGCGAAGATCGGTCGTCGTGTTGAGAAGAAAATGTGAATCTCGGAACCTCGTATCGAAATGAGGCAAATGGCTTGCTTGCTGGTCCGTGGCGAGGTGTGCAGAAAAAAAAGGTAGGCCGTGTATGCCATTGCCATCTGCATCTTGATCGCCAGAGAAGGTAGATGAAAGATAGGTCAGCGACGGATGACTCCTCTTCATCATGTATGTCGCAATCGTGCTAGACTCACCTTGACTGTGCTGCAAAACATCGCCATGCGCTCCTGCAAAGCTATGATGATGATCGCCATTGCCAACATGATCTGGAAACATGAGGAACCCTTCGTCGCCTGCCGATGCGGTGTCAAAGCTTCCGTGGCTTCCGTGTGCGACATGGGATCCGAACCATTCGCAAACGTGCAAGGTTTCCAAGTTGGAACTGGTGAGAGCATCTGGAGGGGCTGCCGAATTCGACCTATCCACCTCAGTCAAGCTGGGGACATGATTTGGTGGTGCTGAGCTCGATCGTGCCGGCAAACTGGCCACTGCTTCGGCAAGTCTATCTCCTCCAGACGATACGGTAGAATGTCGGTCCATGAGATAAATAATTGTTGTGGGAGCGGTCGAAGGTACTGTGGGGCCTGGGTTGGAAAAGGAGTTAGAGAAGGTTCGGCGCCATTACTGTTAATGGTGTTGCTGGCTGAGCGGGTGTTGAAGCGCGAGTCCAGGGACCGGAGTCCTCAGACCGAGACAGACTTTTATACATCTCCATTGCTGAGTCTGGATGGCGCTGAAGTCGAACAAACGTAGAGTTGTGTGTAAACAGGATGGAAGCTCCGTGCCGCATCGGACGCCTTAAACCTCGATGACTGGAGGAGAGCCAGGCAGTATTGCTGTGTGCTCGGCGCCGTCTCGCTGCGGCACTTTGCGATCGAGCACCTTGAAGCTACCGTTCGAGTCCGCCGTCCAATTACGCCCTGTCCCTAGCCGCCCTGGCCGCAGTGGCGAGTGGTGCACTGAGCTTATTCCGTCATAGGGTGGGGTTTATCCCGATCCCTTTGGACAGTCACATTGCGTTGTTGATGACGATGGCAGCGGACAGTGTCACTCGTTCTAGTTTGTGTGGTGAGGTTGACCAGATCTGTAGCCATGGGCGTCGCAAAAACCACATGACGACGTGATCTTATCGCGGAAAGGTTTGCTTTCTCCGAACGCCAAGCATCATCGCTTTTGCTTCTGCACCTTGGCCTTCTTCCATAATATCACTTCTTCATAATATCACCTCGAAACCAATGGTTTAGCCGCTCTTGGGCCTCTTCTACCGTCACAATCCTAGCTCTAGCCGGCGTATAGTATGGACAGCGCCAATCCGTGTTTCCGCTATCGTGAAGGAGACGACAAACTCCTATCAGTGGAGTCCCGTCGCGGGCGCCGTTTGGTATCCCACCTCGTACTGTATCTGTTCGCTGTCTAGCCCCCTTAAGACGATCATCCATGATCCATGGGACCCACAAGATCGGAAAAGGCGGCTACGTCAGATCGTCGAAGAGCATCTTCTCACTTAGCCGTGCGACTGGCTTGTACGGTCGTCATACTCCGGACCGCGTGCTTCTTATCCTGCGCATCTCGATGCCGTTGCTGTGGCCCACTCGTGGATCATCTTTTTGCTGCACTCATCGCTATGCGTCCTCCCTACACGATCAGGTCATGGAAATCCGGCAGATCAGCCAACTGACGGGCCAAAGCTCTCTTGCATCGCGGCTCGGTGCAAGGATAGCAATGCAGACGGGTGTCGAGTGATGATTGGCAAAGATAACATTGACGCCGGATGACATGAGATTAGTATGCAATTCAGTTCAACTTCAACACCTTGCGCTTGGGCGACTTGCGCGATGCTGCTTTGCTAGGACTCGGAGTCTGGGCTTGCGCGCCTCCTTGCGATCGACGGCTCCTGCGTGGCTGCGATTTGACGCTCTCTGCTTGGTCCACCTTTGCGACCTTTTCGACGGCGGGTGCAGCTGCCGCATCCGTCGTGCTCGTCGAGTCCTCCTCGCTTTTCTGCTTGCGTTTCCTTCCGCTTCTGCCACCTCGCCTTGCCTTTCCATTCTGCTGAGACCCCGATGCGTTCTGACTCTCATGCTCCTCAGCATCGCCCTGCTGCGACTTGTCCTCTTCGTCCTTCACAGCCGATCGCGTTACATTGACGCTGCTGCCTGCTTGATCAGTGCCCTTTTCTTCGCCTAGATCTGCCTGCTCCTCTCCAGCAGCTTCGAGATCGACAGACTCTGGAGACGTGCGTCCACCGCGACGACCTCTCTTTGACGGGGAAGGAGCCGTATCAAGAGCGTTGTCGACGGCGGCAGCATCCTGCATGTCCTTCGCATCATCGATGGCGCTGAAGACTGCAGACTTCCGATTGCGTCGCTTTTTGGGCTTTGGTTCGGATGCCAGGTCAGCGTCACCTGCTTCTGCCTTGCTTTCGTCTTGCCCTGTGGCTGCCTCAGCGATGTTGACCGTCTCGCTCTTGCGAGGTCGGCCGCGCTTCTTTTTGGGTCGAGGCGAGGAAGGGTCCAATGGAGCAGATGAAGCCTCCGCTTCTGCGTGTTCGTCCGCGTTCGCGTCCTCCTTCTTGACGTGCTCTTCGAGCGAAGCGATGGAAATGTTCCTTGGGACGGTAGCTGGTGGGTGCCTGTCCTTCAGCAGTCGGCGCCTTTCATCATCGGGAAGGTAGTCGGCGTTGGGACTATTGGGGTCGGGATGACGAGGCGTATGATGCTGCGATGGCGTTGAGGCGGCGCTGCTAGTTCGTCGATGTCGAGTGCTTCGTCGCGTGGCCCGGGAAGGTGTCTGCGGGCCTTGCTGCTGAGTGTCATCGTCGATCTGGTCTTCATCGGCAGTGGCGCCAGCAGGCTCCTCCTTTGCTCCAGCTCCGACTTTCACTGCCTCGTCTGTCGCCACATGGTCTGAGAAAGGTCCACCTGCTCTGCCATCAGCTGCTGAGTCCAACTCGCGCTTTTGATCCTCGTCCAAAGAGGTGGGAAGCTCCACGTCCAGGTCGTAGCCGGAGTAGATCAGCTCTGCGGCGAAAGAGTCTGGCTCCACATTGATGCCTTCGTTGAGGATTTGAAGACCAACGATGCGGCTGAGCATGTGGTGCACGTCGTTGGGGATCAGGTCAGGGTCGACAGCGATCCAGTCGTCGGCCAGACTGTCGACAGTGGGACCCAAGTCATCCGCGCCTTCTTTGCTTGCCTGCTCATAGTTGATCGAGCAGCCTGGAACGATGAAGACTGGCTCACCTTCGATCTTGTTCAAGCGAAGCTTGCGCCAGATGCAATGAGCGCGTGTGACCATGCTGTGCTCGACAACAGCGCCCGACTTGGTTGCGCGGGATGGTTGGGGCTGGACTCTGTCCTCGCCTTCTCCTTCCGTAGCATCCTCGGGCGTCGTTGATGGTTCGGCCACGGCAGTCTCCTCGAGCCTCTCCTCCGCGCGCCTCTCCGTGATGGGCAGCAGCGATGGAATCGCGCGAAGTGGGGCAGCCAAATTGCTGGCCAGTCCGGATGCCGCTTCGGTGACTTGGGCGAAGAAGCTGCGCTTGGCAGCTCCGTGCAGGTGGCGATTGCCTTGGCGGTTGGCTGAGGGCGTGAAGCTTGACGTGGATCGACGATCCGACGAAGCTGGCGAGGGCGGGACGCGGACTGGCGACCGGAGTTCGGCGCGGACTGGCACCGGTTCATCGACCTTTTTATCCTCTTTGGGCTCCACCACGATGGGCTGGGCGCTTGTGGTGCTTGCAGTCGAGCTCTCCGCCTGTTTTCCTTGTTGGCCATCGTGATCACCTGCTTTCGCCTTCTGTTCTTGCTCCTCCTCTTCTAAGAGCTGGGTCTCTTTCTTGTCCTCGGGCAAGACTTTAGATTCCTCCGGTTCAGCTTCTGAAGCCGCGACAGGTGGCTGGACCAGATTGGTGGGTTCAGCGTCTGGCTGATCATCGCCTTGCGTCTTGGCCTCCTCCTCTTGAGGGACCACGGGCGTGGTTGTGCCTCCTGTACCATCTTGTCGCTCTCGCTCGACGCTCGTATCTCGGTCAGCAAGATCGCCGCTGAGAATGGCTTCTTCCTCCTGAGCCTGAGCAATGGGGTGAAGCTTAGCGCCGTCGTGCGACACGGAGACCTCGACAGCTCCCGTCATAGCAGACGCGGGCTCGTCGGCAGAGACATCTGCATGTGGGTCGCTGGGGACGACGCTGCTGCGTTCGGCCTCCCTCATTTCAGAATCAGAAGAAGTGGCATCGACGATGGTTGGAAGCGCAGACGCTTTGTCCACCTCGATGGTGGCTGGGACGGGTGCCGCCTCGTCCTCGCTGTTGTCTTCGACGTCTGCCTCGAGGACGTCGGTGCTCTCGACTCGCACCAGACTCGGCATACGTGGCTCGATGGGTGCGTCTGTCTGTTCCACCGTGTCCTCGCCTGTTGTGGACGTGACGAGCACCTCCTCATCTTGATCCGCCGGAGGCGAGGATGCCTTTTCGGGATCATAAGCAGGCTCATTGACTTCTGCGCTGGGAGCGATGGTTTCGTCAGGACTGTCGATACGTGGATCGGCCTCGCTTTCTTGCACTTCGTCTTTGTCTGGAGCGGGAGATGGAGACTCGGGCTTGGTGCCATCCTCGTTGCTGACCTGGACCTCTCCTTCCTCGGCTCCAGTGCGCTGAGATCCCTCATCATCAGCGGTAGCATCTTCTGGCTGCAAAACCACTTCCGGCTGCAGAGACTGTGTTTCACTTGCCAGGTTGCCAGCCTCCTCCTTTTCTGGCTCATCATCGCGTTCGGCCTCACGAACAGCCTCCAATGCTTCCTCGTCCTGGTCTCGGTGCTCGTCGTCAAGGTCCTGTGTGTCAGAGGCTGCGTCTTGGCGTGTGAAGGCGTCAAAGATGTCGGCCTCAGCCTGAGAGTTTGAAGGCTCGGGCTCTGCGACAGGGGCATCATCCATGGCATTCGCCGACGAGGATGGACCAGCATCGGCGTTGACGTCAAGATCCTGGTTGAGCAGCTGCGGGTCGATGCGTGCCTCATCCTGATTCGAGGCATGGGTGGTCGAGCCTGCTTGTGCTTTCGACTGGGCTTCAGCAGCTTGGATATCGGCAAAGATCTGGGCGGCCGAGACGAAGCCAGGCATTGGCTGCGATCCTTGGCGAGCGCGGAAGGCTGCACCGGCAGACGCTGGCGGTGGCGCATGGTGCGCACCATCCGAAGCGTCGTCATCGTCGTCGTCGTCGTTCTGGCCAGCTTCAACATCCGACCAGCGCAAGTCCTCATCGAGCTCCTCGGGCTCGACCTCACTGTCCGGCATGCCGTCGCCTTCCTCTTCAAGATACACCCGACCATTTGTCTCGGCGGACGCGATATTGTGCTGGCCAGCAGTAGCTGTCTCAGCGATGTGAGGATCCCGTGCATCTTCAAAGGGCTTCTCCTCCTGGTGTGGTGCCCCGACGTCATCGATATGGTCAAGTAGGACATCACTGCGCTGACTGTGATCAGCGCCTTCTTGCAGTGCATCGCGAGCTTGTTGGCTTGCGACTGCTACTTTTTGCTGTTCCTCGACCACATCTTCGGTCTCGGCTTGCTGCTGTTCTACAACATGGTCACGTTGCGTCGGAGCTTCTTGAGTATCAACCTCAGAGCCGACAGACTCTTCCGCGAGCTCGTCTTGGTCATCTTCTGCCAATTCCTCGTCTTCCTCCACTTCCTCGTCGTCGTCGTCTTCTTCTTGCGTATCATGTCCACTGTCGCTTCCTGCGTCATCTTTGACATCGTCGCCGTCGTCATCGTCCGAGTCGGACAGGACGATGGGCTCGTCGGCATCACCCGTCGGACCGTCGTAGAGCAGATCACGAGTATCGACGCCTCCAAAGCCGTCATGGTAGCGCTGCGAGGCGTGCTGGGTGGCGTAGCCGTGCTCTGCGCCAAAGTCCATCTCTTCATCTTCATCGTCTTCCTCTTCTTGCTCGTCCTCTTGTTCTTCTTCACGGTCTGAATCATCAGTGGCAGCATCGCCATCACGTGAGCCACCAGCATCGGATGCGCTATCCATCTGCTCGTCTTCGTGATCGCCCTCAGCTTGAGTAATGTAAGTATGGGCTTGGCCCTGTTGCAGATCGAAAGAGTTGCTAGACTGAGCTGGAATGATTTGGAAAGTTCCGTTGACGATGGCAATTTGATCCATCGGGGTGGGTCCCGATGATTGTGTACCATTTGTAGCGGCTTGGAGGCGGCTCTGGTTGAGTTCTTGAGCGTCGTCGGCTGCGGCCTCATCTGAGTCCGACTCGGAATCTTTCGAGCTGTCCGATGCATCGGCCTCGCTGCTAGACTCGGACGAGCTGCTGTCAGAGGGCTTTGAAGCTGCTTCTGCAGCGGACTGGACTCGTTCACCGAATGAAACACCATCCAAGACCTCAATCACCGGTCTTTTGATGGGCTTTGGAGGGGCTTGAGAAAGATCGAGCATGCTAGAAGTAGAGTTTGATGGTCCGGCTTGATCGCGGTCTTCGAGCGCTGCCATCCTGGCTCGTTGCTGAAGGATGGATTCGATATCGAGCGAGCCGTCTTGTGCCCGATGGGCTGCAAAGAGCGATGAGGGACCGAGCTCGGCAGCTCCTGCGGGTAGAGCTTCTGCGTTGGTGAGCAGGTTTGAGAAATCTGCATCTTGCTGATCTTGATCTTCGTGCTGAAGTCCGCCACTTTGCATCAACTCCCGAAGAGACCTTGCGGCGAGCAAGCTGCGCTCTACCGCGGGATCGACGGGTTGCTCTGCCGCAGTCTCATCTTTTTGCCTGTCGCTTTCCGACTGGTCATCTTGGAGATGCCTCATCACACCCTTGCGTGATTGATGCAAATCAGCACGACGACGCTCAAAGTCCTGCTGTGCATGTTGTGCCCACTGAATGGCAGAAGTATCGGGATCGTCGGTGGCATAGGACGCATTTGAGTCCAGAGTGACGTCGGCAGCAGCGGAGGAGGAAGACGAGGCGTGATCAAGCTGCACCCTGCGCTGCAGCTCTAGAAAGTCTCTGCTGGGTCGAGGTAGGCGTACACGGCTTCGAGAGCGAGGTAGAGGATGCGAAGAAGATGATGAAGGAGAAGCGTGTGCTGAAGGCTGGGATGGAGACTGAAGCGCATTGCCGATACGAGAGCTAAGGTTAATGATCCAATCGACCTCGTTGAAGCGGTCGTAGGCAGAAGGTGAGGCGTGAGAAGGACGGGGACCTGCGGTGCTGGCGGTCGAGATACCTGCGCCGACATTGCCGGACGAGCGTGCAGAAGGTGTGAATGGCAAGATCATCTTTTTGGGTGATGCGCTGTGTAGACCGGCAGAAGGCCTTCTGAGACGAGCGGGAGTGGAAGATTGGGCGTTGTGATGGTCTTGGACCGCAGAGTATGGGACATAGTGCGGGCGTTCTTGGAGCCGCTGCCGCTGATCGTAGGAGCTGCCAGAGGGAGGCATTGCTGCGAGTTGCAGATGCTGTCTGCGGTGATGCTAGCGGGTGCTGCCCTTGTGTGAATGCGGATGCCGTTGCTGGAGTACTTATAAGTTGGTTGATTGTGCAGCGGTGCGCATGTCGAGACTAACAGCAGTTCGACTGGCTCTGTATGACCCGTCACAGTTCGGTGCTAGTCGCTTTGGACGACGAGTGTTGGTTGAGGAGGTGATGGATGGGATGGATGGCTTGTGAGAAGCCATTGCGCCCATCATTTCACAAAATCACAACGCGTGATTGCGCTGAGGAATGCGCTTCGTGCGCATCAAGCTCTGTGACGGTGGAGGAAGCACCAGCGGGCCAAAAAAATCCGCAATGTGTTAAAGTCACATCATCCCGCAGTCGCAGAAATCGGACGATGTCGCCCGATGTGCAGAATCACTCGGTCACAGTCACACAATCTTCTCACGGGTCGCAAGCGAGCCTTTGGCGTGCATTGTGTGATTCAGGGTCCGTGTGAAACGAAGTGATGCGTGACAAGATGCCAACAGCATTTGCTACATGGACGGGCGATGGCGGTGAAGCACAGCGGCGTGCGAGCTGATTCGAGTGCTGGTGGGATGAATGCTCATGGATACGAGGGCGACTGCGATGGCGATGGCATTCCAGGACAACGACGTTCCGCTAGCGTTTCATATGACCCCCACAACACCCTGAAGAGAGATACAGTACTGAAGTCACGGTCCGCGAAGGAGCAAGAACAAAAGCCGCGCCGATGCAATGCAGTCGAGGTCCCATTGTTCTGCATCCACATGCAGAGTCTGCGCAGTGCGCAAATCCCATCATTAGAAAGTCAATGGCTCCATCGCAACGCAAGCCTTTGTTCTTTACCCCTTCGAGCCACATGTTTGTTTGCCTTTGTCCTTGACGTAAGTCGGTCGGTGCCCATGTCGCTACGGAAGAGAAGAGAGAGAAGGTGGCCTTAACTTAGCACGCATCCGTTGGCTTGGTGCGGTTGGTCTCTGCGCTGCCCTGCGCTGCGTTCTGCGCTCCTTCCTCTGTGGAAAATCTTATTTTCTGAATTTTTCGAGAATTTCGCTTAGAGTGGCTTGGCCGTGCCGCTTTGCTGCTCTGCTTTCTGCTTGGCTTGGCTCTCACTCTGGGCTGGCCCGTCCACGTCGGAGAGGAGAAGTGTGAGAGTCGCTTCAGAAGAGAAACTGTCACGTTCTCAAGAGTTGCGCCTCGACAGGCGCTTCTGACTTTTCACTCAACTTAAGGCGTCCTCTCGCTTTTTGGCGCTTTGGTCTCCTTGCTCCGTCGCTCTCTCTCCCTCTCCCCGTCTCTCCCTTTTTTGCGCAGATCCTTTTTCGTCTTCGTCTGGCCGCGTCGTTTGAGCCACACACGCACCACACGCCGCCCAGACTCCATCTCAGTCGTCTGCCTGCTCAGCACTTTAGTCCGCTTTTCCTTTCTCTCCCTTTGCCATTCCAGACCGCTTCCTTCATCTCATCCCATTTCTCATCCAGCATCCGGATCTCCACCGTCCGTCCCTCTCTTCCTTTTCTCATCCTACCTCCTCTTATCTCCTCACGACACATCCGTCCCTACGCCATCATCACATCATCTATTCGTCGGGACCCCTTTTTCCTTCTCTGCCGCGTCGTCTCTCTATCGCCATCCGACCCAGCAACTCCAAATTCGGGACAAGTGATCATCACCGCATCATCGCCAACCCACTCGGATCCATACAGCTTCGATCATCTCGCACTTCGAGCATCGCATCGCATCAACTCGGCCGAATCTGCCTCATTTTGATCTCGACATCGTACGATACAGCCTCTTAAGCTCAACCATTTCATCTGCCTTTCATCCATCTCGTCTCGACCCCGCATCCGCGCCTGCGATTCGACATCCTTTCATTCTTGGCATCTACCAAACAACAGGCGACTACTCCATCTTCGTTGCTTCCTTCCTCTTTGTGCCTAGCCACGCGTTTCCCATCGTATCACCCATCGATCCATCTCCACCATGTCAGCACCAGGAGCCGACTTGCAGGAGCGCATCGCCGCCGCCCGTCGCGAAGCCGATGGTCTCAAGGAAAAGATCCGCGCCAAGAAGGATCAGATGGCCGACACAAGTCTTCGTGCCATGGCCAACGACATTGAGCCTTTGCCAAGAATCGTCATGAAGCCCCGAAGGACGCTCAAGGGCCATCTCGCAAAGATCTACGCCATGCACTGGGCCAACGACAAGCGCCACCTCGTCTCGGCTTCCCAAGACGGAAAGCTCATCGTCTGGGACGCCTACACCACCAACAAGGTCCACGCTATCCCTCTTCGATCCTCGTGGGTCATGACCTGCGCTTACGCCCCTTCGGGCAACTCCGTCGCCTGCGGTGGTCTCGACAACATTTGCAGCATCTACTCGCTCCGCGGCCGTGATCCCAACAACGTCAAGGTCGGTCGCGAACTCTCGGCGCACACCGGCTACCTCAGCTGCTGTCGCTTCATCAACGACCAGCAGATCCTCACTTCGTCCGGAGACATGAGCTGTATCCTCTGGGACATTGACTCGGGCACCCGCATCACTGAATTCAACGACCACACTGGCGATGTCATGAGCATCTCGCTCAGCTCCAACCCCAACGTCTTTGTCTCGGGTGCTTGTGACGCCGTTGCCAAGGTCTGGGATATCCGTAGCGGCAAGGCCGTCCAGACGTTTGCTGGACACGAGAGCGACATCAACGCCGTTCAATTCTTCCCCAACGGCGATGCTTTCGCCACTGGTTCCGACGACGCCTCGTGCCGCCTCTTTGACCTCCGAGCCGATCGCGAACTCAACACATACACTCACGACAACATCCTCTGCGGTATCACCTCCGTCGGCTTTTCCGTATCTGGACGTATCCTCTTTGCCGGCTACGACGACTACACCTGCAACGTCTGGGACACGCTCAAGGGCGAACGTGTCGGTGTGCTCGCTGCCCACGAGAACCGTGTTTCGTGTCTCGGCGTCAGCGCCGACGGAATGGCGCTCTGCACGGGCAGTTGGGATTCGCGTCTGCTCGTTTGGGCTTAAGCATAGCACCGCGATCGAGTCTGTTGGCTTTTTCGTACGTTGTCGTCGTCCTCGCCGCCGCCTCCGCCCGAGGAGTCGCTTCGGTCTGCATTGCAATGGCCTCCGTGGCTGTTGCGTGTCGAGTCGACTCCCGGCCTATACCCCTTCCCAATCCGCACGCACTTCGAGTAACGAATCCCTTCTTTTCGGAGTACGTGCACTGAGCGAGGATGCGAAACCAACGTGCACCAGCCAGCGTTCGCTCTCTCACTCCCACACTATCCCATCAAAATAGCCACCACATGCCCCTACACACCCTCCGTCCCGCATTGCAGCTCTCTCTTTCGTCTCTTGCCCTCAGCATTACCCTTTTTACCTTTCACCACGCGGTCTTGGCCTTCATTGGGTCCTATGGTTGGCCCGTGTCATGTTCTTTCTGTCTCACTCTTTCATGTTTTTTCTTGTTTTCCCGTTGCCCGAATACACACAGTCTTTTTGTGATGTTGGTCGAGGGTGTGGGTGTGTGGGGTTTGTACTTTGAGTGTGAGAGGTGGATGTCGGGACTGCGCGATGTGAGGGTGGAAGGTTGAGAATGTACGTCAATGGTGTCAGTCGAGGCTGAGGAGGAGAGTGAAAGGGGGAGCGGCGGAAAAAATCCCAAGTGCACCGTGCGAAGGGTCCTCGGTGTCCGGTAAAGTCGGCAAATTTTCATGCGGGGTGGTTGTGCTCTTTCCCCGCTGCCGGGTGCTTTAGATCTTCTTGACCTTTCGTTTTGACATCGACGAGCAACCACCACATCCGCCTCTGTTTCGTGATCTTCTTGAGAGGGATTTCGACGATGATCGGCGCCACTTCTGTGTTTCGCAGCGTTGGATGGAGCGGTGGGTGCGCCATCGCGCGTCTTCAGCCGCGTCATGCTGCTGCGAGATCGTTCACCACCACCGCCTGCGCACGGCAAGGAGACGACTTGCGACCGCCCTCGTCACAGATCTTTACACAGTCGCAGGTACAAGATGGTATCACCGCCCTGACCAGCGCCGGGTACGACGCTTCGACGGTCTGGGAACAGCGCGTCGTCTGGGGAGATCACGACCAGTTCCAGCACGTCAACAACGTGCACTTCGTACGATGGTTCGAATCCGCACGCATGTTTTTCGCCGACCGTCTCTCGTCCGCCTTCTCCGCGCCGAGAAGGGACGAGATCAATAGGGGAACTGGAAAGAGCTTCATCTTGGCCGGCATAAACGTGCGCTACCGCAGGCCCGTGGTATATCCTGATACGGTAAGTCCCACCATCCTTTTACGCAAAACGAAAGAAAAAAGAAACGAGGCTGACATGGATGCGGAAAGGACAGATTCTAGTCGGCCAAGCATGCGAACTACCACTAGGGAAAGACAGGTTCGTGTTGAGAGGCGCAGCGTACTCGTTGGCTCAGAAGAAAATCGTAGCGGTATCGGCTCAGGATTGTGTAACCTACGATTATACAAAGCTGGCAAAGTGCGATATCCCGGATGATATCAGGCAGGCACTGGAGGCGAGGGGGAGTGTGTTTGATAAGAAGCTGTAGGATGCAATTGAAGCTGCGATTCTTTTGATTGTGTGCTTGGGTGGTGGGGCGTGTCGGGCGCTGACGGGAAAGAGAGGTCTACAGGAGAGGAAGGGTGAGGTTTAAAGGGAAGCGTTTTCGCCAATGCTCTTCACCTGAGGATAGAGCCAGCTCATTTCTTCGCGGATCCTCGTTCGCAAAGAATGCCAGATCGAACCACCCCCACCCCCCGCCAGCACAAACCTCTTCTGCCTCCTATCCCTCTCTTTAGCAGCGAAGCGCAACAGCATCTCCAACGTCTTTGCGTCCGGTCCCACCAACTGTCCATACCGATCTTTGACCGGCGCCTGAACCGACTTCATCACCAGCTCCGTCACCGACCATTCCGTCACATCACCCGCATCAGCCGCTTCTCTGAACAAGGTCCTCCTCATCTCTCCAAACGCCAGCTCGATGGCCTCCTCCAACCTCCCGCACCTCGCCAAACATTCTAGCCACGAATCCCAAGCGGCTTTTGTCATAGCCGACTTCCTTGCACTTCCAGCTTCCATCCTCCTGACCGTACTTATCGCCTTCCTGGCGAATGTCAACAGGCCGTGTCTACCCGCTGTATCGAATAAAACCGACAATGTCACCCCATCAATCTCTTGCCGAGTCGCGATCAGGCTATCCCATATAGCTAGAACCATCGCTGGCTCGTCTGCGAAGTTGTACGCGTTCATGAGTGCATTGATGAGGGGAAGATCGGGTTCGAGTGCGTCGTCCTGTTTGAGCATTTCGTGTGTCGCTCGTATTCCGATGTAAGATGGTTGCGGGTGTTTCGAGTAGTAGTCGAGGATCGAGGTGTAGATGATGGGAGAGTGAGGGTGACCGGCGGAACGCATGTCGGAGACGATGCTGAGCAGGTCTTCTGGTGGTGCGGGGATGTGGGTGCTTGGATGGCCCGAGGGCGCTTTTGGGTCGGGAAAGCTGAGCGCTCGGAAGCTGTCGAGTATCGAAATGTAGCCGTCTCCGTCTAGTCCTTGTGCGCCGGAGGATGATGATGTAGGAAAGCGAGAAAGGCCGCGGTAGATATTGAAAGCCTCGGACCACGACGTGGAGATGCTTATCAGACGTTGCATGAGTTGCAAGTTGTCCGTTGGATTCAAGGCAATACCGGCGTCGTACAGTCGAGAGAAGAAATCGCGAGCGCATCTGAGATCGCGGAGCTTGACGCATGCATTGATCACGGGACGAATGATCGACATGCTGACGGCCGAGGAGCGAGAAAGTCCGGCATTGCGCTTGCGGGCAGACGAAGCGGTTGAAGATTGATATTTCAGCCAATCTTGGACGAGCTTCATGGCCGAGGGAAGGGATGGGAGGAACGCTTCGCAGTATGCGGTAAGCAAAGGCGTTACCAGCAAAGATGTCGGTGGCACGCCGAGAGCTCGGACGTGGTCGTATAGCAGTTGTGCTTCGCGGACTTGGTTTGGGGAGGGTAGATCGCGCGAGTGTCGCTGTCCGCCTACATCACCATCGTCGTCGTCGAAGGTGCTGGTATCCTCCTGCCACGGATTCGAGTCCGAGGTCGACGGATTCAAGAGTCCGAGCATCAGGATGTAGTAGCACTGGTCGTCCAAATGAATCGCCAAGTTCGGATCAATGGCAACTCGAACTCTGTCCAGCAGCTCAAGGGCCTCGTCGCTGCTCTGGAGGTCGTTGAGCTCGTCGACGTGTAGACGCAGCAACATGCATAGAGTGCGGTAGTCCAATTGGCACGATTCGCGTGCTCGCCTCGCCGTCTGAAGCGCCTGTGTAGGGCCAGCTATGGCAGCTTCGTACCGCAGTAATGTGTGCCAAGCCTTGGAGTCTGTTGCAGCTTGAGAGCGCGAGTCTACCGCCCTTTGCAGATCGCCTGCGTACGAGTGCAGCTTATCCATGAGCTCTGAGTCCATACTCGTGGCCGATGAGACAAGCTTACAAAGTCCCTCCACGGTCGTTGTGAGGGTGTCGATGCCCAGATGTCCGTGCTCCTGGCTAAGCTGTTGCAACTGTGCATCGGCTTCGGCTACGTCCTTGACAGCGAGATACACTCTGATCATCGTGTTGCGGAGCGGAGTTTCTGGCTCGACACTCGAATTGAGCATATCATTCCAGACCTTGATCGCATGGCCGTACGAGCGACGCTGAGCGAGATGAGAGATGACCAGGTTCCAGTCGGCAGAACTGGTACTCCATTCAGGATAGCTGGCTCGAAGCTGTTCGAACGCCTCGCATGGATCAAGTGATGGGCTTTCAGAAAGGCAGTACGTCTGTAGCTGTCTATGTAAGTCTGTGGGGGAGATGCGGAATCCAAAAAGCTGGCTCATGTCTCGGAACATCTGGTGGCATGTATCGACGACTCGAGGCTGCATGTGACCCTGTCTCTGTGCGCGGTGTACCAGGTGTCGGATGGCGGTCTGTATGTCGGCCTTGCGGATGGGGAAGCCAATGTCTGAGTGCTCTATAGAGCTTGAGGTAGAGTCACGGATATCTTGAGCGTGTGTCTGATAGGCTTGGATGACAAGCTCGTACGCCTCGATGATTCGAGATGGCACTAGTGTGCCGATGGCGTATCGAAACTCGGAGACGGCATCGCGGGATGCCGATGTGATTTCGTAGGACGCCTTTGGCTTAGTGGATGAGCGCACTTTGGAGGATCTTGGCGGGGAGATGCGCTTGTCGAAGAAGTGTGAGAAGGCTGACTGCTTGGGATGTGCATCTATATCATCCTGCGCCTCGGCGTAGCGAGGCTTGCGGTCACTGCGGGAGGTGTGTTGAATGAAAGCCGAGGACGAGGACAGTCGACAGCCCGGATGATGTTGCTGAGTTGGTCTTGCTTGGAGGCTTTGAGAGAGAAGTGAGGAAGCTCGCCTCGCCGCAGGCCGGCCTGCGAGGAGGGGCAGCATGACAGCTTTATTGGAGAGCGGAAGTGTTGCTTGCGTATAGCGCCTCCATCTTTCGAACCTGATGCTGCCAATGGTGGATCAGAAGTTTACCATGTGTACTGTGCGTTTCCGGTGTGTAATCTATGAGCAGCCCGTAAGAGGGTCGAGCAAGTCGAGGATGAGTGATTGTTAAGAGGGTTCAGAGGGCGATGTCGAGCTGCACTTGTTCAAGAAGATCCATGCAGCTCTCTATCCAAAAATTGGGTCGGCGTAGTGGACCCTGACCTATCGGGTCGATTAGTCCCCTGTTTTCATCGAATCGGCGATATCAGCACCAAATTTATTGCGCCTTTTTGTGCCCCTTTTTTTACTTGAGATTTTATCGATAGAAAGCCATATCTGATCTCGCTGCTCCCCACGTTTGGAACTTGCCAACATGAAGCTGCAGTCACGCGTCTCACGGCATGTCATTGCGGCTGTGCCCTGTCTCGAGAGCCAACGGATCTTGCCAATGTGATGCAATTTAAAGTCAAGCGGCAATGTGCAGCTGGAAGGGATCTTGCGACACAGAGGCAACAGCGAGGACGAGCAAGAATGAGGAGCATGATGAATCGGCCCAAGAAAGCCGACGAGGATGGCGCTGAAAGGCAAAAAACGCGTTGAAAGTCGACGTTCATCTGGTTTCGCTAGCGTCGCTGCACTGTACTGGAACCCCTTGGCGGGGAAAGAGCATTCCGTAGATCAACGGAAAGAGTCACCGCCAACATGCCTCATGATGATCGTTCGCCGTCTGTGGCAGACGATCTTTGCGGACTCAGGCGGGGATTTCCCAACGAGGCTCGGGTCTGGCGGCCAAGACTTTCGAGAGCTATGGCCTCGTCATTCTGCTTTGAGCCTCATCCGAAAGAGTGCCAGCCCAGCGCGAGTACTTGCATCAATGCGCTCTCTGTTCCATTCTCGAAGCTATCTCAGCATAATGTTATCATCGACCTGCGCCAAATCATTGAGAATGAGAACAATGCGTCAATCCAAGAGGGCGGCAGCGGACCGGATGAAAAAAGCCGAGTGGTTTGGAGCCGCGCGCACGGTTCGATTTTGAGAAGAAAAGGAAGAGGAAAAAGGATTGGGGCAAGCGAGGCGGGGTCGTGGGTGTTTTGGCGTGCTCTTTGAACCCTTCTGCAGACTCTGATGGCCGGTCCTCGTCCGCGATGGGTGCAAAAAAAGCACGTCAACAGGTGCAGCTTGTCGCGGTCTGAAATGGCCGAATCAGATCGCCGATTTCAAGCGAAGGAGGAAGCCATGCCGCCAAATGAGAAGCTCTGTCTCTCGATGTCGATGCCTCAAGCTTAATACTACAGGGGGCATCAACTGTGTCACTGCGTTGTAGCGGGGCAGCTCGTGAAGAGAGCATGAGGAGTAGCGCATACCGGATGTACATCGAGCCAGATGCTGGAACCGGCAACGTGATAAGTTAACGATGATGTCTGCCAAAGAGCGCAGCTGTGACGGAGAGAAAAGATGGAGTCAGACACGTCTCTTCCAAAGACCGTTCGTTGGCTGCTCGCTGCTGTGCTGACTGTTTTTCTTCTCCCATCTGCTATTTTTTTAAAATTCTTTTCTTTTTCTTCCCCTCTGCTGGTCTGCCTGGCAGATTGAATGCGCCTTATCCGACCAACATCGTGGCTTGGCTTTCTGGCTGCTGCTCTGTCTGATCTTCTTCGTCATCTTTTCTTCGCGGTATCACGCTCCGGCGCCTTGTCTGCTCTTTCCTCGCTCGCTCGCTCGCTTTTTCGGCTCTGGACGGACACGTCCGCAATCCTTCGTGGCCTGCGCTGATACCAACCTCTTCCTTCCCTTTCTTTCCTGTTCAACACCATCGTCGACATCATCACCCATCACCTCCAACCTGCTCGTACGGCAGCGAGGCTCTCCTTTTCCCGTCAACCTCGCACGCCGTTCGTTGTTCACCCACTCGACTCGACACGCCGCCCGGTTCCTTCATCTCGCGGCTGCGCTTCCCCCTTGCCAACCTGCATACGGAAGGATCTTTAGTTAGCTCCCGATCGAGTGACGCAACGCACGACTCTGCACGCACAGGCTCCTCGCCTCAGCCCTTCCTCGTCAGCAAATGAACATCACGAACCAACCTTGACGCACACTGCATTCATTCGGACGGACCGTTCAAGGCTTTCTTCGCTGAACATCACCATCCTCTACTATCAGCCAGACTGCTCTTGGCTATCACTGCCCTCTGCATGGCTTTCCTCTCTCAATAACGCAACCTCATCCACCGAACACCTCGGGCTGAGCTTGCGTCGCTCAGCAGGACCATGAGCATCGGGTCAAACGGGACCAGCTCAGATAGCATCCAGGCTCGTCCTGGCCCTGCTGCGGCCGGATCCGACCCTTCTGCCACCCCTGCCTCCAAAACAGACACCATCCCTCGCACGCCTACACCACCACTGCCCCCCAAGCCGCAGTCCAATCCGTCATCGATACCTCAGCAACAGCAGAATCAGCAGCAGCAAGCACACTCGCAATCCATCCAAAATGCTTCCTCACCCAACACCAACAGCAGCAGCGTGACCACCCCACCCAAGCCTGCAACCTCGACGGCGGCACCAATAGCGACATCTCAACCTCCACCGCGACCACCGCCTCCTGCCAGCGCAGTCAGTCTTCATGCTGCTGCCGCTGCCGCCAACAAGCAAAATGGCGCTCAGGCCAACAACCCAAAGCCGGCTGCTCCGATAGCCCCAAAACCATCAGCCGATGCGCCTGCTTCGTCGTCCACGGTCAAAGCTGGCGCTGATGGTGCGCCGCCCAAGAAGGCGGCCAAAGCCAAAGCCACCAAGACACCAGGCACTGCCAAACCCAAGCAGAAGCGAAAGGCAAACCAGGCGGGCGCCAACGATGAGCTCGTTTATCGTCCAGGGCCTAGCACCGCTGGCGGTACCATCGGAGCAGCGCCGGATGCCACCATTCCAGCCATGCTCAGCGCAGCTGGCGGAGGTCGCAAAGCATTGCCCGAGCTTGTCTTGCCTTTCCAGCTTCCCTTTGCAGAAATCCGACCCGAAATGCCCATGCTGGACAATGCGAGTGTGCAGTCAGCCATGGCCATGGGCGCATCGGAGACGTCTTCGCTGGACACGGGCAGCGACAGCGACGACTACTCGGTGCTTTCGGATGACTCGGACCTCGACAGCGAAGCAGAAGAAAGTCGTAGGGAGGCACGCAGACGCAGGAGAGAGCCAGCGACCATCGAAGAGAGCCTCGTCCTGCTCCAGTCGTTGCGTCAGTCCCGTCTCTCCCACCTCTCATCGCTTCTGACGCCATTCAGTCAACGCGTCCGATCGGGCATGATCTACCCCAACGTGCTGCCGCTCAGCCTGCTCCACGGTCTCAACCCACGAGATCCTCATGTTCTCATCCAGCTTGGAAGGGCTGACATCCACGTTGGACCTCACGTCTTCCTCAAGACCAAGTTCTGGGAGGTGCGTCCTGACTACGAGATGCCGCCCGCCATCAACTCGCTTGGTGGCATGCGCGCACCAGGCTCCTATGGCGGTCCGCCGGTGTATCCACGCATGTCCATGCCGCAGTCGATACCTCAGCAACTGCCTCTGCCTCAGCCGCAGCCTCCCAAGCTGCCCTCGCCACGAGCAGCTCCCACGCCTGCTTTGCCTCAGCCCAGCATGCCGCTCGCTCCTCCGCCGACGAACGCCAACAAGTCTCCCGTAGCGCGCCCGGCAACGACAGCTACAAGCACAACCAAGTCAACTGGCGCGACGACAACACCGGCATTGCCAACACCCACTTTGCCTGCAGCCCCGATCCAAGGCAATCTCCCGGCTAGGCCGACAGTCACAGCAAAGCCTGCAGTACCAATCGCGCCAGCGACTGCACCAGCGTCTGCCCCAACAACTGCAGCAGCGACGTCAGCCACGCCAGCGGTGGCAGCCACATCGGCATCAGCTCCGACACCGACGGTCAAGCCGGCTGCCGCTGGCCCTGTAACAACACCAGGTGCAGCGTCGGCGGCTCCGTTAACAGCAGCGGCCAAACCCGCAACTCCTGCAGCAGCTGCGGTGCCTGGATCCGGCGCGAGTGCTCCTGCTGCGACCGTTCCAGCACCGTCACCAGCACCCGTGACGCTGGCTCCGAAGCCTATCGCAGTGCCTGTATCACTTCCGCGACCGCCGAGCATCAACCAGAATCACTCTTCATCCACCGCAAACCCAGCTGCCAGCTCGTCGACTGGAACTGTAGCACCGAAAGCTCCCTTGCCGGCAAGTGCATCAGCAGCTAAGCCCGTCACCACGACTGCCAACACCGGCACGTCCCCACCTGCTTCTACTGCGACTGCGACTCCTGCAGCACCGAGTGCCGCAAATGCAAACGCTTCTGCTTCCAGCCAGGCCCCAACAACTGCGAAGCCAGCAGCTCCTGCCAACGCCAACGCCAACTCGAACGCGGCCGCGCCACAGGCACCACCTCGACCAGCGGGTGTCCCGCCTCCGCCAGCGATCGACGCTGTGCTCGTGTCCCGAGTCAATGCCACCGCGGCGCTTAACCCGGAGCTGCAAGAGCTCCTACACATCGCAGCTTCAGGCAAGGCGAACCCGAATCAGCTGAAAGCCCTTGGTGTCTGGATCCAAGCTATCACTGCTCAGCTCAGGCAGGACGAGGCTCGCAACGCAGCTGCAGCCAACAACGCAGCTGGAGCATCGGGCTCTCGAGCTGGAAGCAGCGCATCTACCACAGCAGACGGCAAAAAGACGAAGAAGAATAAGGTGGACGAGGCGGCCAAGGCGAGCAAGAAGCAGGCCAAGATCGAAGAGCGCGAGGCCAAGAAGAAGGCCAAGGCAGAAGCAAAGGCGAAAGCGCAGGCCGACAAGCAGATGGCCTCGAAGCAGCACAAGGAGAAGCAGAACACAGCTCAGCACCAACAGCAACAGCAGCCACATCAAGGTCAGCATCAGCCTCCAGTCTCGAACAAACTGCGTCATCCTCCGCCTGGCTGGCCCACGGATGGTCCTCCCAAGCCGCCCGTCATCATCGTAGAGTTCCGAGAGAACCCAAGCATGCGCTTCATTCTTCCGCTTTGGAAGTGCTTGGTGGAGCGTACCGAGGGTCTGGAGCGACCATCGCTTCCGAAAGTCAAGAAGGAGAGGCGCAGCTTCTTTGACAACGACTCGGATGACGAAGAGAGCCAGAGGATCGAGCCGGAGCTCAAGTTGAGCTTCTTCGCTCCTTCACTTGGTTCGGATGCAGCGGATGGCAGCGGACTTCGCGAGCTAGAGGAAGAACTCAAACGCAAAGCTGCCGAGGAGGCCAGACTGCAAGGCGCAACTGCAGGTGCCTCTTCTTCGACTGCGTCGCCTGAGGCTGCACCTCAATCATCCACTGCGAGCAGCGACAAGCCAACGGAAGACGCTGCAGCTTCGCAAGGCAAGAAGAAGAAGGGAGGTGCTGCAGCCGGCAGCAAGAAGGGCAGCAAAGCAATCAAGCAGGAAGCTGTGGACACGAGCATGTCGTCGGACATGTCGCAGAGCAAGAAGCACGAAGTGTACCCACTCACGTGGAGCATCAAGGGCGGCGTCACCGAGAGCCTCTGGGAGGCATTTGGCCGCGTGCCAGGCACAATGACGTGCCAGCCTGTCAAGCGCGAGCCCGAGATTGAGCTCGAGCCGGATGTGGCCGAGTTCTTGGTGCCCGAAATCCGATACCATCTGCTGGACCTGCCCATGGAGGAGATCAAGATTCAGAAGGAGACGACCGAGACATTTGTGGATCTGTACAGTCAGATGCCGGATCGACGATTCATTCTGCCCCGAGTCGCTCCGGCTCTCTTGCCACAGGGACTGGAGGATCACCTGCAGGATCGCTTCGCGGTGCGTCCTCAGTGCGTGCAAGGCCGACCGATGGTGAAGCGCAAAGCGGGTGCACGCGAAGACGATGTAAGCTTCTCATACGAAGGCATCGGACTTACCGTCATCGGACCCAACGGTGTCAAGACTGAGCCTGGTGCAGCGCCACCCAAGCCACCGAAGCGCAAGCGACACGTTGCGACGCACAACCCGGACGGATCGATCAAGAGCTGCGGAGCTTGCGGCAAGACCAAGACGCCCATGTGGCGTCGTGGACCCAAAGGCCCTTCGCAGCTGTGCAATGCGTGCGGTGCACGATGGAAGGCAGGCCGTCTAGTGGTGCCCGAGGTGGCGCCTCCTCCGATCATTGAAGCGGAAGAAGACAAGTCAAAGGAGGAAGAAGCACGCAAAGAGGATGAAGCGCAAGCGTCGATGCACGGCAGCAATGCGCTGGTGATCCCGCAGAGTTCGAGCGCCGACGATGGCAGCTACACAGTCATGGCGTCGAGTGGGATGGTTGGAGCTGCTCCGTTTGGCGATCATTTCTCGCTCTCTTCGGAAGGCAAAGGAGGGATGGAGTTCGGATCGGGTCATTTGAGCCGTGGATCGTCGAGCCCAAGCCCGTTCATCCGATCTCCTGTTCCTGAAGATGATGTGATGCCTGCCTCGGTGGATCCGAGCATGCTATCTGGGTCGAATCGCGCGTTCTCGCATCGTCGATAGGCACGACTAGCACAAATATAACATGTAATACTATCAGCGATTGCTACTCGATGGTGGCTGGACTGAAAAGTGTGAGTTGAGGTGAGGGCCTGCATTGCGGCGACGATTGGGCGCATAGCTCGGCATGCAACGGCGGCTAAGATTAGTCAAGGGACGGCATTTGATGTCAAAGCAGCGTTGATGATCGTCGTCGTTGAACCCCTTTGTTTGCCGTAATCGGCTTAGCCAGGCAGACACTTGACAAAGAAGATGCCGTGGCCGTCGAAGCGAGACTCAAGCCGTCGACTGAATGGCTGCACTGTCGTTTCCACCAGCCTGTCGTTCTGCCGTGCGAGGATCGATCGACGGTGCAGCCGAAAGCCAAGTCCAAGCCAAGCATTTTCCACAGAGAGAGGGAGAGAGAGAGAGAGACAGCCGGCCGGCCAATTTTGCAGGAGGCAGGAGGTGTGCGTCGTTCCAGAGGAAATGGCCTCGCAAGTCCGAGGCAAGACACTAGAATTTTTGAAATGCTGTGCTGGCTACAAGACAGCGTTACGCCAGCTAGCGAAGCTTTTCGGCGCGAAGACTTTTTCTCGAGACTAAAAAAGGCGTGGCTCGAGCTAAGCCTTGCACTTGCAAACAAACACACTCACACTCTCTGCACGATAAGCCAGCATCGTTGCAGATCATTGTTGCTCCATGCAGCAGCAATCCCGAGGAAGCTGAACGCAATGCTCTGACAATTGAAACACCGAGCCAGCGCCAAGTGTCAGAACAAGAGCCATTCGGCAATGCGATGATGCGCTTCGCCATGCTTCGGCCAAAGAAGCTTAGCTTGGCCAAGCCGCCAGAAATGCGCAAATGCACGACGCCATCGACGCTTTCCTCGGAAGACTGTTTTCAAAACACGCACATCGGCAGCGTCGGCAGGAAAAAGCATCATCGAGAAACTCAAGAAAAAATTAAGGGGCCGTTGGAAGACAGTGGTGGGCAGTCAGTCACTGATTGTGCAGGGTGCAGCTGAGTGCAGTGTGTTTGTCTCGGTGTGTGCATTGAATTTTTAGAAACGAAAAAAAGAGGGGCTCGGCGCGGAGCTTCCTTTGACTCTTCCAAGCCTCAATTTTTTGGCTCGGTCGTGCGCGCGATGTGCGTCTCTCTCCGACAGCACCAACCTCTGTGTAACCGTAGCCTGTTCATGCTTCTTTCCGCAGCTTTGCTTCCCTTTGCCTTGTTTGAGCTTGGCCAGACAAGGCACGGCAAGACCCTGCTCGAACCACAGTAGCCGCACGAAGGTGGCTCTGACCCACAAGCAGGTATCTCGCCCACCTTGGCAATTCAAGAAGGCGAAGGATCAGAGCTTTCAAATTTTATTTTTCGCAAAAAATAAATAAAAATAGGGTCAAATGCTGCTGCTGCTGCTGCTGCTGCTGCAAAGCTTCTTCTCTCTGCAGTTCCTCTGTGCTCGTGCCTGTCCGATCCCCTTTCTTGCGCTTCGGCTTGTGCTGCGGAAGCCAGCTGTCAGTGTGTGTGTGTGAGTCGCTCTTGCTTGGCTCATTCATCACTGCCTCGAACCCCTTCGCAGACCAACCATTTCATCTCGACATCATCATCGTCACCACCATCCCTCCGTCTCCCTTCTGACCACCACCACCACCCCATCACCCTACCTAGCAACCTTGTTCGCTAGTCCTTTGCAGGTAAGCTTTCTACCAAATCGACGTCGACGTCGACTTCACATCAGCGGCCTGCTGTTCATTTCACTCACTTTCTCTCTCTTGCCTACTGCATCACCATCTACGCAACTTTCAGGAAGCCAACTCTCCGGGAAGCAGGTCTCCACCCATCGCCCATCATGTCGTACTCACGACCTCAAGACCCTTACATGCACTCCAACGCCTCGCAGTACGACGAGCGTTACCAGCAGGGCTACCAGCAGCAAGGCTACGGTGGCCAGCAAGCTGGTCAGTACCAAGACTACCCTGACCACGCCTCGGGCTACCACGGCTCTTACAAGGAGTCCTCCGAGGGTCTCTACAACAGCCAGGCTGCTGGCGGTTACGCCGGACAGCAGCGCAATGCTGCCACCAACGCCGCCGCCACCTACTCGTATGCCAAACCCAAGCGCGGCGTTTCCAAGTGGATCAAGTTCGGTATCCCTCTTCTCATCCTCATCATCGCTGGTGCCGTTGTAGGCGGTATCTTTGGCGCTCGCGCTGCCAAGGACAACAACAACTCGTCCAGCGGTGGCAGCAGCGGTGGTAGCGGTAGCACTGGCAGCGGTTCCACTCCCAACGTCCAGGGTGCTGCTCTCTCCGCCGCACAGCAGGCTGCCAAGAACGGTGGCAACAACATGCTCTTCTACCAGGGCACTGACCCGTACGGAAACCCCAGCTACGTCTCGAGCAATGTCGACCCCTCCGCTCCCGCTTACAACGGCGTTGCTCACAACTCGTCTTGCTCCGACTCGTGGGCCGCCACCAACAGCCTTACCAACCTCCGTCCTCACCCTCGTATCATGACTACCCAGGCCGAGTGGGACTGCTTGCCCAACAAGATCGCCAACGACGCCTACCTCACTGTCTGGAACAACACTATCTTCAACAACGCCACCAACTGGGCCAAGGAGGGCTACGTCGAATACGTCGCTGACGGTGGTTTCACTGGCTCTGGTATTCTCGACGTCAGCCGTGCCATCCAGATGCGTGTCAAGGCATGGGCTTATGCTTACAAGCTCTCCAACAACACCATGTTCAAGGACCGTCTCTTCGCCGAGCTCAACAATGCTGCCGGTAACGGCCCCAACGACTTCGGTCAGAACGGCACTCACTGGAACCCTCCTCATTTCCTTGATGTCGCTGAGATGACCGCCGCCTTCGCTATGGCTTACGACTGGCTCTACAACGACTGGAACACCACCGAGCAGACTGTCATCCGCAACGCCATCGTCCAGTACGGTCTTTGGCCCGGTCTCCAACAGTACGCTACTCCCGATGGATGGTGGAAGCTCCCCGCCAACGGTGACGGTAACTGGAACTGTGTTTGCAACGGTGGTCTCCTCACTGGTGCTCTTGCTATCCGTGGAGATGGCGATGCCAATGCTACTGCCACCGCCGACAGCATCATCAACCAGGCACTCACCAACATGAAGGCCAACTGTATGAGGGGCGTCTACGACGACGGCACTTGGACTGAAACCGCCAACTACTGGTACTTTGGTACCAACGGTCAAGGTCGTGCTCTCTCTGCCCTCATCACCGCCACCGGTACCGACCAAGGTCTGATGGCCCAGAACCCCAACTGGGACCTCACCTCCTACTTCCACATGTACGTCTCCGGTCCCGGCGGTCTCTTTGCCTACGGTGACAACGGTCCCAACAAGTTTGCCACCACCGCCAACCAGCTCATGCTCTACTCGAGGCTCTCGGGCGATGCCCGTCCCGCCGTCTACCAGCGTGACCGTGCCGACGCCTCGTTCGACCCGCTCAGCATGTTTTGGTACGAGCCTACCGCCAAGGGTGCTTACTGGAACGGTCTCCCCCTCGACCGCCACTTTAACGACACCCGCGGATCGTGGGCCAGCATGCGCAGCTCCTGGACCGACCCTAGCGCCGTCTTTGTCGGCATCAAGGCCTCCAACTTGACCGGTCACCAGACGCACGGTGACTTGGATGCCGGCGACTTTGTGATTGACGCGCTAGGAACCCGATGGGCTGGTGAGTACGGCAGTGGCAACTACCTTTCCACCGACTACTTCTCCAACGAGACCGAGGGCTCGGCTCGATGGACCTACTACCGCAAGGCCACCGACGGTCAGAACACGCTCACCATCAACATGCAGAACCAGGATGTCAACTGCCGTCCCATCAACCAATTCAACTCGACCAACGTCGCCCAGACTGGTGATCTCAGCTTCAAGCCTGCCACCACCGACGCCGTCCAGTTCATCAGCGACTTGAGCAGCTGCTACTACCAGCCCGCTGGCACCGTTCAGCGAGGTATCCGCATGCTCAACGGTCGTCGACAGGTGCTTGTCCAGGACGAGATTGCCCAGACCAGCTCCATCACCGACGTTCAGTGGCGTGTCCAGACCAACGGTACCGTCACCCTCTCGCCGGATGGTAAGACGGCCACTTTGACACAGAGCTCCATCACCGACCCCAACGCTGCTACCGGCCTCAAGGCCAGTCTTGGCGGTACCAAGACCATGAAGGTGACCATCTTGAGTCCGTCGAACGCTGTCTTTACCAAAGACGGCCCTCCCTCCACTCGTATCTACGGCACTCCTGTTCCTCCTCCGCCGGGTGAGGATGCCGACATCCCCGACACGGGCGTCACCGCGCTCCAGATCAAGCTCGGTGGCGCTCAGTCTGCCTCGCAGACCGTCCAGGTGTGGTGGCAGCCCCAGTGGGACTCGCAGACCGCCGCTGACACGACCACTCCCAAGTCGGTTCCCCTCAGCCAGTGGAGTCTCACCTCGCACAACTAGAGCGTGTGCTAAACACAAAAACAGAAGGATCGCAAACATGCTCGCTTATCATTATCCAAGTCACTTGCACACGGACATTCCCTGATGCTGCACGCTCCCGCCCAATGAGTGGTTGATCGTCAGTCTTTCTTTTCTTTCTGCTTTCTTTTGAAGGTCGACCTGTCCTTTTCTGGCTCGAAATCGAAAGCCTAGGCAGGTCCGTGAACCGAACGGACATTCCTTTTCTTGTATCTGTGATCTAGCTCAAATTCTCGTAAACACTGTCCTTTCGTACATTGCCGTCTTGCCTTCTTCAGAGTCAAAGAGAGTGTGGTGAGTGTGCCGAGTCAGGCGGTTCAACCTTGAGACACTTGACTCGAGCAAGTTTGGATGAACCTATAGTATGAAGACTTGTGTTTGCTCACAGACCTCGCAAGTTGAAGCAAAGCAACCGAACCTTGATGCTATACGCTCCACAGCAGCACGTTCCGCTTCCTGGTCAACGTCAAGTGCCGCCGGCTGATGCTCAAGAATCGCCAACCAGAGAGTTTGGATTCGCCATGAAACGAAAGAGCGAATCGCTGCGTCCCTCCTCGTGGGCGAGTATCAAGGGCGAGTCGTGAGTCGTATCGCTGGCCGGTCACACTCAGCAGTGTGGGGCTCGCAGTGACGAAGTGGTGTAGGTCGCTGCTGAATTTCGAGTCGCCGTATCAAGTAAGACTCAGGGCGAGAGAGAGAGAGAGCGAGCGCGTGTGAAAAAGGCAACCTTTCGCTCGGTGGAGACCTGTCAAAGTCGGTGGCTGCTGCAATCCCCGCATTTTGTGCCTTTTCGAGCTTCGCTCCGCCGACAATCTGACCTCTCTGTCCTCTCGGTTTCACACAAATACAAGGATCAGCTCAGGTTCTTCTTCCTCCTCTGGCCTTTCTGGTCTTCCCCACCAACGCCTTCTCTCCTCTTCGACGTTCTGCTCATCTGAACTTTCTCTCTTCTTCATCAATCGACGTGGCCGTCTCGACTTTCTGCTCGTCTCACCTCTCATTCCTCCCCACCAATCCTACTTCTGTCCATCTCGACGCTCTGCTCGTCTTACCTGTTTCGTTCGTCAACCCCGACTTTCTCCTCTCACATCCTTCCCACAAAGATCGCTTTTAAAATGACCGACACACTCCCGCCCTGCGAACAGCCCATGCTGACACCCGAATTTCACGATGTCATCATCGTCGGCGCTGGCATCTCCGGCATCGCCATGGCCTGTCAACTCAAGCGCAAGATGAACATCCACGACTTTAAGATCCTCGAACGTGGTCCTGATCCATCCGGGACATGGACCAACAACACCTACCCTGGCTGCGCCTGCGACGTCCCTGCGCCCGTCTACTCGTTCTCCTTCGCGACCAAGGGCGACTGGTCCACGTTCTATCCGCAGCAAAAGGAGCTGAAGCAGTACTTTAGCACCGTCGCTGCCGAACACAACCTGCAGAAAAACTTCCACTTCCAAACCACCGTCCAAGAAGCTCGGTACGATCGCGAGACCGGGCTCTGGCATATCTGGTCCCAAGACTGGATCGCCGGCAAGGGGGACGGAGAAAAACACCACTTTGTCTGCAAGTTCTTCGTCTCGGCCGTCGGCGGTCTCTCCCAGCCCAAACCGTGCGATATCGAAGGCCACGAAACCTTCGAAGGCCCCATCTTCCACACCGCCGCCTGGGACCACTCTGTCAACCTCAACGGCAAAGACGTCATCCTCGTCGGCAACGGCTGTTCCGCCACCCAATGCGTACCCTACCTCGCCCAGCACTCCAAGACCCTCACCCAGTTCGTCCGCTCCAAACACTGGATCGCACCGCACCCGCACCAACCGTTCGACTCGATCCCCGGCTTCAAGTGGCTCTTGCAGCGCTCGGTGTTCGTACGCAAATTCCAAAGGCTGATCATCTGGTTGGTCCTCGAATCGCACTTTATCATGATCCTTCAGAACCCGCTCGGTCGGCTGTTTCGATGGAACTGGCGACGCAAGTGCGAGGCGCACATGAAGAAGAACGCGCCGCGCGAGTACTGGGACATGCTGCTGCCGCGCAAGGACGAGCTGATGGTCGGGTGTAAGCGTCGCATCATCGATGACGAGTACTTGCCGACGTTGCGACAGCCGCATGTGCATGTGGAGAATACGAAGCTTGCACGCATCGAGCCGAAGCACGTCGTACTCGCGGACGGTAGGCGGCTGAAAGCAGACGTGATCGTAATGGCTAACGGGTTTGAACCGCATGCAGCCGGAGCACCGATGAAGATCGTCGGCGTAAACCGGACGCTGCACGACCACTGGGCGAAGTACGGAGAGGGCGGGATGATCGCCTATCGCTCCTCGCTGAACGCAGGTTTCCCGAACATGGGCTCGATCAACGCAGCCAACACCGGTACGGGCAACCAATCTCTGATCTTTGCATCCGAATGCACGGTCAACTTCCTCCTCGAAATCGCCAAACCCGTCCTCGCCTCGGCCCGCCCCCCGCCGATCGCGATCAACCACCTTCCTTCGAACGAGTTCTCCGCCGACCCAACGCTGGAAAAGTTCAAGATCCCCACCGTCGAAGTGAAGCTCAAAGCCGAGCTCGACGAACAGCACTGGATCGCAAAGTGTATGTCCAAGCTCGTCTTCACCAGCGGCTGCAAGAGCTGGTACATCGACGCCAAGAGCGGCAGGGTGACGAGCATGCAACCGGACTGGCAGGTGAATTACATGTTGCGCGCTCACTTCCCCAAGTGGGACGATTTCAAGTACACGGGCATCAAGGGAGCGGGAGGGAAGAAGGTGCCGGAGGGCGTACCGTGGTGGAAGGTCTGGGGTGATTGGCTGGGGTTGGGACATGTCAAGTATGTGGACCCGAGGGAGACGCCGCAGATCAACAGGGCGGCGATGGGAGCGTGAGTGGAGGAGAAACGTTTTGCTTTCTATTGCGATACGCTCTGCTTCGATTGCACATTGCTTTACAGTCTTACATGCATTCAGCTCGAGTAATGAGCTTACAGCTGTTTGGCGTGTGAAGAACCAGTTTCGAGCCACATGGTGTGTATGAAGAGACGTCTGAACCCGACGTTGAGCGAGCCAACCGCGAAAAAAACCGAAAGTGTTAAATCAAAGCGTCGCCTTCTCGCGCGAAATTCCTCGGCCTCAAATCGGCCAAAGCTCAGCCTTCACGCTCACACGAGCCCCGATTTGTGATTCCTTGCTCTTCCTTTTTTGGTGTCAAAAAATCTTGGCTCAGCTTTCTTCTTCGTGGGCGTGTGGAACTCGGAACCAAAGCGCCAAATTTGAGGTTTTTGTGTTCGAGTTGGTGGTTTGGTGGAGCAAGGTGTCTGCTTGCTGATCATCATCGTCATCTTCATCGTTGTTCTGCGCACACGAAAACGACTTGGACACCTACTTCGACCGCTACACGGGCACCTTCACAAGGACGATCAACCAAAGCGGAAGTCGGTATCATTCGGAAAGTCACAAAAGGTTGACTGAAGCAGCTCGGAATCACATCTGTTTGGGCTGGACTTGAAAAAGCATCGCTTCTGATATCCAAAGGTGGAAGGCTTTGTTCTCACGGCATCGACAGAGCTGACTTATCAGCTGTAGCACGGAGCGGGTTAGAAGGACATCGTCAACAGACTCGGCATCAGTATCCTTTCCGATTGCACCGGTACCACGCATCGCACGGCGACTCAGGCAGGCTGCAGCATCATCTTCATTTCGCTGGATCTCCAAGCACCCTCGCACACACCCTGCATTCCAACATCCTCCAACATCGCAGCTGGCATAACCCAACCTTAGCCTAGCGCTTCTCTCACCCAACAATGGCGCACGCAGACCACACGCGCGACCCCTGCCCCTGGGTCATCCTCAACGACTTTGGCGGCGCCTTCGCCATGGGTGCCGTCGGCGGCACCATCTGGCACGGCATCAAAGGCGCCCGCAACTCGCCGCGCGGCGAACGCCTCCCCGGCTCGCTATCCGCCATCAAGGCGCGCGCACCCGTCCTCGGCGGCAACTTTGGCGTCTGGGGCGGCATGTTCTCCTCCTTCGACTGCGCCGTCAAAGGCATCCGTCAAAAGGAAGACCCGTGGAACGCCATCATCGCCGGATTCATGACCGGCGGCGGTCTGGCCATCCGAAGCGGCCCGAAGACGGCGATCGGCAGCGGCATCATGTGCGGCATCCTGCTGGGCGTGTTCGAAGGAGTGGGTGTACTGATGCAGAGGATGATGGCCGAACAGAATAAGCAGGTGGCACCGATCATTCCGGATACCCTGCCGGGGAGCGCGCCGCCAGGAACGCCGGCGTTGTCACAATAGACGCAACACGATGGATACGAGATACCATCACCAAAAAGGTTCTTAGCACACCACCACTTACTTTTCAGATTCCTTCGTCTCTCGCATTCGGGACGCGGGTCCGGTCTCTTTTTCACACTTGTACAACTTCTTTTTCCTTTGCACGGGGGTTCTTTCTTAATGCACTCTACTCACTACACACCACTCTCTTCCACAGCCTCCACTGCTGTTGGTGCTTAAAAGCCTGATCACATTGCTCTTAGGCCTCACTGACATCCCGCTTCACCCGCCTGAAGCACAAAAACTCCAACGCCGTCGCCTTCCTACTCGCCACCAGTATCTGCTTGACCCTTTCCAACTCGCCCTGCAGATTCTCCCTCGCATCTACCCTCTTGTACCGCTCGCTGATGGTCTCGTAGACCTCCTTCAGCAGCGCTTCCGCTTGAGAGCTGATGAAAGCGCTCAGCGTCTGGTGTAGGAACTCGATCTCTAGCGTCGCTTGGAGCATGCCACCGAGACCGAAGCGCGGGATTTGGCGGAAGCTGTTCAAAGTCGTGGCTGCAAGATCGTCGACCAGGCGGGTGATGGTGCGGGTGACGAGCGGTTTAGCCACACCTCGAACGTGCGCGTGCGTCTGGACGAGCGCTAGCAGCGCACGGTATATGAAAGGATGCACCGCGGTCGGTTTGGGGATCCTCTCCCAGTCTATCCCTTCCGCCAAGATCCCCCGCTCCAAAATCTCTGAAACCGTCTTCGACTTGCGCTTCACGTAATCGTCAAACAGTATCCCATCCAACTGTCCCGACACCTCCCCCACCGTTGCCAAATCGTCATCCATCCTCACCCCGTACGCATCGCCAAACTGCTTGACCAAACTCGGCACCACCACCCGCGACAGATGCGCCAGATTCGTCACACTCAGCAACACCCTCGTGTCCAAATCCCTCACATCCACTGTGCCTGCTTGACCGGGCAAGACCTGCACAGCCAACCCCATCTTCGGCTCCAACGGGTCGTACTCTGAGAACGCCAGATGAACCAACCCGTCTAAAAACGCATAGATCGCATCCAAAAACGCCCCCTTGATCCTCGCCGTAAACTCGGGCGCAACCGGCTGGTCTCCACTCCTATTCTTCCTCGCCTCCAACGCCGACACCGCCCCACCCGATCGGCCACCAGCGATGTGAAACGCCTGCCTCGCATTCCCCTTCTGAAACGCCGCCATCTCGCGCAGATGCACCGTCGTCGCCTGCTCCTCGACGTTCAACGTCCAATCCTCCAACCGATGGAACAGCTTCGCATCGCTCTGCCAAAGAACACAGAGCACCTGGACAAAGCTGAACCGCGCGTTGGTCAGCAACGACCGCAAGGAACCCGCCGAAGTCACACCGAGAGACGCGAGATCGTTACAAGCTTCCACGAGGACGGCGAGCATCTCGCGCATGTAGTGGGCTGCCGTAGGCGAGCTCGTCCCCGCCGGTACCCAGTCGGGAAGCTGTTCGGGCAGAGGCTGACGCACGAGGATCGACATGTCCGTGAGCGAGAACAGATGCGAAACAAGACTGATGTACGCATCGAGCGCTTCGATCGCCCACGCTTTGTTCTGCGCCGACATCTGCGTCGCTGCTGCTCCCGTCGACGTCGACCCGCCCAACCTCGTGTTACCCTTGACAAACTTTCCTTCCGCATGACTCTTCGCCACCCGCCAGAAACTCGGCAACGACCCCGTAATCGTCTCGGACAACGCCTTGACCAGCTCACACAACGCCTTCCACCCTTCCGCACCGGCACACCTATCGTACCCTCCGTCCAACTGACCCGCCACCCGCATACTCTTCTGCAAATCCCTCGCCCTCTCCCTCTCCCTCTCTCCTCCACCTTGCACAGCCTTCTTGACAGCTTCAACCTTGGCCACCCCACCATCGAACCTCTCCCGCATCACCCTCCTCAACCTCTGATGCTGAGCCTCCAAAAACACGCCCACCGGATCGTCCGACGGATCCAGCTCCAGCAGGATCTCGATCGTCTTCTCCTGCTCATCTACGCTCCTCCCCGCCTCGCGCAGCTGGTCCGTCAGTCGCGACTGCATCTCCTTCATCGTCGCTTCTACCGCATCCCAGACTTTTGCAAACACCCTCTTCTGCTGGATATCGTTCTTGGCTCCGCCCGCTGACTCCGCTTTCGCACTACCGCCGACCGCCAGCAGCTGGCCTGGACGACTATCCAACAGGTACTTACCCTTCTTGTAGTCCCGCAGCGCTACATCGTACCTGCCCTGCTCTACCGACTCGGACAGCGACCCGGGCAGGTTGAAGAAGAACTTGGACCGCTCGAACACGCCCAACGTCGACCTCAGCTGGATCGTCTTCAAGTTGTTCTCCAGCACCGGCATAAACACCTGATCCGCCTTGGCCGACGCGTTGGCCAAGATCGCGTTCAGCTCCGCCACTCCGTAGTCCTTCTCCGGCTGCAACGGCCCCGCATCGCGCATCTCGCGGTACACGCCATCCGTGGTCGCCTTGACCGCGACGAACCGGTCAAAGTTGTCCTCGACGAGCACCTTGAGCGCCTCGGAGCGCGCATCGATGCTGCGCTTGAGGTGCGCGATGCCGGAAGAGAGGTCGGCGAAGGTGGCGTCGGGATGGATGGTGGAGAGGAAGAGTTTGGCGTCGAACGTTTTGGAGGAGAGCGAGGTGTGCGATTTGAGGTCCTGCGGGAGCGTGCGGAAGGCGGTCATGGAAGGGCGCAGGCCGAGCGGGTCGGATTCGTCGGCGATGGTGGTGGAGGGGCCGTTGGAGGAGGTGGAGGATGAGGGGTCGAGCTGCGTCGTGTGCCATGTGGACGGTTCGAGGGTGGAGAGGTGGTAGGCTTTTAGCAGTTCGGATTCGTCGGTTTGGAGCGTCATTGTGACACGGAAGAGGCTCGAGTGTCGGCGGGTCGCCAGCAGATGCGGTGGGTCTGGGAAGGGTATAGTTCACGGATTCATTCGAGTTGCTTGAGGAGACGTGTGTGAGGGTCACCCGAAGTGATTGAGAAATCTCTCTCCGCCGGGTAGTGGGGCTAGACGTGGTAGCTCAGACGATGGTTGGGTGAACGAAAAGGGTTGCACATGCACGTCGAATCAAAGTTGACAGCTGGTCGGTGCGCAATTCCGCGAATTTTTAGCGGTGTTGCGCCCAAACGAGAAGACAGCGCAAAGGACCCTGAACTTGTTCTCTTCGTGTCACTTCTCCTTCATTCTTCTCTTCCACCTCACCTCCTCCTCCTCGACTCCTCTCTTCCTTTCACACTCCTGCCGCTACAATGTCGGCAGCAGTGAGGCTCGAGTTCGAGCAATCCACGTCAGACGCCCTCGAAGCCTGGCAGCAAAGCGTACGGGACAACGCCATCAACATCATCCAAAAAACGCTGCCGGAAAAGATCCTCTCGCTCAACGCTCAAATCGCACAGGTCGAGAGCGACGAAACCCACTTGTTCTCAAAGAGTCGATACTTTGATCCTTCTTCCCTCGATACTGATGTCACCGTCTATCCAGCGTCTTCCGGAGCCGACGGCGGCGGAAGCAGCAGCAAGAAGCGCAAGGCACCCGACACCACCCCAGCCAACGGCTCCCCGTCCTCCGCCAACGAGGAAGCCCACGTCTACACCGGCATCGTCCGCACCTCGTCCTACCTCACCGACGCCTTCGACCACCTCCGCTCCGAATGGGACCAGCTCATTCACCTCACCGACGCGCTCAAGATGTACATCAACCTCCAGATGCCCCAGATCGAAGACGGCGACACCCTGGGCGTCTCGATCCAGGAAGAGGCGCTCAACGAGATCGTACGCACCCAGGACGCCGCGTACACCCTCCTCGGCAACCCGTTCACGTTTCACTCCGCGAGGGGCGATCTAGCGGCCAAGCTGGTCAGGTATCCAGGCGTCCAGGATTACAAGGAGGCGATAAGGGAGCACGATAGGAAGTCGGTTTACAGGTTGAAGATGCACCTGACGGATATGAGGAACATGTACGCCGTGGTGTTTGACATTGTCAGGAAGAATATTGGCAAGATAAGCAAGCCCAAGAGTGGCAATTCGATGGGGTCGTATGGTTAGAGGGGATGCAGCGGGAAGTGCTTTTGCTCGGTTTCAATCAATGGTGTTCCGAGTGTCGAGGATGTAGAGAGCAGAGTTGTGGTGGTGTGCGAAATGTGTACGATTGCTTATGCGGTTCCGTGTGTATGATGTACAAAAACAAATTTGAGATGATGTGGGCTTTCGGAGCTCAATGCATGAGTGCGTCCGCCGCTCAGAAAGCAGGCGCAACCGGTCTGGTAGCATTGCGCAGGATCTCGTCACGCGTAATATTGCTCCTCTCGCACATGCTGTGGAAGATGCCATCTGGTCGGTCGAACAGCTCGAGCGGGCTGGCGTATTCGGCGAGCTCGCCCTGGTCGAACACTGCGATGCGGTCGTACGACAAGATGGTCCTGAGGCGATGCGCGATGCAGAGGATGGTGCGGTTGGCGAATTCCTCGCGAATGGTCTGCTGGATCTTTGCGTCGGTTTCCAAGTCGACCGAGGCTGTGGCTTCATCCAGCAAGATGATCTTGGAGTTCTTGACCAACGCTCGGGCGAGCGAGACGAGCGATCGCTGACCCACCGACAGGTTGGCGCCTTCTTCCTCGATGACAGTGTCGAGGTTGATGCGCGACACGGCTCGCGTGGGCGTCGAGTCGCCAGAGACAGCCAAGGCCTTCTTCTCGTCGTCAGCTACCGAGCCGGTCTCGCTGCCGGCTTCGATAGCGGGCATCACGGGCGTCGCGGCGCCATGCGTGTGCGTATCGTCACCGATGAGGTAGGCACGCTTGAGCGCGTCGTTGAGACGTGCATCGTCGTAGATGCCGAACGGATCGAGGTTGGTTCGAAGCGTTCCGCTGAACAGCAGCGGTTCTTGAGGCAGGATCGCCAACTTACGTCTCAGATCCTCGAGACCAATGTTGCCGACGTCAATGCCGTCGATCTCGATCGAACCCTTGCTGAGCTCCACCAATCGCAGCAGCGCCGTCAAGAGCGAACTCTTTCCTGCACCTGTTCGACCTACGATACCGACCTTCTCACCGCTTCCCACCTCGAACGAGATGCCTTTGAGCACCGATGGCAGACCAGGTCGGTAGCTGAGCCAGATGTCCTTGAACGAGATGCGTCCCTCCTCGGGCCAAGACTCGCGCGTCGGGTTGTCGATGCGCGTTTGAGCCTTCTCCTGCTCCAACTCCTCGGCATAGTACAACAATCGCTCCACCGAAGCCGAGTCGTTCTCGACCTCGGCGATCTGACGTGTCATCCAGGAGAAGGCCTGTGCGACCGTGAGCATGTACGTCAGAGCGATACCTGCGTTACCACCCGTAATCGGCGTCGAGCTGGCGGTGGTCAGCAGAGCGACGATAAGCACAAGCAGAGCACCGAGCATGTCGAGACGCACACCGAGCCATCGCTGGTTGGTGATGCTGAGGTAGTAGGCGCGGTTCTCGACATCCATTCGCTTCTGGTTCTCCTTGATGAAGGTGTCGGTCTCGCGGTAGGCTCGGATGGTGGCAAGGCCCGAGAGCGTCTCGGAAAAGTGCGAGTAGAGGCTGGATCGCAAGATCGCATCCAGTCGCTTGACCTCTCGCGCCGATGATCGGTAGAAGAGCGCACCGTAAAAGTAGAACACGAGGACGACGGCGACAGCAATTACGAAGTAGTGCGTGAGGATGGTGATCAGGATGACGGCACCTGCGACGGATGCGAGCGTGTTGGCAGCCATTCGAACCGCATCAGCCAGCTGGTTGTCGACCACATCGACGTCCTTGGAGAATCGGTTCATGATTCGTCCGATCGGCGTCACGTCGAGCCAGGCCATGGGCGCGTAGACTACACGCTGGATCGCCTCGTGGTGGACACGTTTGCAGGCGTAGTAGCTGAGATAGCCCATAGCGCAGCCCATGATGAACGTAAAGATGGTCATGACGATACCAAGCATGGCGTAGATACCCATGTAGAAGCCGATAGGTCGGTGGAAGTGGTCCTTTTGCCACCAAATCAGCCAGTACGAGTTGAGAATGTTGGCCACCTGCATCAGAAAAATACTAGTGACGCAGATGGGCACCATGTAGGCGCCTCGACCGAATTTGAGGTACGATATGTAGACACGAAGTGACACGGAGCCCGTGTTTCGCTCTTCAGCCTGCATGGTCGCACCAGCTTTGTCACCGGTCTTGCCGCCAGACAGGTTGGCGCGGTCCACCTTCTTGCCCTTCTTGGCGTCCTCTGACTCTTCGATGGCTTCGGCTTCGTCCTCCTTCTTCTCCTCTTCGTCCTTTTCCTTTTCACCACCAAACTCGACCACAAGGCGCTGGAAAGGTCCGTTGGCAGAATTGAGCTCAGCGTACGTGCCCATCTCGACAATGTGGCCATCTTCGAGCGTAATGATTCGGTCGACGTCGGGGAGGAAATGGAGGGCGTGGGTCACGAGGAGAACAGTTGCGCCCTGAGCGCGCAGACCCATGATCGCGTTGTAGAACAAAGCCTTGCCGACATGCGCATCGACGGCCGAGAGCGGATCATCCAGACAAACGATGTCGGCATTGTAGTAGAGTGCACGGGCGATGTTGACTCGCTGCTTCTGACCACCACTAAGGTTGACACCCTTCTCGCCAATCTCGGTGAGGTCACCAGCAGGCAAGATGGCAAGATCTGCCTCGAGTTCTGAAACCTTGACTGCGTGCCAGTAACGTTCCTCGTCGAAGGACTGACCAAAGAGAATGTTGTCGCGCAGGGTTGCGTTCTGAATCCAAGCACTCTGAGAGCAGTAGGCAACGCGCTCGCTGCCCCATTGGACGGTACCACCGGTCTGGCGCATTTCGCCAATGCAAGCCTGAAGGAAGGACGATTTCCCCGAACCAACAGGACCGACGATGGCGACAAGCTCACCCTTGGAGATCGACAGGTTGATGTGAGACATGGAGAAGGGCTCCTGCACCTCTTCGACAGTCTTTTCGGCGTCGGTCGCCTCGCCGAGCGTGGGCTCGAGTTGAGCTTCGGTGACAATGGCCTCGTTGTCGCCATCGGCGGCAGTGTCATTCTGTTCCGCCTGGATCTCTTGCAAGCGACGCTCATTGTCACTGTTGCCTTTCTTGGCCGAGACAGGCACGGGAAGACCAGGCTCGTTGGCAGCAGGAGGAGCAGCTGACTTCGTCATCATCTTCTTAGCTTTGCCGAGCATGCCCTGCTTGGATGCCGACTTGGCTCCGGAGATGTTGGACTTGGGTCCAGCGGCACCCTGCGCACCACCTTTGCCTTGAGCCTTGGACTGAAGAGCCTCGTCGGCCTCAACAGCCTCCCAGCGGAAAGAACCGTCGCGGACGATGAGAGCAAACTTGCTGTCCTGGTCATGCTCCACCGTGTCCTCGAGTTGCTCTGCAGTGAAGACGGTGTAGAGGCGATCGAAGGCGTTCCTGGCATCGGTGGTGGCGGAGAGGGAGAGAGGCAAGAACATGAGCGGCATTCGCAGCAGCTGGAATAGCGTAAGCGAAGGGAAGACGACAGCAGGGTTGAGGTCGTGACCGGTGAGACTGTAGACGACAAAGGCGAGGACAGCGGCCAAGATGGGCAAACTGAAAGCGATGGCGTTGTTGGCCGATCGGATGATGAGGATCTTGCGGATACCGTTGAGCTCGTTCTTGCGGATCTCGTAGATGCGCTCGAGGAACTTGGCCTCGTGCGAGAAGGACTTGACGATGCGCATGCCACCAAGAACCTCTTGGATGGTCTTGGCACGTGCATCGGTCCACTTCATGGAAGCTCGTCGGATCTTGAAGAGGGCCTTCATGGCTTGCAATTGAAGAGGCGTGGCGAGGATCATGATGGCGAAACCGGCAAGAGCGGATGGACCGAGCTGAGTGAGGAGGATGATAATGCAGATGATCATTTGAACGGGGGCGGCAAAGACGACGGAGAACCAAGCAGAGGCAAAGTCGATACGACTGCAGTCGGTGGAGATGTGGTTGATGAGCTTGCCGCTGGATCGGGCCTTGCCGTTCATCTTCATGGCACGGTCAAAGATGGCGGTGATGAGCGCAGCGCGAGATTCGACACCGCACGACATGGAACGCCAGAAGAACTGATGTGTGCCGAGAGACGAGATGATCTGCATGAAGAAGAGTGCGAACGAGAGACCGACACCGTGTCCGACGGGAGGGCCGGGTACGCCACGCGCATGGGCGGTGTAGAGCTCTTGAGCATACTTGATGATAGCCTTGAGGACAAGTGGCGAAGTGATGAGCGAAGTGTCACCGACAATCTTGAAGATGAGACCCGACCACAGCTTCCATCCGAGTTGGTCGTGCATGGCCCACACGAGCGACGGCTTTTTATGGCCTGATGGATCTTTTGGGGTCTTGGGCTTAGGCTGGCCCGGCTTGGGAGGTCCTGCAGGTGCGGCGGCGGCAGCTTCTGGGCGAGGCGGGGCTCTCCAGCTAGCCTCGCGTTGTTTGAGGTTGCCGCCCTTGGGGTTGAGTTTGGAGCGAACGGCCCAGGAGGCGCGTCTCCTCCAGCCGGGCTGGATCTCACCCGAGACAAGCTTGTCGTTGTAGTCTTTGGCTTCACGAACGCGGCGCTCCCAATCTCTATTGAGCTGACCACCGAGCTGCTTGGCGCTGAGGTCTTCGGATAGTGCCCAGAGGTCGGTGGCTTCAAGGGGTCGTTGGTAGCCTAGGACCATGATGGGGGTCATCCACTGGAAGAAGATGCGGTTGATGATGTTGGTGTTGGCGAGAGGAATAAGCTTGGCGTCATCAAGGCTAGCGGGCGGAGGAGGCGGGGGGTTCTTGGGACGCCAGACCTGGTACCACTTCTCCTTGTGTTTGCCTCCCACAAAGGAGCGAACGCCCGGGTTGTACTCGTAGCCGGGCTTCTCTTCGCCAGTTGTGGAGACTGGAGCAGCTTTCTCGCTGGAGGGTGCAGCACTCCTAGAGGATTCGCTCTGACTTTCATCTTCTGTGTCTGCGATGGCGGCGGTGGGCACTGTTGTTGATTGGGTTGTTGTGTCGACAGTGGTAGTAGCGGCATCATGTGAGGCGGCGCCGGACTGCGCGGTACTTGATGTTGGTGCCGACATGGTCACGATATGGCTGGAAGCTTGAGATGATGCCCAGAAGACGGATGCCAGTAATGGCTATGTTGGATTCAGGCCAAGGAGAGCCAGGTCGACATGCGAGAAGGTCGGTGCAATGGGGTGTTGTTGAGTTGATGTCGTTGAAGAGACCGAAGAATGTCACGGCAGAGGCAGTCGTACGTCTATGATATAGCAACGAGCACAGCAAGTGTGAACCGTGTCGAAGACGCAGCAGTTGAGTGAGAGACGAAAGAGTAGCGGTTCGTATGCTCGACCGAGCCAAGGTGATGCAGATAAGACGCTAGCGAAAGACGAGTCTAGAAACGGAAGGAGCTGCGTGTTATGGCCGTGGACTTGAAACAACGTCGTCGGCGAGCTGAGCGGTGGCGAGCAAGTATGGACAAACAATGCAAAAGGTGAAGGGCAGAAAGAAAGGATGATGGGCGTAGAAGAAAAGGATGAGGCGGCCTCAGCAAAGTGAGGGTGACGACGATGAGGAACAACGACTTGGCAGAGTCACACAGGGTTTAGGCGAGGAAAGGAGAGAGAGGGATAGGCAGACGAACTAGAGAAGCGCCCATCGCCGGCAACGTATTACAAAAGTCACCACCAGAAGCAGCTCTTCAGGGCTCAGCGAGAGAGCGAGACAAGCGATGTGATTTCCGCGGAGAAAGCGAGGCTGAATACACAAAGTGTGAATTGCTGAACAAGCAAAGAGGGAGAGAGGGAGAGACAGATGAGCACGAGGTCAATACGGTGGACCTGCATCCGCTGTCTTGATGTCAAGGGCTCGGTTCGTCACCAACAAACTGAGTTTGACCTGAGTTTGTGGCGCACACATCAATCATCCTGCTTCGGATATACAGCTCAGCTCTGAGGCTAAGCGGCCACCAAACAAAACACTTCGCAAAGATCGAAACGGCAAATGCGTCAATCAGCTCAGCTCAGCTCGCCCGCGCCAAAGGAAAAAGCAACAAAATTGGGCGAGCGGAAAATCCAATTTGTTTTTCGTTTGGCAAAGCAGCATCGCCACCGGCGGCACCTTCAGAAACCGACAGTGGTCAAGCACAGCTCTGATGCGGGGTCAGCCTTCGAACCGATTGGTGACCATGTGCTTCCTCCTGCCTTGAAGCAGACCGCTTCCCCTCGACACTGCAAAGTCAATCAAGTCGATTTACCACACGAGACCAATGCCGCAGTGTCCGAGCGCTCAAGTGGGTTGACATCCACCATTGCTGTCCAACTCTGCAACAAATGAGGTCAAGGAGCTGTCGGATGGCTTGCGGTTGAGCTTGAGCGAAAAAAGGTAACGTCCAAGACCAAAAATCGTTTGCTGCATGCAGCTCCCTCTTCAAGACCAACAGTCCGCGGAGCAAGCTAGGTACCGCTCTCCCCATTTCAAAAATGGTGTCGTGTGCCTGCCTGTCTTTTGGAATGAGAGATGGTCAGTTGTACCAATGAGCGTCAAGCTATTTCCGTTCCGCGTTCACACAGGGTGCAGGCCCGCCTCATCTCCCTTCGAGTCGTTTGACACGTCGCTTAGCATCCCGTGTACGAAGCCCCTCGGTCCACATTCATGCCTCCGTCGTCCATGTGGTTCTACGATCTCGGAGCATGGTGATGCGATGCGAAGCGAACATCATCGATAGTTCCTCGTCGCTGATGACTCGACAGAGCAGTTTGTCGTTTCTGTATCTCACCATCCAAGCATAAAGAAGAAAGTCATCTGCTCAACATCAGGCAACGCCACCAATGACTTCATATGTATACCTTAGGACACCGCCTTCAACATGTTGGTCGTGAGCAGCAACTTTGGCACCGCCTTGTCTTCAAAAGCAACAAAGTGAAGAGGCTCAGCTCGCGCTTGGTTTGAGTCGAGTGCGCAGCTCAGGCCGCTCGGCAAAATGTTGTGGTGAGAATGCGATTTGCTATCAGCATGGTCCTGTCGACGACGGAAGCTCCTGCTCCGAGCTTGCATGACAAGCGACGTCTCCGGCCGCGTATCAGCCCGTTCGGCTTTGATGTGTTTTAGGGCCGTGGATAAGATCTCCGATGCACCAGAATGGATCGCCCGATCCACCGCTTGGGCCTAACATCGCCTAATTTCGTGATCGACCTGCTAACGCGTGGACCCTTCGCCATAAAGCGGCGCACAGGCGCAGAAAATCAGCGTTTCAACCTCCACTTCTTCCAGCCTCGAGACTCAGCACCAACAGCTCGAACGACACCTGATTCAAGGTCAGCCTGCTACATCCCACGTCAGAACCACCACCATATCCAAAACCAGCACAGAGCAGTAGTCGGATAGGCCACGAATCGCTTCGATCACTCCGCAATCATGATCATTCGTGTGCGGTCCAAGGACGGCAACTTTCGCTTCGAGCTACAGCCCAACGACGATGCCTCCATCCTCATCCAAAAGGTCCTCGAGACCATGACAGGTGCAGATCCGGAGTCCCTTACTTTCTCAAATCAGCCAAGAGGTGGAGAATTTGCCGCTAGCACGCTGAAAGGTAGCACACTCGGTGAATTAGGCATCAGCCACGGCCATCTTTTGTTCGCTGCCTACAAGGAGTCCGAATCCACCGCGACAGCCGCTGCTTCCTCTAGCTCTGATGCCGCCGTTCCGCCAGCAGCAACATCAGAGTCTTCATCCGCAGTAGCATCGTCGTCCTCGTCGCAACAGCAGTCTTCATCGACAACATCGCGTCCGAAGAAGCCATGGGAGACTGTCAAGGAACACAGCGTCGATACGTACTGGGAGGCTCAGGAAGGCAAGATTACCCGCAAGAAGGACTCGCAATTCTGTCGTCACGGTCCCAAGGGTATGTGCGACTACTGTATGCCTCTCGAACCATACGACTCAAAGTATCAGACCGAAAACAGCATCAAGCATCTCTCCTTCCACGCCTACCTACGCAAGCAAGACATCGCCACCAATAAGCCGAGTCAGTCCTTCATTCCACCACTAGAGGAAGCAGACTATAGTGTCAAGAAGCCTTGTCCGTCTGGTAGTCATCCAAGCTGGCCTGCAGGTATCTGCACCAAGTGCCAACCATCCGCTATTACACTGCAACGACAACCGTATCGTATGGTGGATCACGTCGAGTTTGCGCATCCCGATCTCATCGAGAACATCCTTACTTTCTGGAGAAGCACCGCGACCCAACGATTTGGCTTCCTTCTCGGACGCTACGAAGCCTACCCGGATGTGCCCATGGGAATCAAGGCCGTCGTCGAAGCCATCCACGAGCCTCCACAGGAAGGTGAACTTGACGGCTTGACGCTCGGCGTGCCATGGGAGGAACAGCCTCGTGTCGAGAAGCTGGCAAAGCTTTGCGGGCTCGAGTTCGTGGGTATGATCTATTCTGACTTGAGTCCTGCCGATCCCACCCATCAAGACCCTTCCCTCGCCGGCAAGGTGGTCTGCAAACGACACAAGGACAGCTTCTTCCTTTCTGGCAACGAGACCATCTTTGCTGCTCAGCTCCAGCTCGGCAACCCCAACCCATCCCGCTTCAGTTCTACCGGCCGCTTCAACTCCAAATTTGTGACGTGCATTCTGAGCGGTACAGAGGAAGGTGCTATCGATGTCTCGGCGTATCAGATCAGCGAGCAGGGTATGGGCATGGTCCAGGCAGACATGATCGAGGCTAGTGTCAACCCCAACATCATCCGCGTCAAGCCTAGCGAAGGCGAGCGATACGTCCCCGAAGTGTTCTACCGCTACACCAACGAGTACAAGATCGATGTCAAGGAGAGCGCCAAACCCACTTTCCCGGTCGAGTACCTCATTGTCAATGCCACCCACGGTTTCCCCAACGCCCCGAACCCGACTTTCCTCAGCTCCAAATTCCCCGTCGAGAATCGACCTGGCTTGCACGACCAGGATCTCACTGTCGCGTTGACCAGCATCGGCAGGATTGTGGGCCACAAAGAGCTGTTCCCGGTTGGAGACGGTGTCGAGAGCACCAAGGGCAAGTCCAAGGCGGACGACGATCAGGTGCGTCAAAAGCTCGTGGGTGCGTTGAGCGATTGGCATCTGCTTGCCTTCCTCGATACCAGCGGCTTCCTGGATCAAGATGATATGGCCGCGCTTTGCCGTCTAGCCACCACTCATGACTCGGGTGCTGCGCTTGATGCTCTCCTCCTCAGGCCGGGATGGCAGACGCTCATGGCTCTGGCTCGCGAACACGCACCATCATCGGCAAGCGAGACCAAGGCACCAGAACCGCCCAAGGACCAATTCACTTACGACGGCGGCATGGACTCGGACGACGACGTCGGCTTTGACGATGCCAACGAGGACTTTTACGACGACGGTCAAGGCGATGACAGCGACGATGTGCAGGTCTCGCACGTTCACCGTGCATCCGCCAGGAACGACACCAGCGACACGGACGCTGCCACAGCTGCAGCGATTGCGGCAGCCTCAGCCGACGACGGACCAGCGGGCGTAAAAGTGTGCTCCCACTGCACGTATCACAATGAACCGAGTGCATCAGATTGCGAGATCTGCGGCCTGCCCCTTTGATCCACCTTTTTTCTCTGTTGCAATGCATTTCATCCCCGTTGCGCTCGCTGTGCTGGCTGTGCACTCGGTCTGTGGCACGGTAACGGTGTTTCATGTTGATAGGCGGATGAGCTGTGGTGAGTTGGCAAGCCCACCATGCCTTCATTTCGATTTTGTTTTGGTGATCGAGGCGGCGTCCACAGCGACGATTGTCTCGGTTTGTCGAGTTTGGACTTCATAAGGGAGGCAGTGAAGTGGGTGTGACGACTGTGCTGTGGTGGGACGGAGGTTGGGTTTCACTTGAAGAGTAGGTCGGAAGCTCGTCTCCTTTATAAGTAGTGGTGGTTGCACATGTGTTCCCACTTTCCGCCTTTTCTTTCGCCCTTTCTCTCACCCTCACCTTCTCTCAATCCTTTCCTACGTGTTTTGTCGTCGTCCATATCACAGATAAGCTCCAACGATGCAACTGCAGCGTAACTGGCTCGGCCTTGTCGGCGCCGTCTCTCTCGGCCTGGTCTCGCGTGTCTCTGCCAATATTCAGATCAGCGACCCCAACCTGTCGGTGATCCGCGAATTCAACGTCGTCCTTACCGACAACACCAAGGTCAGCGACTTGCTCTGCTGCATGGGTCTCGGTCTGGAGATGAAGTCGGCTACGCAGTTCAAGTGTTTCGAACACCAAGATCTGGCTATGGGTCAGTTTGCCGGTGCCCGTCGACTCGGGATTCAGTACTGCCACACACTTGCCGACATCAACCCGGACGATGCGTACAAGGTGTTCCACGACACCTGCACCGGGTCGGGCGGTGAGCTGGTCAACGTTGATCAGGGATACTGTCCTCATCGATGGGACAACTACGCGGATGGTTACAAGAAGAAGACTCCTGCGCCCGCTCCTGCTCCGGACGTCCCTGCTCCTGCTGCCGCTGGTCCCGCTGCTGACGCTCCCGATCCGGCCGGCAAGGGAACCAACGACAAAGACGGCTTCAAGACCACCGGAACCTTCCACTACTCGCTCGTCGATTACTCGATCACCACATCCCACGCCTGCTGCAAAGCCTCGAGCCAACCCCTCATCAACCCGAACGACGACCCCAACGTGCCCAAATTCAAAGGCTGCGCCCAACGCAAAGTCGCTTCCGCCACGTTCATGTCGCAATGCGCTAAAACCCTCGCCGGGATCAACAAGGCCAAGAAGCTGTCCGGTTACACCACGCTCGGCGGAGGAGACAACGGAGACGACACGATCGTCGACGAAAGGACAAAGAGCCAGTGCAGCGCCATGTGGACCAACGCCATGTCGTACACCTACGGTTTCTGCCAGTTGCATCACGACAGCGCTCGAGACGAAGCCCTCAAGCTCTTCCAGGACGATTGCACCGCAAAGGGAGGCGAGAGCAAGGAGCCTCATATGGGGACGTGCCTGTGGAACGTCGACGATGCTGCGGCGGATAGCACTACGGCTTGATGTGCGTCGGTCTCCTTTTTCCGATGTCGTGCTCGTCGATCACCTCTTCATCTTCTTCCGGTCCTTCTTTTTTGTCCGTTTCATGTTCAAAGTTCCCGTGTCATAGAAGATGTTTCACACACGTTTTGCCAGCTGAATGTCGACGGTGCATGTGCGTGTGTATTGAAAACAGGTATCGATGAATAAGAAGCAGCTTGCAATCAACAGATTCGTGCTTACGACGTAGGTGCGACACGAACAGCATTCGCACCCGTCGCCATAAACCTCGGCATCTTCGCCTCCCTCCCGCTGTTCCTTCCCCACGTTGCCTCCCCCTCCTCCCTACTCCTCTTGCTCGGCCTCTCCTCACCCTCACCCTCCTGCTTACTCGCACCCTTCCTCTTCCTCTCCTCATTCTTCGGCGCCACGTACTTCCCATGCAACTTTGCCCTCTCCTTCTCCAACCCCGCATTCTTCGCCTTGATCTTCTCCTGTCTCGCCTCCGACTTGCCTCCACCGCCCGCTGTCAGCTCGACGTTGATCTTGCGACCTTCGAGCAAGGTGTGGTGGAACTTGAGCGCTTTACGGAGAGCTTCGCTGGTTTTGAATTCGACAAAGGCGCAGCCTTTGGATTGCGGTTTGGTGGGATCTTGGGCTTTGCCTTTGGCGATGGATTTGCGTTTGGAGGCGGGGAGGGAGGCGAGGGCGTTCGGATCGGCTTTGCGCGTGAGTAGTCGGACGGAGGGTACTTCGCCGCATGCTTGACCGAAGTGTTTCGAGATGTTTTCGGTGGTGGTCGTGAATGCCATGTTGCCGACGAAGAGGATGAATTTGCTGCCTTTTGCTGAGGTTTCGGCGGTGGTAGAGGAAGCTGCGACTTCAGGTTCGACAGCTTCTTCGGTTGCTACCTCACCGTCATCGCCGAAGGTGGTCTTTTTGGCGTTCGCCGCAGGTTCGACTTTAGCTTTTGAGGCTGCTTTGGACTTCTTTGGTTTGCTTTCGTCCTTGTTCTTCGGTTTGGGCTCTTCTGGTGCGATTCCAGCTTTGGCCGCAGCTTCAGCTTCAGCTGCTAGACGCTTGCGCTTCTTGTTGCGCTTCTCCTCCTTGACTGGTGCTGCTGCCGGCTCTTCGGCTGGGACAGTAACGGCAGAGGTGGATGCTTCGGGAGCGCTGGTAGCGGCAGGCTCGTCCTCGGGGATATCGTCAGGGGTGGCGGGGTGGTCTTCGAGAGCAGCGGCTTTGCTCTTTTTGCCGGCCTTGAATTGCGCAGCTTTCTGCTGCTTCTTTGTGAGCTTTGCTTCCGCCATTGTTGTCAGCGTCAATTGTGATGGATGGTAGAGTAAGGGGTTGATGGGGTGAGGGTGTTGGACAGAGACACAGAGAGAGGTTGGGGAAATTCAGGGTTCAGAGAAAGGAAAAAATTCCTAGCTGCAGGCGAGCAAAGCGAAATTTCGGTCCAGCCTCCACGCTTGGCAGGCCAAAATAGGTGAGCATGACTAATCCAAAAAGTCGAGAAGATCCGGATCGAAGCTTGAGCCTCTCAAATTCTCCACATCCTCTTCATCATCCTCATCACCTTCAACTACATACACACACAGCTCATCATGTCCGGACTCGCAGAAGCTGATCAGAAGGGTAAGTCTAACCCACATCGATGCACGCTCAGCAGCAGCAGTCTCAATGAAAGAGTGCGAGCAGCGATGGAAGGGACGCATTTCTAACCCTCTTCATCCTTCACCTTTCCTTTCTTCCACGGCGACTACAGAGCTGCAGACGTTCCTCGACGCCGAACAGGCCAGGGCTCGCGTCCAGTCGTCTATCCACACTTTCACCGACCGATGCTGGGACCAGTGCATCAAGTCGTCGATCGGCTCGAGCTTCGGTCGTGGCGAAGAGGCTTGCCTTAGCAACTGCGTAGAGCGATTCCTCGATACTTCTTTGTTCATTGTAAGTTGCCATTGATCAATGCTGCTGCCATAACATCGATTAGATGGAGAGAAGAGAGGCGACTGACTCGATCTGTCTCTTCGTGATACTCGTCTACAGGTCAACAAGCTGCAAGAACAACGAGGACAGATGTCTTAACCACAGCATACGAACAAAATGTAACAACATGATCAAGATCCTGATACAGCAATTCACATACACTACTCAGACATATCACGTATACATACGCGGAAAGGATGACTCAAGAATGATGACTGCACGCAGGAAGCAGGGCAGTAACACGAGAGGGCAAAGAAGGCATTGAGAAGAAGCAAGATTGGTAATCTTTGTTCGAGGTCATTCTCGCCACGAGGCGCCACCTTGCAGGGAGTCTTCGTCCAGCTTCGAGCCGACCTAGCTGCGAGCTGGGAAGAAGGAGCAAAGCCAAGTCACCTTCAAAGCACCCGAGATTTCGGCGACTTAGTCGGCGAGGCTCTACCCATCCTTTCTGACTGCCAATTCCCGATTCGGGAACTTACCTTGATCGGCGACCCTGCGACTTGAGTTCGCTGTGGAATTCGTTGCCCTTGTGTCTAAGACATGCACACCGTCAGAGAGCTGAGGGATTGGACTTTTAATGACGTCTCAAGCACTTTGAAAAAATGTCCGGCGAAGGATGATATGTCTCGAGTGTCGACGTTGCGCGCTTAAAATATCATTTTTCGCAACAGCAGAAGGCGACTTGCCAAGTTTGACAGCTACAGCTGCTCGACGCTTTCCACTCTTGGCTTAGTGCCGTATGTTTGGCAAGTGTAGAGTTGATCTCTAGCTTCATTCGACTGGACCCGAACCTCCTCTGCTGCGTCGTCAGATCTCCCTGATACAGCGCTGCCAGGTGGATTCTTTGAGTGGATGCTTGCACTTTCCGGCGGCTGCATCCTTTATGCTTGTTCTCCCGAGATGTGGTTTTGGGCGGAGTGATCCCTCTTTGCTTACCCTTCCCTTTCGTCCTCCATCCCCATCATCTCTTCGACTCGCAGAATCAAGCTTCGATCTCCGGTAGATCGACTCTGCAGTGGTATTCTTGTCGTTTTGTTGCAATCTGGTATTGCTAGAAAGTGTTTTCTCTTCAAGCTCAAGTTTTCGATCGAACGTCTCTGGTAGGCGCCAAGTTCACCTCTTACAAACAGCGAAATCAGCCATACTCCATCATGGAAGACCAGTACGATCGGAAGGCGGGTCGGGGTCGCCGAGGAGTCGAATTCTGCTGCCTCAGCTACCCGCTCGTCAAAGCAGGAGCCTACCTGATCCCTCTCGAATTCGCCTTTGTCGCCGGCTGCATTATCGTGCTCAGCACCACCACGCCGACGATTGTTGCGGCCGTCGATACTCTGCCTCGGATCTTCACCCTCGTTCTGCTGATCTTTGCGATTGTCACACTCGCCTGGCAAGTCATCGGATTGCTGACGGTTCGGATCGAGATGAGCTCAATCTACCGCCTCTACATCCGCATCAACTTTCTTCTCGTGCTGGTGGTGACGGCGATTGCGGCTATCGGGACGGTGGTGATAGCGAGCAAGCACAAGCAGTCGCAGGACGTGTGTGAAAGGATCTACGGTAACCCACCGCTTAACTCGTCGACGGGTGTAGCGTTTGACGCGTTGGATTCGTTTGCTCCGGGCAAACAGATCTGCAACTATTTCATGTGGGCTCAGGTGGCGGCTATGGGTGGGTTAGTGGCGTTGTTGTCTGTGGTTCAGGTATGTAGAGCTAACAAGGGGAAGCGATGAGACAACAGAGGGGTGATTGTTTACTGACTGGATCCGTTTGGGTGACTTCTTACGTCTTGCAACAGACGTACTTTTGCTTCTGCCAGAGAGCATACGGTCAAAAGCAGCGGTCCGCGCTTGGTCAGCTGGAGAGCTACCATAAAGAGACGTGAGTACCCATACGGCAGCGACGGCAAGGAGAGAGCTGAAACTGACATACCCCTTTCATTCTTGCCTGCGCTCTCCCGCGCTCGAGCAGCGAGGATGGAGACACGTCTTCCGATGCTCTGAGCCCAATGTCTCGGAGCAGCACGTTCGGGTCGTTTCCCAATCCTCACAAAGCTTGAGAAGAAGCTTCTCTTCAGTATAACTTGCAAGCAAATCAAGAAGATGAAGGAGATGATTGGCTGCAAAGCCTGTGTTTGTGTGTGAAATGTGAGAGTCGAGAAGTCCTTCGCTCTGATCGCGATCGAGTGGAGCCCGATTTGTACGATCCCCGACGGATCCGAATTTCGCAGGTGAGGATTGAAGCGTTGCTGATTGGCAGCGAGTCGCGCGTCAACGAGCGAGGCTTTGGTCAGCAAGCTGCTAAAAAGGCAGAATTTGGCCTGGACACGGCTTCGTACGGGTCAAGGCCCGAGGCTCAAGGCTGCTTTAGAATTTCTAGATTAGCACATCTGCGAGAGTGGCCACTGAGTGCGAGAGACAGCGCGAGAGCAGCTGCGAGAGAGTCGTCTCCAAATCTCAAATGCTCGTCAACGCCGTCGCATCTTCCTGACAGCTCCTTACCATCTTTACACTATCCCTATCATACATCATGCAGAGAGCTAGTAAGTGTTAGAGGCAAACACCATCGCGTCTCAGGGCTGCTATCAAGTCAACATAGATCACTGACCAATCGAATCGCATCGCACCATTTCAATCACCACCTCGCATATTGCAACTCCATCTATTCATCGACAATCTCACCACCCTCTATGTCTCATCACCACTGCATCGACCCACCATGATCAAAACAGGCTTGGTCGCTCGAAGCGCCGCTCGCTCGGCAAAGAGCCTCAACAGCGTGGCCAAGGTCGCCTGCGCCACCCCATCCCAGGCGCGCGGCCTTGCCACTGTCACCGACACTCCCGTCCGCTCCCACGGCGGTCTCCGCGACCAGGACCGTATCTTCCAGAACGCCTACATGCGTCACGACCACGGTCTCAAGGGCGCCAAGGCACGTGGTGACTGGCACCGCACCAAGGATATCCTGCTCAAGGGTCACGACTGGATCATCTCGCAGATGAAGGAGTCCGGTATGCGTGGCCGTGGTGGTGCCGGTTTCCCCTCGGGTCTCAAGTGGAGTTTCATGAACAAGCCAGGTTGGGAGAAGGACCCCCGTCCCCGTTACCTTGTCATCAACGCCGATGAGGGTGAGCCTGGTACCTGCAAGGACCGCGAGATCATGCGCGGTGACCCTCACAAGCTCATCGAGGGCTGTCTCGTCGCTGGTCGTGCTATGAACGCCAACGCCGCCTACATTTACGTTCGAGGAGAGTTCTACCTCGAAGTCGCCCACCTTCAGCACGCCATCAAGGAGGCCTACGCCGACGGTCTCATCGGCAAGAACGCCTGCGGTTCCGGTTACGATTTCGACGTCTACGTTCACAAGGGTGCCGGTGCCTACATTTGCGGTGAGGAGACTGCGCTCATCGAGTCGCTCGAGGGCAAGCAGGGTAAGCCCCGTTTGAAGCCTCCCTTCCCCGCCGATGTCGGTGTTTTCGGTTGCCCCACCACCGTCGCCAACGTCGAGACTGTTGCTGCTGCACCTACTATCATCCGACGAGGCCCATCGTGGTTCGCCGGCTTCGGTCGTGACAAGAACCAAGGTACCAAGCTGTTCGCCATCTCGGGTCACGTCAACAACCCCTGTGTTGTGGAGGAGGAGATGTCGATTCCCCTGCAGGAGCTCATTGAGCGTCACTGTGGTGGTGTGCGTGGTGGATGGGACAACTTGCTCGGTATCGTTCCCGGTGGATCTTCGGTACCCATCCTGCCCAAGCACAAGTGCGAGGAGGTGCTCATGGACTTTGACTCGCTGCGTGAGAACCAGTCTTCGCTCGGAACCGGTGCCGTCATTGTGATGGACAAGACCACCGACGTTGTCCAGGCCATTTCTCGTTTCGCCAAGTTCTACAAGCACGAGTCGTGCGGTCAGTGCACCCCCTGCCGAGAGGGCACCACGTGGTTGGCCAACATGATGGAGCGTTTCGAGGAGGGTCGTGGAAACAACCGTGAGATCGACATGATTTACGAGTTGACAAAGCAGATGGAGGGTCACACGATCTGTGCGCTTGCCGATGCGGCGGCTTGGCCCATCCAGGGTCTGCTGCGTTGGTTCCGCCCAGAGATCGAGGAGAGGATGCGTCTGTACCAGGAGAAGAACGGCCCTGTGCTCGTCGGTGGAAGGAGGCTCAAGGATATGGATCCTGATTATGCTTTCCCGGCCAACATGGGTACGCCGCTGTCGCCTAAGACTCTTCAGTAGTGTGCTGCATAGGCTGTTTTGTGAAATTGATATCTTTGTGTTACATAGGTGATGTACGAGTCTCTTTGTGTGTGAGATTTGAACTGGATTCTACAGAGTATCTTTGGTGAGAAGTGCGATGTCGGAGGGGTCTCGATGATGCTCAGATGGTCTGAGCGGGTGTCGCACGAGAGACGATGGCGGAGAGCTGACAAAGTAGGCTCCGCACGCTCTATCTCTGCCGCCTTGCGCAGGAGCCACGATGAAGCTCAATCTGTAAGCGAGTGAAGCGATTGTGTTCTGCGGCTTCTTGGAGCACTCAATCCCTTGTTTCGTGGTGTGGCTCGACAGCAGTGTAGGACATCGTTGGCTGAGGGCTGTAGCGCGACTTCGACTGAGTTGGTCGAGGTCGCCGACATGCCGGTCTACGGTCACGCTGGAGGACCCTTGATTGTTACATGATCAAAGAATCCGGAGCGTCGAAAGGTGCTCGGCGAATTTGACGTGATGCGCGCAGCGCGCAGCTGACAAGCGAAACAGACGTTGGTGTGAGATACAAGTGACGTAGCCGCTCGTCGTACAACCCCGCAAAAAATCCCAAAGCCACACAATGCACACACTCTTTGCCCCTCCACACTGTTACACAAGCAAGGCAACGCATCGAGTGTTTTGGTGGAAGCTTAATTCTCAGCATCCCCAAGCCACATCGTATAGCCGAGGGGCTGGTCACGAAGTTGCTATTCTCGGCTGCGCAGTAGAGGTGGTGGTGGGAAGAGAGGCGGTTGAGGAAGGCGGCGTCACATGTCTCTGCTGATGGCTGGCGTTGGCCGGCACGCAAGGTGGAGATGTGACGTGCCAGGCTGACCAACACCTCTCGAGAGGCGAGAGGGGATGTCTGTGCACCGAGGTGTTGCGCTCGCTGTGTGCTGAGGGTGTTGTACAGGCCTGTCATTGGAGGTGGTTGAGATGGAAGGGAGTATATAAGCTTCTTGAGCGACGGTGTTAATGTCCGCTCACCATCATCCCGTATTGTTCACCATCAACGCTTCACGAACGCCCGTCTTTACGCAAACTACCATACACACAAACACAACTCGACCGCAAAACCACCTACACCGCCCACGATGTTGCCCCAGACCACAGCCCGCAGCCTCACCCGCGTCGTCGGCCTCCCCACCACCGCCTCGATCCGCACACTCACCACCACGCCTCGCCTCCTCTCCGCGCGGCCAGACACCGTCTCCGGTTTCCGCGAAGACCGCTCCCACGGCCCCATCCCAGGCGCCCACCCATCACCCGAGATCAACGTCGCCCGCACCCGCTCCACCGTCCGCGTCCTCGTCCCCTCGGTCGGTCTCATGCTCGGCTTCATCGGCTGGTGGTTCTTCGGCCACGAGGACCGCGACCACCGCAAATCCACCATCGACGTCGGCCCCGACGGCACCAACAAGTTGAAGGGCAGCAAGCACCGGGCCGCCCAACAGCTCAAGGAGGGGGTCAGGAACTCGGACGGCTCGCTCGCTGCTTAGAAAAGAGCCCTCAGCAGCCCCGAGTAGAAGATCTGCACTGCATTCTGATTCACCATCCACAAACCTCATACTGTATTTATAAGCTCTTGCTCGCATTGAATCCTAACGTACATCAACGGTCAGCTGTTTTGCATCGTATATTCCTTTCGCTGAATGAAACCGTGATCCATCTGCAAGTCCAACGGGACTGTCCTTTGTCGCTTCGTGACCTCTGATTCCATGTCATCGTGACTGCTGCGCTTTTTCGGGATGACAGAGCAGACACATGTAAGGACGCGCTTGAGTGATCAAGTGACAGGAGCAATGCCAAGCAGTAGCACAGTCACGAAAACAGAGTGTGATCCCGACATCATGTCATTGTAGCTCACGATAAAGTCACGAACAGACCTTCCCGCGTCACGTTTCGATTCGGCGAAAGGAATAAGATCATCGTTTGTGTCCTGGGCGTGTTCCTATCTTTTTCGCCTGAAGCATGATCCCATCTGCAGACTTTCACCGTTCACATCATTCGAATTGTCACGATGATCTGTTCACTCTGCTCAAGCCAGTTGTACATTCACACACCCCGCTCAAACCACAGCTGAAACCATAACAAAGTCAATTCATCTTCGCAGACTATCAAGCAAGACACAAGACGAGCTCTACCACCACAAGGCCCTTTCGATCGACCGTCCACGCTCAATCACGCCGCCCCTCCCACTCCATATCATCCTCCCCCTCCTCCTCCTCATCATCCTTAATCACAAACGCATCCTCTTCCCCTCTCTGACGATCGCGATCGTGACCCAAGTCTTGCAGCAGCAGCGTCTCATGTTTACCTTGCCTTTCACTTGTTCTTCCCCCGCCACTGCTGCTACCGGGTCGCGGAAGATAGCTCGATTCGAAAGGGCCAAGTTCCTAGTGTTCGTCTCTCCTCACTTCTTCGTACAAGCTGCGGTCTGGATGGGCTTCCCTCTTGCTCCCTCCGAACAGTCGTCCTACCCATGCTACTGGACCACCTCCGCTCCCGAATCCAAAAAAGGATTGTGCAGCGCGTCGTTCTTCCGCTGCTACGCGTGCCGCTGCAGCTCGTGCCGCGCGTTCTTCTTCCGACTGCAGACGAGGATGGCTCGAGATGGATCGACGAATAGGTCGTGGTGTGAACGGCGCATCCTCTGATCCATCGACACTTGCACTTCGGCGTCGCCCTCCACCTTCCTGATCCTCATCTTCATCTTCATCCTCGTCATCATCCTGAGGAACGGTAATTTCGTCACCAAACAGCGCACCGATCTCCTCCAACGGCACACCCGACGTCTCCGGATAACCGAAATACACCGTAATCAACGCCAGCAACGCAAAGAAAGCCAGGATGATATATAGCTTCCAGCCAATTTTTTCCATCAAAACCGGTGTCACTTCACCCACCAACCAGTTGAACGACCAGTTGGTCGCCGTCGCCAGCGACGCTCCCTTCGCTCGGAAGGCAAGAGGCATGATCTCAGGCGGATACAGCCAAGGGATTGGCCCCCACGAATATCCGAACCATGCCATGTAGACGATGATGGAGCCGACTACAGCTTGCGGAGTGTAGTCGCGGTCGAGGTAGAGGAAGTAGCCGCATGCTGTGAGTGCAGCACCGCAACCCACGGCGCCAGATAGTAGGATGATACGACGACCCCACAGATCGACGAGGAACCAAGTCGGAACGGTAGCGAGCGTGTAAATGATGCCGGTGACGCCAGTCATGAGGAGAGCATCGCGTCCGATCCAACCAGCCGATTCGAGGATCATGGGCAAGTAGTAGCAGACGGTGTTGATGCCGACAAGCTGTGCAAACATCTGCGACGACATGGCGATGAGGGTACGATAGCGGTACTGGGTGAACATGCGCTTGTACGAGTTGTCGCCCTGCTTGCGGAGATAGAGAACGTTCTCCTTGATCTCGCGGAACTCGAGCTTGGCGCGGGGCTCGTTGGGATTGCCTGAACCGTGCAGATCCGCGAGAACGCGCATGCCTTCGTGATCCATGTCCTTGTCGAGGAGCCAACGCGGAGACTCGGGAAGCAGCACGGAGCCGACGGCCAGAGTGATGCCGATGACGACTTGGATACTGAGAGGTAGACGCCAAGACAAGTCGCTTTCGATAAACGAGGAGAAGTAATCGACCCATACGCTGCTGGCGTACCCGATGATGTTGCCTGTGAATTCGATGCAGGCAAGCTTACCACGGTTTTCAGCGGGAGAGATCTCACTCTGATACGTTGGGACGATCATCGAAAGACAACCAACGCCCAATCCTGATATAATACGGCCTACCAGCATGGTATCGTAGCCTGATGTGAAGGTCTGAATAGCACCGCCTGCTGAAAAGACGACTGCGCCCCAGAAGAGAGTATTCTTGCGGCCAAAGATATCGGCAAGTCGACCGCAAGCGAGGGAGGTGACGAGAGCTCCGAGCTCGAGCGAGGCGACGAGGGTGCCGATCTCGTAGGCGGTTGGATGGTTGAAGTAGGCTTTGAAGTATGGACCAGTGATTATTCCACTCATCACGCCTTGATCATATCCGAACAGAAAGACGCCGAGAGAGGCAAAGCAAGTGACGAAGAGCATGAGACTGTCTCCCTTGATGCCGACCTTGGCTAGCGGAGAGGTGTCATGGTCCATCGACACGATGGGAGCGCGTACGGTGCCATTGGATCGAATCGAGCTGGCAGTATTGGAGCGTTGCCTGGTATGACCATTGGATGCGTTTGCGTAGGTGTTTCGCTCGACCTCGCTGGATGGGCGGGTTGAGGAACGCGATAGATTGGACGACATGCTGAAGGGATCACATGAATTGCGAAGATCGCAGTGTGAAGTTTTTGTCGTGTCTATGAGTGCATTACAGGGGAAAGGTCGAGTAGCGCAATGGCCAGATTACGCTGTATGCCCTTCGGCTCTTGCAGGTGTGTGTATGGTGAGGTGTAGGAGTGTAGGAATCGGATGTTGAAGAGCGAGATGGTGGATAGCATTCAAGATGACTGGAGTCGGTTGTCGACCCAGCCAGACGGGGAGGGAGATGAAGTGGTGGTTGGAAGCGAAGCAAGTGGGCGCTTCATTCGCTTGATTGTGGGGCAGTGGAAAATTGGGCTGTCACCGTGCATCAGCTCGCAGACTGGCCATGGCTGAGCAGCGTGCACGCGCCTCCTCACCTCGAAATTTCAGGAACGCCGTGGCTGGCTAGGTCGGAAAAAATTCCAAGATGTTGGAGTCCGACGTGGTAACAATCTCGAAAAAATCGCAAGCTGCGACGACGCGTCTTTTTTGGCGACGGTGCAAGTTTACACTCAGACGAGGCGGTGAAATGCGTGACAGGTGCAAAGTCACAGAGTGTGAGACGCAGTTGCTGCACGCCCACCAAAGTGGGAGTGTTGGTCTCTGTGTTGCTGCGTGTCAAACGTGTGACAGTTCGAGAGGAAGCCGCGATCCGAGCCATGCTTCCAACGCAAACGTCACACTGAGCAGCAGCATTCTCATTGTCGTCATCATCATCATCATCATCATCATCATCACGACCCCTCGTCATAAACACTCCTTTCAGCTTCGACCGCCTCGCGTTCCCGGATCCTATCTCATATACGAGCTAGACGCAGACGCTCTTCTAGATATACCTCCACCGCCACAACTCGCGCATATAACAGCAAAGACGAGTTGTCTTTCCCCAGAACGCAGGTCGACGCCGCCGGGACGCTCGGATCGCCACACAAGACTTGGAACAATGCCACGCCAGTCTGCGCTATAATCAGCTTTGGACCCCAACCACGTCAAGCGCCCTCCGCCAGCGCACGGGAGGCCTTCGCACAGCATGCATAACCCTCGTCCGTCGCTCGACGGAGCATCTTCAGGCTCACCATCATCCAGCAGTCAATCAGATACGTCCATGCCATCGTACACCTCATCGAGCCACAACATGCTACCTCCATCACAATCAACACTTCGCTTTCCTTCCCAAGCCCCGCTTGCGTCCAGCTCAACAGCTGCCGCACCTCTGGACGCGCGTCGCAGGTCATCTCCCATTCACGCCAGTGTCGCCCCAGTACCAAGCAATGCTGAACACCGTCGCCGTCAAAGCCTCGCACCAAGTGATCCTCAACGCAAGTCATCAGGCAACCATGCGCATCAATCCTTCGATCACGCGCCCATGCCACGGCACAGTCCCTCACCATCTCCCGCAAATACCCCCGCAGCAGCTCCTCTGCCGTCGGCATCCTCCAAGCCCGCTTCGGTCGCCCCAACAACAACCTCGCTAGGTAACTACCAACTAGGAGACTGTCTTGGGCGTGGTGCCTTCGGCTCTGTCTACCGAGGTCTCAACTATATGAACGGTGAGACCGTCGCTGTAAAGCAGATCCAGCTGGGCAATATACCCAAAGCAGAGCTGGGCGAAATCATGTCCGAGATCGATCTCCTCAAGAACCTTCATCACCCCAACATCGTCAAGTACAAGGGCTCCGAAAAGACCAAAGACTATCTCTACATCATCCTTGAGTACTGCGAGAACGGATCCCTCCACCACATCTGCAAACGGTTCGGAAAGTTCCCTGAAGGCCTTGTCAGCGTCTACATCTCACAGGTCCTCGAAGGTCTCATCTATCTCCACGACCAAGGTGTCATTCATCGAGATATTAAGGGTGCCAACATTCTCACCACCAAGGATGGATCCGTCAAGCTCGCGGATTTCGGCGTTGCCACCAAAACAGGAGCAATGAGCGAATACGCTGTGGTTGGAAGTCCCTACTGGATGGCTCCTGAAGTGATCGACCAGAGCGGAGCCACCACAGCCAGTGATATCTGGAGTGTAGGCTGTGTTGTAGTTGAACTGCTCGAAGGCAAGCCGCCGTACCACTTTCTTGCGCCCATGCCTGCTCTCTTCCGTATCGTGCAGGATGACTGTCCACCTCTCCCCGAGGGTGCCTCCCCCGTCGTCAAGGACTTTCTACTACATTGCTTCCAGAAGGACGCCAACTTGCGAGTCTCAGCACGCAAGCTCCTCCGACACCCATGGATGGTCACTGCTCGTAAGCAGCTCGAGCAGCTCAAGTCCGGTGGCTCGCTTCGAGCAGGTGCTGGCGCAACTCTCAATACCCCACACGAAGAGGCCGTCAAGAGCGTCCAAGAATGGAATCAAGCCCTCAACGAGCCTCCGAAACAAGCTGTGCAGCGCCTCCAAGATCCAGAGACGGTACGAGCTCCCATGCAGCCCAGTTTACGTCGAGTCAATGCTATCGCCGCTGAGCTCGGTACTGCCAAGCCGCTGCCAGGTCGCAAAACACGTCATTCCAGTCGGCCCACATTACCCGTCGATTTCAGCCCGCCCGCCGTTGCTGCCCGCAAAGATATCGCGGCAGAAATCGCGCCACGCACTTCGTCCAAGTTGCTCAATGCCACCACCGAGTCGAGCCAAAGCGCCACTGCCAACCTTTCCCCCGCGACAAGCAGCAAGCAGCCACCTTCTCCTGCCAATGCATCCGGCTTCCGCACGCCCATTGCCGGTGCTACGCCCGCGACGTCTCTGATGGACCACCGCGTCAAGCTCGCGGACTTGCAGCAGCCAGAGAGCGCAGACGACAACTGGGATGACGACTTCGAAGAGGACATCACCACCACCAAGATCGCGGCTCTCGAGCGAAGTGCATCTTCTGAAGGCAAAGACGCTTCGGCCAAGTCGACAGCAACTACTCCGACAGATACTCCACCGAATGGCGAGTCTGCTACAGCTCGTTTCGCAGACGCACAAGAGTCACTTTCTGAATCGCCTTCGCGTCAAGCAGGACTCGAGGCCGACTTTGACCAGCGTACCATTCGACCAGTGGCAGGGCCTCTTCTGCGCAGCGTAGCCTCGTCGCCTCACGTTCGCACCTCTGCAGACGCAGCGAAGGAGACTGCCTCGCCCCTTGAAAGCTTTTCGAATGATGATGATGCCGGCGATGATTACTCGGACTTGGTCGGAGATGGCCAGGAGGATGTTCTGAACAAACGCATTCGCGATCTCCAGATGAAGAACAGCGTCGGTAAGCGTCTCTTCCATCCCAACGACCTTGCTCGACTCGCCGTCCCAGCCGGGGGTAACAAAGCCACATCTCAGTCATCCACAGAAGCCGGACATGGCTCACCATCCCGGCCCTCTGATCGACGCAGGCAAGCTTCGTCGGAAGCGTTGCGCAGCTCTTTGGCCGCCTCTGCCACTCGAGCTCCCTCCAACCCTTCGAGCCCGCAGACCACCATGCGTCTCGAAAAGGACGAAAAGTGGAAGCAGATGCGTCGCACTCTGGGCAAATACTCTGAGGACCATTCCGCCGAGGACTACTCGGACCTCTTTGGCAGGATCGATGAAGGAGGCAATAGCAAGGACGATTCCGTCGGCAGTGGCAACACGTTGCAGCTCACCGCTCGCCTCTCGAATCGATCCTGGTTGCGTGACGATGATGCAGACGAAGACGATCCTTTCGCTGAGATCGACGAGGGTCTCAACGCCGAAGCTGACCTCGAAGCCAACGTGGCGCGCGACCAGCATGCTCGCATGTGCGCCTTCGTCACCGAGCTAGTCGAGTCTCTCGATACGCGCGCTGGCGTCGAAGAGCTGCTCCAGGTGTGCGAGGACATCGATCAGGTGCTCACCGACATGCCCGAGATGAAGGCGCAGCTGCTCGCATCTCACGGTGCTCTAGCGCTCATCCAGCTGCTTGAAGCAGCCGCGGATCGAGAACTGGCCACCCGTCTGCTTGGCATCCTCAACCTCATCATCTTTGAAGACCCCGAAGCTCAAGAGAGTCTCTGTCTCATTGGTGCCATCCCGGTAGTAATGACGTTTACGACCAAGAAGTGGCCACACGACCTCCGACTCGAAGCTGCCCACTTTGTTTTTGCCATGTGCTCTACTTCGCGACTCACGCTCCAGTTCGTACTCAGCTGCCGTGGACTGCGCACGCTGGTCAATCTCATCGACGAGGACTACCTCGAGCAGAAGGATCTCGTCTGGATCGGCGTCGGTTGCGTGAGCAGCGTTCTGGAGTTGCAGAGCCCTGCCTCTCGCAACGACTTCTGCCGCATGTTGGCACAAGAAGGTCTGCTCGAGCCCTTGTCGTCCGCCCTGCAGAGCGTCATCGATGACGACCAGGACGAGTACGCATCGGAAGCTCGGGCCAACATCCTTCAGATCCTGCTCATCTACTCGCAATCGGACAACTTCCTCAAGAAGCAGGTAGCTACTCGCAGTGTCCTCCGACGCATCCTGCGCTCCGCATCCCGACTTGACGCCGAGTCGTTGACCCTCATGCTCAAGATTGTCAAGAACCTGTCCATGTCACCCACGATCCTCGACGAGATGCAGAACGCCAACACGATCGAGATCCTCACCAACATTCTGGCACAGCACCACAGCGGTCCGCACGGCACTGAGATGTCCAACCAGGTGCTCAACACCATGTACAACCTCTGCAGGCTGTCCAAGTCGCGCCAGGAGGAGGCTGCTCAGGCTGGCATCATTCCGCAGCTTTTACGTGTGGCTCGCACAAACTCGCCGCTGCGACAGTTCGCTCTGCCGATCTTGTGCGACTTTGCACATGCAGGCAAAGCAACGCGCAAGATGTTTTGGCAGCACAGGGGGCTGCAGTTTTACCTCAAATTGCTCGAAGATCCTTATTGGCAAGTATCTGCGCTGGAAAGCGTCCTCGTCTGGCTGCAAGACGAGACAGCACGAGTTGAAGAGGTTCTGCTGCAGCCTTCCTCGATCGAATCGCTGCTGTGCGTCTTTGCCACCAGCAAAGCCAACTCGTTCGAGAACCTGTTGGAGCCCTTTGTCAAGACGTGTCGACTTTCAAGCGGCATCGTCGCTGCGATGGCGCGCAACACGATGTTCGTCAAGCGGCTCCTTGAGCGCCTCTCGCATCCCAAGGCGGTGGTGAGGTTGAATCTGCTGAGGATCACCAAGATGATTTGCGACCTCAAGGGCGAAGGTCATTCGCCGCTGGTGGAGCAGCTCAAGGTGTACGATGTGGTGGAGAAGCTCAGCAGCAAAGACAATGCGGTGCTGGTCAAGGAGCTTGCTCGCGATATTCTCAGTCAGCGTCATGTGCAGCGAGAGGCGAGCAGGACGGTGAGAAGGACGCTTTCGGATACGCATATGGGCGAGGGTGGTCGTGGTGATGGTTCCGGTGGATCTAGCAGCCCTGGTTCGATGCCGCCTCCTCTTCCTAGTGCTGGGCTGGGGCAGATGGTGGGTATGCGAGCTTCTGCGCCGTATCGTCGCAAGATCTCGAATGGAGCTAGTGGTGATGCGGCGGATATGTCGACGAGCAGCGTGGCCAATTCGACGATCCATGAGCGTTCAGTTTCGGGATCACTAACGGGTTCATCTCCGTCGACCTCGTTGGCATCGTCGCTGGCGGGCACACCTTCGTCAGCGAGGAGTGCAGCCATGCGCAATCTGGTCGGAAGACTCGGCCAACCACGTCGATCCATCACGCCGAATCGCGAGCTCATGGGTCAAAGTCAGTCCGGGTTTGGGTCTAGCCGCACCTCGCCTCTGACGACGATGCAGCCGCTACCGCAGGGCGAAGCCGTGCGGCTGAGGCAGAACTCTCAGCCGCAAATGGGTTCGTCTGGCTCGCCTGACTCGCTCTCGACTAGCAGAGACGCACTCGACAAGAAGCTCGGCGTCAGCCCGTCTGTCGGCAATCTAGGCTTGTCGAGAGGCATGAGTCCGCGCGTGCGGAGCATTTCGAACGAGATCAAGCGGGCGGCTGCGTATGCGAATCTGAACGGCTCACAGGATTCACAGTTGGGTAAGGTGGCTTCGCTGCACGCGTCGATGGATGTAGGTGCACGGAAGGCCGGGTTGGAGGAGGAGGAGGAGGATGGAGGGGAGGAAGCACATGCGGCGGATAGAGACAGGACCATGCGTCCGCCTTCGAGGCGGCCGATTCCGTCGCTACCTTCGAGTCATCGGTTTTCGCCATAGACAAAGGAATGCAGTTTTTAGAAGCACAGCGTTCAGTGTGGAAGTGAGATTGCGTCTTGGGTGCTAGAGTACGTGCTTCGAACGATGGAGAGTGGCATTAATGGTGGTACGGGGGAGCCTGAGGTTTGACGATCTCCCAAGCCTCATCCACTTTCTGCACGACCTCGTTTGGCAGTGGACCCTTTTCAAAGTCGTCGAGATTCGCTCCGATGTGATTCTTCGAGCTTGCGCCGATGATGACCGCGTCTCCGTGCTCCTTGTTGAGTTGCGAGTGGTGCATGCACCATCGGAGGGCGATCTCTGCCATTGTGAGGTTGTGCTTCTCAGCGGTGGAGCGGATGAGGTCGATGGCTTTGAAGTAGTGGTCGTTCCAGTAACGCTTGCGGTACATCTGACCCTGGGCGCGTTCGGGGTCGAACCTCGAGCCGGATTCGGCTTGGGAGGAGGGGGAGGTGTGGAGGCCGGTCAGCAGGGATCCTGCGAGCGGGTTGAAGATGTAGAAGCTGATGTTGGAGGAGCGGAGGACGGGGAGGAGTTCGGGTTCGGCGGAGCGCGTGATCGCGTTGTATACGCCCTGGTAGACGGACGGTTTGATCCAGCCGTGTTTGGTGGTGATGTCGACGATCTGCTGCACTTCGTCTGCGCGGTAGTTGCTGATGCCGAAACGTTCGAATTTCCCTTGCTCGTATGCTTCGTTGACCGCACCGAGTGTCGCTTCCAGATCGACCTCCCGATCGGGACTGTGCAGGTAGAACAAGTCAAACTTGTCCGTTCCCAGCGCTTTCAAGCTGTCGTCGATCGCACGATGGATGTCGGCCGGTTCAAAAGTATACTTGTTTCGAGCAGGGAAGTTGGGGTTGCGCGCACTGGGGAACGATTTGGTCGCGATCTTGAAATGGTGGTCGGGTGAAGGTGTGGTGTAGCCAAGCTGTCGAAGGTAGTCTTCAGAAGAACCGTTGCCGTACATTCGAGCCGTGTCGAGCTCGGTGTGTCCGTGAGAGGCGAAGATGTCGAGGATGGCTCGACATTCGGCGAGGTCGTGGACCCGTGACTGTTCGGCGCCGGGTAGGCCGAAGGTCATGCATCCAAAGACGATTTTGACGGCAGTTTTCGGGGTGGTAGACGTGGTGGACATCTTGCCAAGTGTTGATGTTTCGATGGGAATGGACTTGTTGAGATGGGGCAGGCTTCGACGCTATTTATGCTTTTCGATGTCCGCCGATGTTGTGGAGGGACGAAGTGATGGTGGTGGAGGTGGAGATGGAAGAAGCTGAGCAGGGTCGAGTCGAGGTTGATTGTCGGTGCTGCGCAAAAGAGGTGTTGGCCGTGGAGAAGATGCCTCTCGCTTGGGACTTGATATGTATACCCGAGCATAGTTGGTCGCCGTCGCTATTCGGCTCTGGTTGCAGTCAGTCGCCGCCGGTAAGCATGTCCGCAGATGCATGGCCAAAGCGCAGCTCCACACTGATCATGTCGAACAGCGCAAAGCGACGTCTCTTTCGGCTTTCCATCGGCCCTTACCCTCCAAATCGATCTAACATATGAGAGATTTGAGCGTGGAGGGTTATGTCATGCTGACCATTTTCAGCCCTCCTCCACCTCGAGAATTTTGGCTTTCGCTCAAAGTTCCTCTCAACTTCTTGCTTTCTGTAGACCCTCTCGATACCAACCCTGTCCGACATCTTATCAACAACGACAAGGGGAGCACATACCCACCGGCGGTGCCTCACAATGTCGTCCTTCAAACGGCGCGTCAACCCAGCCTCCAGCTCCTCCGCACCGCTACCAGCCGGCGTCAAACCATCCTCGTTCTCCTCACCCGTGCCCCTCATTTCCACCGGCGTGCCCGCCCTCGACGACCTCCTTTCCGGCGGCGGTCTTTCCTCCAGCTCCGACCTGCTCATCCTTCCAGCAACAGGAACGGCTGCGCAATCAGCTGCCCAGATCGGCGCTTCCAGCTCCACCCCCTCAGCATCGGCGGAAACAGACCATGCGGCGCGTGCAGCAGCAGAACCGTACGTCGAGCTGCTGTTGGGTTACTCGATAGCGCAAGGGATCGCTTCGAACCATGTTGGGGTGGTAGTTGGTGAGGATGTGGAGGGTTTGGTGAGTGGGCTGATGGCGAGGGCGGGAGATTCGGATGAGCTGTTGTTGAAGGAGATTGGGTCCAAGTCGATAGAGGAGCATGGGGCGGCTGGGCCGTCGGAGCATCTTGATACTGTCAATGACGACGATGATGCGGATCACTCGGACCCTAAAGGAGAAGTGACGACAGCGATAGAGGGGAACAAGGCAAGCGACGCACAGCGCGAAAGAGAGATGAAGATCGCATGGCGATACCACAACATGAAGCAGTTCAACACCACCGTCAACGAGCCTAGCAGCAGCTCCAGCTCCGAGCCCACACCCTTCTGTCACACTTTCGACCTAAGCAAACGTATCGATAGCCGGATCGTACAGCATGCGGTCGACCAGGACAGGCTCGATATGGTCGACATCTCCACCGCTTCCGCAGCAACAAGCTCCAGCCGAAGCGTCAACTCCTACGAGATCGCATACAAGCACATCGAAGCAGCTGCGCAAAAATGTCGTCGACAAGCAGCTTCGAGCGCCACCGCTGCACCACCCGTCCTACGCATCGCGATCCGCGCCCTCGGCTCGCCCGCATGGACCGTCGGCCGTGGCCAATCGCGCACCACCGAAACCGTCCGCTTCCTCCACCGCCTCAGGCGGCTCCTACGATCGCTCTCGCTCGTCGACACGACCGAATGCGCTGTCCCATCGATAGCCGTCATCAGCATCTCATCCTTCCTCCTCTCCTCCACCACCACCACCTCGGGCAACTTGACGCACAGGATGGTCCACAGCGTCGACTCGGCCATCTCGATGAGCGCCTTCTCCACCTCCCTCGCGCTCCGTTCGGCGTTCTCGGCGTACACGGGCGCGCTCAAGGTGCTCAAGACGCCGGCGGTGGGGACGCTGACGAATCCGTCGATCAGGTCGTCGGTGTTGCGCGGGATGGGGACGGGGGCAGGTGCCGGCGGAGGTGGGGGGAAGAGTGCAAGTGGAGAAGGGGGTGCGGGAGGGGGTGAGAACAATCTAGCGTTCAAGGTGAGAAGGAAGAGGTTGGTGATCGAGACGCTGCATTTGGACGTTGAGGGTGGGGTGAGTGAGAGGCGGACGAAGCCGCCTAAGGGCGAGGTTGTAGAGGTGAAAGGAAAGGAGAGGGTGGAGAAGGGCGGTGCAAAGACGTCTTCGTTTGCTCGACGACAGCCGGCGACGACGACAGCGGAAGCGACGCCAGCAGCGACGAAGGATGCCCCAGCCGCACCAACAGCAGCACCAGCAGCAACGCCGAAAAAGTTCGGCGGGCTATCCTCCCTCCGTCAACGTGGACTCGCCGCAGCCGCAGCAGCAAGCGGCGGACAGCAATCACGAGAGTACACTGTCGAAGTCGACTCGGCTACACACGGACATCAACACGCACACTCCAAGAAGCCAACACCTCATGTTGCCAAAGTCGCCAATACTCGAGCGGAAGATCTTGAATTTTAGCCGCAACTTTTGCTCAATATCATCATCGCATACCACACGCAGTCGGTTGGGTTGATAAAACAAGGAGTGTTCCAATTGAGCAAAAAAAATGATGGTTTATGAAGACGAAAATACTATACTGTGGAGAAAAACCCTTTAGTTACCGGTGGACTGGGGGATGTTCGCCGAACCAACGCTGGCCAAGCTGGGGTTCAAGCTCATCGACGCACCGCTGGTTGCGCTAGGAGCAGCAGTGTCGGTCGACGACATGACGGGGGTTGACGAGACGATCGAGTCGCTCCCGCTGGCCGTGGCGGCGCCGGTAGCGCTGGACGACATGGCAGAGTCGGTGGGGGCTGCTCCACCAGCGCCGCCGGCGGCCGAGGCAGTCGAGGTGGCGCTGTCGGTGGGAGCTGCAGCAGACGAGGACGAAGACGAAGCAGTGGCCGTCGCTTCAGGAGCTTCAGGCAGGGGGATGTTGACGTAGCCCACAGCGGGGCCAGCGAGAGTGTTGTCGTCCGTCACAGTGTCGTTCGACGACGTAACCACGGCGTACATCTGGCCGCCGGTGAGGTTGGCAGGCAAGCTAACCTGCGACGAGTTACCAGAGAGCGAAACGAATTGGGGACCGGTGACGCCCTGAATGATCGCCAGGTAGGTCTCGTTAGAGGAGCTGGAGGAAGTGGAGTTGCTCGAGTCGTACGACACGGTCACCTGCTGACCAGGGGTGAAGGATCCGTTCGACGCGCCACCGGTGAGCGAGAGAGTGGGGAAGGCGGTGATGGGCAGGTTCTGCGGGCACGACTCGATGAAGGGCGCAGCGAGCGAGTAGACCTGCTTGAAGTCGAGAGGGGTGGCGAAGGCGCCAGGAATGGCGTTGCCGCCGTCGTTGGTCTGGGAGATGAGGTAGCTCTGGTGCTGACCTTCAATTACGAGAATCGATGCAGCCGTCTCGAGCACGCTGGATGTATTGGTAATGTTCTGACTGGCACCAAGGTATGCACTGACACCAACGCCTTCGAGAACACGAGCGGTAGTGAGGAAGCTAGCGACGTCGGTGACGGCAGAGAAATTGTATGTGCAGGCGGGCACAGCCTGCTCGCCGAGTGCGGTGGTGAGGAGATCGACATGCGAGGCTTCATCACGTCCGATCGAGTAGATCTGGTTGCGGACCGAGGCGTTGTAGCCAGCGTTCTCAAAGTCCTGAGTCGAAAGCTTCGAGAGCGACTCGTTGTAGAAGGTCGCCTCGAGGTGCTCGAGCGTCAAAGCATACTGGAGAATCTGGGTGTCGTTGAATGAAGTGGGAGCGCCGGAGCTAGACGGGCCGTTGTCGCTGGTGGAGGTGGGCGCAGCAGCCGAAGCAGTGGAAGTGGGGCTACCGCCAGCGGCCGAGGAGGCGCCTGCGACAGCTGACGAAGCCGAAGACATGGCAGCGGAAGGGGTGGGAAGGCCGCCGAGCAACGACGAAGTCATCGAGTCTTGACGACGCACGACTGGCGACGCCGACGCCGAAGCGGCAATAAGGGAGAGGACGAAGGAGGTGGTGAGCTTCATCTTGAAATGATGTGGAAGAATGTTCAGGTGGGTTGTAAAGGAAGGTGATTGTATACACCCAATCATTTATATACTCCCAGCGAGCTGAGTGCACACGATTCGTCTAAGCAATCGAGAAGAATCTACAGAGTTGCAGACCCGAGGGAGGCTATGGGGCAAATCATTGTTGCTGTGCAGGCTCAGCCTACCGCAAGCGAGCGCAGTGTGACATCGGTCAAGTGGTCAGTTGCTGAGGCAGCCTCAGACAAAGGCCCGCAAGCGGCAGCGCCATGCTGAATCGTATCGTCTAACACAGCCGCACTTTGTGCAGCGCCCGGAGAGGGAGTCGAGAACGTCGGTCAAGAAGGCAGGCGGTGCGTGTGCCTTTCGAACGTCATATTGAAACTCAGACGTCAGTGCGAGAGACCGGCAACGGCATGTGAGTCTGGCTGCCAGACGAGAGGCGTGGCCACTCTGGTTGCTAAAAGGGGAAAGTCGTGTGGCAGCTGCAAACTTTCCGGCAGCTTTCATGTAACTTACCTGAAACACATGGACTCAGCCGGGGTGAGGTCCATGCGCAGGCGGTGTCTTGCAGCTGAGCAAGGCTTGATGTGCTCGAGCAGCAAAGGTGGAGGTCTGAGGCCGGATCAAGAACCGGAAACATCGAAGCCGTTCGTCGCAAACTTCAGAGCTGCCGTCGTCGGTCAAGATGTGAGACACGCGCACCTTTTTTCCGCGCGCTGTTGCTGTGCTGTAAGACGCCGTTGTTTCCCCTCCCTTGCGCCATCGAGCACTCGAATGCACTCCGCGGAGATGTGGCTGCATCGGTCTCATCGCAATGGCCAGGTGCTTGGCTCATTGAAAGGAGACCAGCCAAAAGAGGACGTCAGCTGTCGTCCACAGAGGGCGAGCGTCTTCTACCATCTCAACCAGAAGCTTGTTGCTCGTCAACGGCTCGTCAAGCGAAGGCGTGTCATAACTGACGCACAGGTGCAGCCATGCCCCAAGGCGTGTGAGAATCTGGGGTACGCTAATCGAGCGTCGAAGATCACGAACCTGCGGGACCGGCGATCAAGGGCACCAGCTCGCCAGCTGAGGTGCAGCGTGTGAGCGGCGTCTTGTGAAATGAGAAGGTGTCAAACAAGGCAAGGAAGAAAGTTTCCGGCTTGACGTCATGCTGTGTGCCTGCAAATTTTTAAGACTCGCGCGAGTCGTACCTTTTCATCACGAAGCTGTCGGTCATACAGCTCTAACATTTTTAAAAAGCCGCAACAAGCAACATCGGGTTTAATATCGCCGATTGCGGCTATTTGCAGTTGGCGAACGTAGAAGGACGAAGCTTTGTGTGGCCGCTACTACTGTTCCAGAGTCTTCAATCGTCGTCTATGTGGCATACTCGATGACCAAAAGTCCCTCTCGCACGCACAACAGCTCACACGAGCGCCCTTCAGGTCACATGAACGGACTCACCGCGGGCAACCCGCTTTCTTTATCAAATGACCTTGCATGGAGCACATCGTCATTCCTTGGAAACAATGAATGCGGGGTAGGAGCGGCTATGAGGCGTTGCCATTCCTCGCTGTCGTGTAAAGCCGCTGATATCGGCGTCTATCGGGTAAGGGACGGTAGGCACCGGGATAGCCGGGGGAATAGAGCAGTGGGTGTCCGCGTGACCATTGAGGTCGGACTTGGAAGCGTACGTGTGCCTGAGGCATGATATTTCCGATACGAGAGAGTGAGTAGGTGAGTTGCAAGTCCGCGTTTCTTCTTAGGGACAACCAAATCCGATGTTGCCATCTCCTACGACCTGTCGCACTGGTTAGATTGGATCTTTGAGTCAATCTCTCATCCGTACTACGGTCCGTCATGGTAGACTGAACAACGTTTGCGATCGCAATCAGCAGCGATATCAGACAAAGCATCAACAAAGCTGCTCAATTTCCAGACCGAATTAACCAGCAAGACTTCCCAAGAACAGTTCGATTTTCTTCGGCGATATGACCGGCCTACTTCGCAAGTGTGAACTGACGGAGTTGGGACCTCGGCAAAATACCCATTGTCCCAGCATCTTCCCCTTTCCCCTCTCTCTAGCGCCTCAGCGTCTAAACCCGACACGCTTGAAGACCGATTATCATCTGCTCTTCACCTGGCGCGGGTTCTCTCCCGCTGACGGTGAGTCCAATTGACCGACAGCCAACCAGGTCCCACCGATATACTTTCTTCTTTGCCAGGTGGTAAACTTATCAACAAGCAACGAGGACCCTGCATCCGATCTGAAACTTTGTCGAGATAGAGAGATAACGGTCACTTGAGAGTTACACGACCGCGTCGATGCAGGTGTAACGAGATGCACGATAGACCGACCACATGGATGAGGGATCTCACTGATCTGAAAGAGGAGGTGGTGACTCGTCCTCCCGTAGGACGACGCAGAGAGTTGAGGACCCGCCCCTGGTGTGGCTGTCAAGCAACTTTAATTTTGTTCATTTTTGTTTGATTGGGCCCATAATTTCTCAGGGTCTCGCGGTGTGGCAAAGCGGGCAGAAGAAAGCGGACGAAGTGACTCCGGTTGCTCTTGTTCAAGAGTGGGCTGCCGAGTATATCGCGTCTGATAGTTTTGCAGCAGCGCTTTTCATCTCATCTGCCGCTCTTTTTCGGACCGTATTGTCTGCAATCGGTACGCACGCCTTTGCTGGTGTAAGGTGGAAGCTCAAGAGCCACGCCGTTGCTTGCTTTTGCAATCATCGGATTGTCCTTGGATAGCGTAGGTGGTTTTTTTTACCCCGCAAAATATCCCGGTGCTTTCAGCAAAGGGGATCAAAGGTGTGCCTATCTCCTATCAAAGAGATAGGCCACTCCAATTCTCCTTCTCCCTCTCTCTCTTTCCCCCTGGCCGTCCACCTTCATCTCTCGTGGTTGACAGCCGCAGTGTGGGTTTCGCACTCCGTTGTGACAGTCACATAGTGGCGTGGTTGGGAGTGTGCTCTTCATTCCTTCTTTTCCCACACTTCCACTCATTTGGTCGTTATCGAACGTCGAACAACTTTAGCTCTGAGCCCCCGGTCGACGGTCGTATCTGCACCTCCAACGGGCTGACGTCGATACGCGCATCCCGCTCCTGCCGCTCACAGGGTAAGGGATCGTTGGACCCTCCCTCGCCCCCTTCATTCGCTTATAAGTGGCATTGGATTCGGTCGTTGTTCGTCCCCTTCCCTCGGCTATCCCTTCTCACCCACGTTGTCCATCTGCTTGGTTCGGCTTCTACTTGCCACTTGTGGACTTCGACAGCTCTCCCTCACTCTTTGGACTGCCTTTCCCTCCCTCCTCCTTCGACACCGATCACCTGGAGTCTCCTCGACACCATCAAGCCTCGTCGCTCCCCGTCTATAGTCCTTCATCCTCATCACCACCTCCTCCAACCTCACCTTTCACCATGGGCGTCCTTCACCAAGCCCGCGTCTTCTTCTGGGGCGAGAAGCCCGCCACGAAGCTCGAACAACGCCTTCTCCTCAAAATCGACCTTGTCGTTATGACATTCTGCACGCTTCTCTTCCTCTCCAACTACCTCAATCGGGCCAACTTCTCCAACGCCTACCTCACGGGTATGAAGGAAGACCTCAAGTTCCACGGTAAACAGTTCAACCAGGTCAACTCGATCTTCACCGCCGGCTACATCATCGGTCTCTGGCCGAACAACTTGATTCTGCAGGTGGTGCCGCCACGTTACTGGTTGCCGTTCTGCGGAGCCATGTGGGGGATCCTCTCGGCGTGTTTGGCAGCTACCAAGACGCCCGAGCAGGTGATGGCGATCAGGTTCCTGCAAGCGCTGTTCGAGTCGAGCACGTTCACTGGATGCCATTGGATCTTGGGCTCGTGGTACAAGGAGGAAGAGCTCGGTAAGAGGTCCGGAATCTTCTCGACTTTTGCTCAGATGGGTTCGCTCTGGTCCGGTGTGATGCAGGGTCGAATCAGTCAGACGATGAACGGCCATTTGGGGCTCAAGAGCTACCAGTGGTTGTTCATCATCGACTTCTGCCTGGCCATGCCGATCGCGCTGTTCGGATTCCTGCTGTTCCCGGACACTCCGAGGAAGACCAAGGCTTGGTTCCTCAGCGAAGAGGAGCGCGAGCTGGCGGTGAAGCGTCTGCCGCAGCATGAGCCGACCAAGCTGTCGTGGGACCTGGTGAAGCGGGTGTTTGGAAGGTGGCACATCTACATGTTTGCGCTGCTGTTCGGGTTCGGCAGCATGCTGGAGTCGGCGGGGATCAACAGTGTGATGGGATTCTGGTTCAAATCGATGAAGTTCAGCAAGGCTCAGATCAACTACTATCCGTTGAGTCTGATCAGCATCGCTATCGCGCTGACGCTCGTTGCGGCGTACACGACGGATTACGTTGGATCCCGATTCTGGGTCAATCCTCTGATGGGCGTCATCGTGTGCATCAGCAGCATCATGCTTTTGATCTGGGACATCCCGTACGGCGCCAAGTTCTTCGCCTTCGCCATCCAGGGTGCAGGATACATGGGTCAGGCGACCAACTTTGCCTGGGCCAACATCGTCTGTCGACAGGACGACCAGGAGCGAGCGATGGTGCTGGCGGGCATGAACGTTCTCAGCAACATCGTCAACTCGTGGTGGAGCTTCACATTCTGGGCTGCTACGGATGCTCCCAAATACCGCGATGGGTGGATCAGCATGTTCCCGCTGTCGGTGTTCGTGACGGTGATCTCGTTGGGTATTGTCTACCTGGAGAGGAGGGATAGGAGGAAGGCGGAGGGGATGTATCCGAGGGGTGAGGAGGAGCCGGAGCAGACTCAGACGTACACGTTGCCTGCGCAGAAGCCGACGGTTAGCGAGGGTGACGATAGCTCGTCGGATAAGGAGAAGCCTTGAGGGCCTCGAAGAGTCGTTCCATACCCCATCCCTGTTTTATTGTCCTCTTTGTGTATTGTCTTGACTTGCTCTGTCACGGTGCTTCGCAATGTTCTAACGGTTCTTGAACGAAGAAGCTCGCATGTGGGTTTGATTGCAGACTTGAGTCGTGACGCCGGCAGCTACGATGTTCACGCTCGTTCTTCTTCGCAGCACCCCTCACATCACGTGCTCTCTCACACGCACAGCCCGTGAGCAGGCAGGTCCGACGATTGGTATCGATGCAGCGTTTGCATTGCAGCCATATTGCAGTACAGCCATCCCTCCCTCGGGGAGCTTCTCAACGCTTCCTCTCCTTACTAAACTTGTACACCTTCCCAGTCGCCTTCTTCTCGCCCTCCTCGTCCTCATCGCTATCTTGCAACGCCAGCCCATTGCTCGTCATCTTACCCTTCATCACTGCATCCGTCAGACTCTCCTTTTTCTTTGCTTTGACGATGCGACTGCTCCCGCCTTTGTGTGTCATGAGTGCTCGCACCAGGTTGAGCTTCTCGGCTGCGAGCTGGAGCTGGTCCAAGCGCGAGTATCGGGATGCCAGCTCGGTTGTAAGATATCCGAGATGTTTCGAGCCCTTCTTGAGCTGTGTCGATGGTTGGGGTGTATCCTCTTCGATATCAGAGCTGTCGGAGGGGAGGTCGTCGATCCACGAACTGCCCATTTCTTCGTCCTGCTCGTTCTGAGCGACCGGTGTCGAAGTAGACGCTGCGGCCTGATAGGATCGAATAGCATCAGCGTCGTCCAGCCAAACCGTCTTCTTCCCCTGCGCACCGATCAACCCTTTCGCGCCACCCGACCTCCTCCTTCCTCCCTTCGCCGACGCCTCCGCGATCAACCCTGCCCTCTGCAACGTCGGTCTCCTGTTCTCCTTCTCCTCCAACCACTCCGTGCTCAGATTCGCCACGCTCGGCGCGATCCTCTCCACCAACCCTTTGATCCTCTTCTTCTCTGCAATGATCTGCGCCCTCACATAGCCCACATCTTGCGTTTTGAGCAACGCCACCACATCGTTATCCAGTATCTCGCTCGGTCGGGCATGCTGATGAACACCTTTACGCGTGGAGGAGTTGATCATGCCAAAGTAGAATTCGTCCTTGTTTCGCATCGCCGCTTTCTCGGACAGGCGTTTGAGCATGTCTCGCTTCTTGTGGTGGTCCTTGGCTCGAAGGACGTAGTCTTTGTGCTTTTCGAGCAGGCCCAGTTTGGCGCGGCCAACGGGCTGTGAGCGCTCTTTGTGGTTGCGCCGTTGGACGGCGTTGCGGAGTGAGGAGCCTTCCTTCATTTTGGCGGTTGTCTAAGGGGGGGCGCCGGAAATGAGAATGGATGGATGTCGTGGTTGGTAAGTCGCACAGCGAGAGAAGGTAACGATTGTCCTGTTGCGGAAGCCGTTGAAGATCTCGAAAATAGAGATGGTGTGTGGCTGTAGCTGTGAGGCAAGGGTTGAGATCAGCTCAGATGGTCGGGTGATGCGCTCGGTGATCTCTAGGAAGGGTATGACAGCGGTCGATATGGATGAAAGGTTCATGAAGTGGTCGTTCACGAAGAAGTGTGGAGAGTTGGAACAAAAACTCAGCAGCAGCACACGGTTTCATGAAATTTCTACGAACTTTGCCGCCCAAAAATTTCCCTGGCGGCACGTGACTGGACCCTGAATTCGCTAACCCCCTTCTCACACCGAAGCTCTAACATCTTGCGACTTTCGACCTGCTCCCCTCATCGAGCCGCTGCTATACCATCACACAAGGGACGCTGAATTCTGTTCGTCTGGCCTGCGATAGACTTGCATGTCGAGATTTTGAATGAATGAGCAGTGGTTTGAGGATGGGCTGCAGAAAGTATCAGAGATCCTTGCCAACAGTGTACTTGCTCAAATCGGTATCCGGTCTGTTGATCGGAAACGCAACGTTCATGGTCAGTAATTGCTCTCTCTTCTCCTCCCAAGCATTGCATCTATACTTACTCCAATTGACCGTTCTTCGGATTCCTCCTGGCCGAAAAGAACGTATAGCTCAGCACCACATCGTCGACCCCCTTTGTCGTCGGATCGTCCAACACGTCGGTATCGATAAAGAAGAACACGGGCAGATCTACCTCCTCGCCCGCCAGCAGCTTCTGCTCTTCGAAGCAGAAGCACTCTACTTTGGCAAAGTACGGCGCGATCCTGTCCGGGGAGACGTTGTACGTGGCGATGCCGATGATGTCTCTGTCCGAATTGTTCTTGGCCGTGTAGAAGGCGAGAGCTGTTTCGCCGGGGAGCACGTAGATCTCCTTCTGCTGAGGGGTGAACGACCAAGGGATGGCGTCGGAGGCGTCGGCGTTGAAGGTGACGCGGATGCGCTTTGTGGGGGCGTTGGTGGAAGGGTCGAGGTAGGCAGGGATGAGGCGGGAGGGTGCGAAGCGTTCAGGGTCGGTGATTGGTGTGCCGGAGAACCCGGTGGCTGAGCAAAAGGCGCGGTAGAGCGGAACGGCGGCATAGCTGAAGCCAAGCGTGAATACCATGAGCGCGGCAGAGTACATGAAGAGGGACTGGTTGCGGCGCTTGTAGGATTCGCGTTGGCGGCGTTGGAATTCTTCGGTCAGGGCTGTTGCGCGCGAATTGGGTGTGGGGCTTGATGGTGAGGATGATTTGGCTTCAGCCCATCGTGAGGAAGTGCTAAATGATAAGCTCTGTATCCTCGACATGCTGCTCGATGGTGAGGAGATCGTCGAGAGTCGATTCGCCGCGAAAGAAGGCCGGCTAGCTTCAAGCGCCCACGTATGTGCCATTCGAAGCAGTGGCGAGCCGCCTCTTCGTGGAATGCTGTGTGCAGTGCGCCGAGTGCAAGCCATCGCAGAGTATCGCATTGAAGACGTAGCCGCTGCCATCGCGACAGGCGCCACCGTCGAGCCGATCATTGTTAGTAAGTGTGGGTCGTAAGCTTGCAAAGTTGAAGCTTAAGGGAAAGAGTGGCATTCAAGAAGAAGGCACAAATCAACGCCTCACGCAAAAGCTCTAAATCTCAAATTCCGACACCCGAGTCACTCGCTTACATGATCTTCCTGAACCCTTCCTCAGCCAGTCACACCTCCTTCTCCCTTCTCATTCGCTTGCCATCAAACACATATCGTCTGCTATCTTACTACTACATTGCTAAGAATACATTTAGATCATCACCATACAATCCGTGAAAAAGAGCGTGTTTCTTTGCGGGGGTATATCCTTCACTACCTTCTCCCCAAACTAGTGTTGCTCGAGTGATGAGGCACCGCCACCTCCTCAATCTGTTCCAGCGGGAACTCAGCATCCACCGGCGAAGCCGTCACCGCTGACGCTGTTCCTCTACTCCTCGTGCTCCCCGTCGCCCCCTGACTACGTGAATCGAGCGACGAGGTCCAACTCTCTTCCCGGATCGCATGCAGCCCGCCCTCTGATGGACTCACAGACAGCTGACCCACCCCACCCAACATGCCAGGCAGACCCATGGGCGCGGAGTTACCAATCGCCGCGAGTACGATCGGATGCATCAGCGGGGACAGGTTGAGAGTCGATCCTCCCAACAAAGTGGGTGCTGCAGTGGTGTTTTCCTGTGCAGCAGCAGCCATCCGTCGTTCAGCAAGCGTCCTCTGCTCCAAGTCCAACGCAATCAGCCCAGGCGGATGTCTTCGACTCTGATTCGGGAAAGAAGCCCACAATCGACCTTCTTCAGAGTCGTCGGTTTCGGCAGAGACGTTCGAGTTGGAGCTGCCTGCGGGCGAGGGGGATCTTTGACCGCCTCCCACCGGTGCTAGCAGCAGCGATTCTTGGGGCATCCTCTGCGACATACCTGCCTGATCGGTGGCTTCGTGATGTTGCACACCCCCACTGTCGGCTGTGGGCAAACTCGTCGACGCCGAAGTAGTGATCACCGTAGGCAGCCCATCGTTATCACCACCAGCCTCGAGCTCCGACCTCGGATCAGAGCCAGATCTTCGCATCGTCGCTGCATCGCCCACACTCGGCGAGGCTGACGCTTTGCGCGCCGCCGCTCTGGACCCACCGAAGAGCGAAGTGATCCACGACTCGCCCTCCGGTCTACCCCCACTGCCACTTCTCCTGCTCTCCGAAGACGACTTGTTCGTGATCCGCCCGAGCAACGAATTGCGCTGCTTCTTCCCGTCCACGCCTTCCAGGCTGGCATTGTCTTCTGAGGACATCTCGTGACCATGACCAGACGAACGCGGTCGCGATTGCACTCCCGGCCTACCTCCCTCGACCATCGACCCGAGCGAAGTCGAAGACGTATTTTGCACCTCTGCGCTTCTTCGTGATGGGAAGGTCGCAGGCGAGGTCGCTGGCTTAGCGGCAAACATTTCCGGGTTGGGAGCAGCAGCCGTCCACGAACCGTGCTTGGTATCGCTTGTCCCGTGTTCTGCCGAGCCGGTGAGAGAGCCATCTTTGACCATGGCGAAGGACGCCGGCATGGGTACGAAAGCGTGCATGATGCGTCCGTCGTTATCGAACGTAGATGGCTTCTTGGAGGACGGGCTTGCGTCTCGTCGCTCGTCTCCCTCGTCTCCCTCCTCCTCCATTTGACCTTCCAGCCACTCGTTGGTCTCCGTCACCATCCCCCCTGGGTTCAACCCCGGCTGGAACCCCAGCATAGGTGAACTTCTCGGTCGCTTCTTTCCCCTCCACTCGCTTAGAAGAGCTGCGTCACCGGAAGACTGCATCAGCCCAGCTGCCGACGAAGACCCCGCTACACCTTCTGCATCGCCGCTAGCCTGCATCCTCCGCTGCCCATCATACGTCCCCCTACCACCAACTTCAGACGCCGTATACACCTCGTCACCGCTTCGCTGCCCTCCCTGCTGCTCCCCCTGAGCCGTCCTCGGCGACTCCGCACTCGCCGCATTAGCCGCAGCAAGCCTGTTGAGCGAAGATATGCTCGAAGCACGCAGACTCGCAGGATCGTTGCGGGACGACATCGAAGAGGCACTTCGCAGCTGTTCCTTCGATCGAGGACTGCGGCCGATCGGCAAAGGAGCGGGAGAGTACGGGTCGGAAGCGTCGCTGATGTTGCCTGCTTCGTCCGAAGGGGACGATTCGAGGTGTTGGACGTGGAAGACTTGTGTGAGAGGAGGTGCCGGTGCTAGACCGCCAGCATCTTGAGCTCCAGTGTGAGCACCAGCAGCCCACAGTTCAGGCTGGATCGCTTCGGGAGAGGTGAGCGCGAGACCGGTTTGCGACTGTGATGTCGGAATGTAGCCTGCGAACCAGTCCCGTGGTTGATCTGGTTGGTTGGGCGCGATGTCTCTTGCCGCGTGATCGCCAGTCGCAGATTGTAATTGGACCGGCTCGAAAGCATCGCCATTGACGTGTTCGATATCGCCCTCTTTCGGCTCGTGCTGCCAACCACTGGTCAAAGGCTGATGCAGCAACCCAGCATCAAACAGGATCGCTCTGATCCGATCCTCAGCCCTCCACCGCCATGCCCAACGTCGATGACTCGCGCGCTGCACAACATCATCACCATCGTCCATCACCACCGGGTCTCCCTCTCCACCCACCTCTCCATCCCCCTGCCTCCTCCTACTCCTCCCCAAGCCCTCACCCACTCCAACCGCACCATCCACCACCTTGCCCCTATCCTCCTCTCGCTCCACCAAACTCTTCACACCCAACGTCACCATCAACCCCACATTCGCCCCCACCAGCACGCCCAACTTCCACGCCGACCACGCCGCCTGCACGGTCACCAAAACAAACGCGAACCGCGTAAACCTCCCCGTCGCCGCATCGAAATACACCTCATCCCTCGCGCTCTGCGTCACCACCGCTGGACCAGCCGGCTTGTACAGCACCAACAGTACCGCCGAGACCACGCCACGCGGTATCAGCGTCAGCACCGTCGGCCAGTTCTGCGAGTAGTGCCAAAACGTCTCTATCAACGCATCTCTACGACTTCCCCCCGATCGCGCACGATACAGCAGACTGTACAGGCTATAATCCTTGATCGCAGTCCTCGTAAACGCCGGATTCGACAGGTAGATCGGCATCACCAGCGGCTCTCCCACCACCCAGCGGCGTCTATAGCTCCAGAACCCCTCGTACAGCACCACCACGCCGAGCAACCAGACCAACACACAGCCCGCATACACCCCGAGCGCGATCCACCACGCCGTCCGCACGCCCGTCTGCGCATTGTCCGGATGCAGGATGATCTGCGTGAGCGCAAAGAGGACGTTGTAGTCGAGGAAGAGCGTCGCCGGGATGTGCGCGTACGTGAGCAGAGGCAGGATAGTGTGGTGCATCCTGGCGAGACGCGATGGAAGGCGCAGTGCGCGATACTGAGAGTAGGGAGCGGGAGGGAATTTGGGCGCGTCAGAATACACGTCGGCCAAGTGCGGGAGATGCGGAGTCTGAGATCGATCGTAGTGGACGGTTCGAGAGTAGCGCTGTTCTTGCGTTGGCTCGTGTTGGTGTTGAAGCGGGTCATGTTGGTGTGCGGATGGATACCCCTCGTCCGCGACATGCGCCGGATACGCATGCGCTTCAAACTGCGGATAAAGCGTTTCGTACCGCTCTTGAGAGTTAAAGTTGGCACCTCCTCCACCACGCATACTTCCCGGCGACGCCTGCATCAACCCACCCACCATCGACACCCTTTGTCCGGCCGGAACCTCAACCAACGTATTCCCAAACATGGGCGTCTTCACCCTCACCGACGCAGACCTTGCCGGTGCTCCACCACCTACACCCAACATCTGACTCTCATCGTACGAATTCGGCGACTCCCCCACCTCACCCTCAAACAACGCGCCCCCGAACCCATCCTCACTCTTCTGCGTCTGCCTACTCGCCCTCACATCCCTCGGCGTCGAGCTCGACGCGTGCGAGTTTGCCATAACTGTCGCACCCGACTGATGCGACCCGCGCTGCTGCTGGCGGCTCATCCGCTCCAACTCCTCCTGCTCCTTTCTCTGGTTCTCCGTCAGCGTCCGTTGCAGCGCTACGAAATGCGATCCTCCTGCCTCACCTACGCCATACGCTGCATTCGAAATGTCCGTATCGCGACTATCCGTGGTTTCCGAATGCGAAGGTCGCGAACCCTCCGCTGCCGCACCACTCTGTCCGGTCGACTCGCTTTGATCCTGCGAAACCCTCCCAAACGTTCGATCGGGAGTATCACCACTGCCTCCACTCACACCGAGCGAAGTCAGATCCGACCTCTTACGCATCACATCCGCCGACGATGGAGCAGCTTCGTCATTCAACCCCCTGCTGTTAGCCGTCGCGGGACTCGAAGCGGCAGAAAGATTCAGCTCCCTTTCCAACGCATCGATTTTCTCCTTCTGACTACGAACCGATCCGTGATTGAGATACTCTGCAATCTCGACATTCCGACCACTCGACGGCTGGGTGGAGGCGAGGTACCCAAACGCCCCTCGTTCCGTCGGACTCGTTTTGCGTCGAGAAGACTGGGTATCGCGCGTCTCGCCGATACTTTTGCCGCTCGAACGTCCAAATGTGTCGTTGGTGTGATCGACCCGCCTCGTCGGGGCTGCGTCGGATAGGTCGCCGTAGACACTATCTAGCGGGCGCGATGTAGCGAGGAGATCGGGAGCTTTTCCGAGGTACCGTGCAGCAGCCTGTGCGGACGACTCGGGCCGGCTGCTGTCGTCGTCATAGGGTGAGGGCGAGGGGTAATTGGAGGGCGAGGAGTAGTCGTATTCCGAAGGCGTTTGTCGGCTCGCTGAAGTCGCAGGTGGCTGCAAGCGATTGTCGGAAGACTGTGCTGCTATTTGGGCCCGAAGCGTCTGTGCTGAAGGTATCGCCGGTCGACCAGTTTCTGGCTGTATACGCTCGTCGATGCGGCTGTTCGGGTTCAGACGCCCGTTCATCTTGACGGCGCGCGAAAGATCAGACGCTCGCAAAGCGTTCTATATGAGCTTAAGGGAAGGGAGTGAATGCGGCGACAAAGTCTATGTTGTTGAAATAGTCATTTGGACCAAGGACGATGGTGATGAATGCGCGGTCGAGTGTGAGCCGGAATATCTTTACGGGTGAACGAGTCTTTGCAAGAAAGCCGAGATGGAGCGCTTTTGTGGGAACCCTCTAGCGACGGAGACCCGCGGATGTGGTGGCGAAGAGATGCACGGAGATGAAAGGACGGGCTGAGCTCGTCGAGTTGGTCAAGGCGGACAAAGGCAATGTAATCTCGCGGTTCTATGATGAAGTCTTGAGCTCGAGGACGGGCTAAACTCGAGCAGTCGGTTGAGAGCGGTCCCTGTGTGCTCTCGATGAAGTGGTGATGGTGGTGTGATGTCAGGTGATGAGATGTTGAAGCCGCCAGGAAGGCTGACTGCGACGATGACTGAGCGACGTGCTTCACAAACGATGATGCAGCGGATAGGGGGCCTATGCGTACGACGGGGTCCGATCGAGTCCGGATGGTACAGCGTCCGACGGGGTATACTTGGCAGCCCAAATGGAGGGTTGCAGCAAACAAAAGAGGGGTCGAGGAGATGCAGTTGATTAAGATGCGGAAGTCAGGTGGCGAAAGGTGAAAGATGCGAAGGCAAAGAAAGGAAAGGCGCGAATGAACAGGACGAGGGCGCAGCGCAATGATGGAGAGAGGGAGAGAGGGAGAGCGGTTCGAGCGCGTACACCAAGAAAATGAGGCGGGAAACCGAACGAACGAGAGCAGGGATACAAACAGAAGCATGTGGACGCATACAAGCGGCCAAGCGAGGGTACATGCGGCTGGCTATGCCTTCGGGCAAGCAGCTGAGGGGACTGGTACGAGCAGCACGCACCAAGGCTGGCATTGAACGGGTCTAATGGCTGTCACTGAGCGGATTAGCGGAAACACGGAAGCAGCTAGAGGAGCGCTCGCAGCACAGTTTGGCAGGCACAAGTGGGTGGCTCGGTAGGAGAAAAAAAGAAGATTTTGCAGCGGACCAAGGCAACTCGAGAAGCAAGACACTTCAGAACAACACGAGAGCGCATCAACAGCGGCGAGAGACGGCATATGTGTACACCAAAGGTGCATAGGCGATGCGAGCCAAACGTCGTCATTGCGAAAATTGCAAAAGAACAACACAGACACACACCAAGGCTCGGCACTGCCAAATGCACACTGCCAATGCACAGCCTACCGAGAAAACATAAGCGGAGCGGAGTCCATTTGTCCGCTCTCTCTCTCTCTCTCTTTTTCTTTTTCATTTTTGGATGCATGTCAACAGCCAAAGTGCCGGCAAAGCGAAGAAAAGAAAAAGAAAAAGAAAAAATTGACTCAAAAGGACAAACCCCGACCATGCAACGCCGATCCCTCACCCCGTTTTGACGAGCTGTTCCTGCACTCTGCAGCAGATACTGTACGGCCCAGAGTGAAGCGCACCTTTACTGCGGTGGTTGTCAAGCTGCTGACCCACAAGCTGCTCCCTCGAATCCAGGGGGAGGGTTAGGGACGTGCATTTTGCGCTTTTGTTCGCCGGCTTACCCTTCTTTTGACCCGACCTCCCCCTTGATTTCCATGATCGTATCTCAGCGATAAGGTTCGACCATCTTTTGTTCTGCGTTAGAGGCATCAAGACTAGCTTAGAGCACAGATACAGTGTAGATGGGAATACCGGTGACGAGCAGCGATTGTGATATGCACTGTCCGCGTCTTTCATCAACGCGCAACGCGGTTGAGACAAATTAAAATCGCCAAATCTCTCTCCTCATCTCCCGCTGCTGAAACGCGCGTCTTGGAGAACAACACTAGAACAATGCACAAAATGGCCAGAAATGTTGACAGCTTTTTTTTATTTTATTATTTTTATAAAATTGATTTTCGCCACTTTCCTCGAGGATGTTAGGTCGGTCCCCATGCCCGGTATCATGGTGGTTAGCTGCATCTTGCGCAGGCTGCAGCTGTACTGATCGCTGTCAACGCGCGCCACTCTTGCCACTTTGCAAACCTGAATCAGCTGGCGTTTTGAGATCTCCTCGATAGCTATGTGGCAAAGAAAGGAAGTGCCCAAAACGTGCTCAGTGTGTGTGGGCATGAATCTCGCGCCGAAGCGTTTAAGGTTTTTCGTCTTCCACGGTGGGCTGTGCTCGCTTCCAGAGCGTCGCTGGAGAAGCCATGGGCCTCTTTTATTTTTGGAATGAAGCGCCCAACCGTGTGTGTGTTTCAGCGAGTTGTTCCAGTGTTGGTCTTTCTAACTTGCTCTCTCTCTCTCTGACAGACTTTCAAAGCCGTTCCATGGTCAACGAGGCACAAGACGAGCTCACTGATCGTGCGAGAAGCATGTGTGAAGATATCGAGGTGCGAATTCGTCCATTTCGCATAGGCAAAGCGGCGTGAGAAAATCGAGGCGGTGGCGCTGTTACGCGCAGAATGAAGAAGAAGCGAATGCCCTCGTGTCCAGCTTGGCAGCAGCAGCCGTCTTCTCGAACCAAGGTTGACCCGCTCAACCAGCTCGTTTTTCCTTGGCACGCAGACACGGGGGTTCGAGGCTTTAACGACAAAAAAAGTGTACTGCCACGCTCTCACGCTATGCCCTCGCTACGGACGAATTGTGTGTTCCTGACTTGAAGCCTTTTTTTGAGCGTCGAGAGGATTAGGGTAAGCAGCGCTAAGCGCTCAAAAGTCACCTTCACCGCTCACGAGTGCGAGCTCGAGCGTCGGACTTCTTCATAAGCGTAACCCGTCATCAGGCCGCGGCGCCAAACCGTACAGCAGCAGACGGAGGTCAGAGCTCAGCATCAAAGTGCATTTCGCTTTTTCAAGGGTCTCAAGAGTGGACCCTGGCTCTGGCAAACTCGCCGATGCGCTGGTTATGCGACATCGAGAGCGCTTGCTATGATACCGGGCTAACGGTTTAGGCACCTCGGAAATTCTCCTTGTTCCAGGCTGCTGGTCGGAAATTGGGGGATCTGCAGGGGGGATATTAGGGCGCTGTTGTAGGGTTGACCGGTGGTTGTCTTCGGGAAACGTGGGATGCGGTTGGAGAAGAAGGCGGTTTGGGTGGCGAGCAGCATTTTTCGAGCTGTGTGAGTGAAATTGACATAACACCTTGAAGAGAAAAGTCGGGCAAGGGTTCTCGTCGAGCAGTTCTTGGAAGAACGCAAGGGCCAACCATCTCACCTGTCTCCACCTTCTCGTCGAACAAACACCCATCAGCCATCACCCATCTCTGCTTGCTCTGCCTCGGCAGAACTCCACGTCGCAAGCAATGACCACTTCAGGCCACAAGCGCAAAGCCACAGCCTCACCACCACCGCCACCCACCTCCTCCGCTCACGACGATACCGACCTCGAACTCGCCGCCCAAACCGACACCCTCGAACCACCCCACAAACGCACCCATCTCACCACCACCGGCGACAACCTCCGCCAGCTCCCGCTCGAGACCCTCGAACACCACCTGCCCCTCCAGAAACGACGCTGCCTCTCGACGCTCGTCGGCTGCCTTCCTCCACTCCCCACCGACCCGTCGCAACCGCTCCTCCCCTCCACCACGCTCACACCGGACGACCTCGATGCGGCGGTCTTCACCGACCTTCCTGCCTCCTCCTCCTCCGACCGGATCGACGCGTCCACCCGCTCACGCGCCGCTTCGTGCGTCGGGCTCCACGACGAGTGGCACACGCTCCACGCCATGCTGCACGCCACCGTGACGGCGCACGAGAGCAACAGCTGCCTGCTCGTCGGCGCGTCGGGCTCGGGCAAGAGCCTGCTCGTCGATTCGGTGCTCGGCGCGATCGGTGGAGGGTGTAGGGAGCAACCGTTCTACCGCGTCCATCTGGCGGGGAGCGTGCAGGTGAACGACAGGGTCGCGATGAAGGAGATGGCCCAGCAGTTGATCTTGCAGGGGGCGTTTTCGGAGGAAGACGTGGGGGAGGCGATGGACGACGAGCTGCCTGTGGAGGATGAGGGTTCGTCTTCGACGCATGTAGCTGGTGGGGAAGATCACGTCTTTGGAGGAGACGCGGAGGACGACGACGATGACGAAACCTTATCGCTCGCCGCCGCAGCCGCCGCCGCCGCGGATGAGGAGACCGAACTCACCAACCAGCTCTCCCTCGCCATCCTCTCGTCGCTCAACAACACGATCGCGCACATCATCTCGCTCCTCTCCCACACCACCTCCACCACCCGCAAGCCTCTCGTCATAACGCTCGACGACTTCGACCACTTCACCTCCCGCCCTCGACAGGCGTTGCTCTACTGCCTGCTGGACGCGGTTCAGGCAGCATCGTACACTTCCGGGTTGGCGGTGGTCGGGTTGACGACGAGGGTGGACACGGTGGATCTGCTGGAGAAGAGGGTCAAGAGTCGGTTTAGTCATCGGATAGTGCATGTTCGGCCGCCTGCGAGCTACGGGTGCTTCGAAAGGGTGGTGAGGAATGTGCTCTCGCCGCTGGAGGAAGAGGGTGGAGAGGCGTTTGGAAAAGCGTGGACGAGTGATGTTGAAGCGCTGTTAGGAAACGCCGAAGTGCAAGAGATGTTGAAAGGGGTATACGAGCTGTCGAACGACATCAGGATGGTCTATCGAATCTTGACGCCGGTGGTGGCGCAGCTATCGCTGGTCGAACCGACCTTCGACCTGTCGCTCCTCCTCACCACCGCCGCCCTCGAAACCTCCACCTCCATCCTCGCCCTCACCCGCGACCTAACCGAACCCGAACTCGCCCTCCTCATATCCATCAAGCACCTCCAAACTCGCGACCGGACCACGTTCAACTTCGAAATGTGCTACGACGAGCTCCGCCGCTTCGCCGCCCGCGACGCACGCGAACGACAGTCCAACACCACCGCGAAGCAGGGCACGGCCGTAGCGACGCCGTTCTACGCCGACCGCAAGATCGCGCTCATGTCGTTCCACTCGCTGCTGAGCTTGGAGCTCGTGTTGCCAGAGACGTCGGTGAGCGGGTTGAGCGTCAACAATCCGGCGGCGAGACCGAGCGCGAGTGGTGGAGCGAGAGCGGGGCAGAATACGATCAGGAAGGAGTTTTGGAAGGTCAGATGCGTCCTCTCTCCAAGCGTCATCGTTCAAGCGGTCAAGGATAGGAACAGGCAGGTGGCGGTCAGTTCGGCGCTGGTCAAGTGGGCTTCTTCACACGGCTAGTCACGCACATACACGCAATGAAAACATTTCATGTCAAAACCAAACTTGCTCGATTCCATCACGCAAAAGGCGGAACCAACGACCCCTGCCCATTCTGCACACGCAACCCATTCAACTTCCTCGCCATCACCTTGATCGTCGTCTTGATCGTAGCCACGTCCGAGTCGCCATCCGTCATCCCTCGTGCTGTCAAGATCCGCAGTCGCTCGCACAGCTGGAACCACCTCGCTGAAGCCCGTGTCACATCTTGCATCTCGGGGCATCGGTTGAGGTAGTGGAATGCGCCACCGCAGATGATGCACGTTTGGTCCGAGATGGCAAACGTCGATCCGCCATCCACGACTGCGTCGCTGTCGAGACCGCCTACTGACGCCAAGCTGTCGCCGTGAACCGATGGAGACGGCGACGGACCCAGAGATGAGCGTGGTGAGCCGCCGATGCTGCTTCGCGAAGATTTGATCCGCGGCTTGCGGTAGCTCACCGCCACGTCGACATTCAACTTGCTGAGCTCCTTCTTCGAGTTGTCTCGCATTGGGCTTCCACCAGAGAAGGCAGACAGGCGCGACAGTGCAGCAGCAATTCGGTTGGGACGAACCTGAGAACCAGATGGTGTCGGCGACGCGGTAGCAGCAGCACCGTTGCCGGCATTGCCAGCAGTAACAGCAGCAGCAGCCGACGTCGTAGTCGGAGGACCCATGACATCCGGGTCCACAAACACCTCCGCCCTCATCCCAGCTCGAATCGACAGCTTCGACGGTCCATACACCGGTTTCGCGCCCTTACCATCCATAAAGCTCTGCACCATGAACATCAAGTTGGGCGACGGCGTAGACGTCGGATTCGACGTCACCAGCTGTGCCACCTTGGTCAACTCTTCGTCGCCGCGAGCACGCACAGCAGCCAGCCAAGACTCGCATAGTGCTCGATCCCTCAGCACTTCAACCGCCGCAGCGGCAGTCCACGGAGTTGGAGCTACAGCACGAACCGGCACGTCGCCGTCAACGTCGATCGCCTCCGACGGCAGCTTATCCGGGTTGGCCTTGTTCCACTCTGCGATCGCCGCTTCCCAAGGCGCTTGAGTCTTGAGCCGGCGCAGAGCGTGCACCATGTAGACAGCTGCGCGCAGCAAAATCTCTCTGATCTTTTTCCAATCCAGACAAGTCGCACCACCGTGTGGCAGTGCAAGGATCTCCGGTGGGATGCTATCCTCCGAGACAATGCTGAATGCAGCCTCGAAGAGCTCCCGAGGCACGAAGAATGATCCCATGTAGTAGTTGATGTGCGTGTTGGTCAGCTGGAAGCGCGAATGGGGTGGAACCAGATCGGGAAGTGTGTTGCTGAGCGACCTCGATGCAACTTCCGCGGCGAACTCGCTGTCGGGCAAGAGCGAGAGCAGCACTCTGCGCATCGCCGCCAAGTGGCCAGGTTGGATCGTCGTGACGGGCAACGACAGGTCAATGTCACCCAGCGGCGCCGGGCTTGGCAGGCGATGCTCGGCGATCAAATCGCGTTGCAGTGGGGCAAGACTGTGCGCCGGCGATGGCTTGTTCTTCTTCTTGCTTGCTGCTGAAGACACGGAGGCAGCCGAGGACAGAGGCTTCGCTGCCGCACGAGCTAGCTTCTTCGCAACCACAGCAGGCGATGGCGATGGCGCTGGCGCAGAAGAGCCACTTGCGGCTGCTGAAGGTGCAGAGTAGAGCGCAGTCTTATCCGACGGAACAGTGCTCGCAGTGGATGCCGAGCCTGCGACGCCCGCTTTGGCTGCAGCGACAGCGGCAGCAGCAGCCGCGGCGGCCGCGGCGGCAATCGCAGCATTGGACGACTTGATCTGTCGCTGTCGCAATGCCTGCACCGCAGGGAGAGCCTCGTCTTCCTCCTGCACAGCATCGATGAGCTCGTGATCGTCGCTGTCGCTGTCTCCATCGACCACGGTGAAGTCCTCGTCGACAACTGGCTTCGGCACCTTCCTGGGTCGACCGCGACCCCTCTTGACCGGCGCAACAGCAGCAGCTTCGTTCGCTTCGTCGTCCTGCAGCATAGCCTTGATGCGGTCTCGTCTCGATGCACGCTTTTCTTCAGCCTCCTTTTCGCGCGCCTCCTCAGCACGTTTGGCGGCGTCTTCGCGGTGCTTGTCCAGCAAATCGGCCCAAAAGTCGTCGTCCACGACCGTTGCCGGCGCAACACCTGCGGCATCCGCTGCTGCTTGGTCGGCCTCCCACACTCGAGCATACGAGAATGTGCCCTTGGGTTCTCCATCCGCATCTTGGTCCGCGTCCTTGTCCTCATCTTCAATCGCATCCTCGCGACGACGTAGGAGCGAATCGAGATCCTCGTCCGTATAGCGTACGTCGCGCTCCGACTCTTCCGTACCACCTTCGGCGAACAGAGCCTGTGCACCAAACTTGAGGATGGACTCGAGCTCCACCGGTCGTTCATCCTCCCTGTCGAGGTTATGGACGATGAGGTGATCGAGCATCATCTTGCGCTTGGCAACCTGAATGATCCTTTCTTCAGCCGTGGCTTTGCACATGAGCGTGAAGACGAGCAGCTTCTTGGTCTGACCGATACGGTGCGCTCGGGCAATGGCCTGCGTGTCCACGTGAGGGTTCCAGTCGGGGTCAAAGATAATCACCGTGTCTGCGGTGGCCAAGTTGATACCAACACCTCCAGCGCGCGTGCTGATCATGTAGATGAAGTAAGGCGAATCCGGCGCATTGAAAGCGTCGATGCCCTTCTGACGCTGCTTCTGACCGATGGCGCCATCCAATCGCAAGTATTTGTACCCTTCACCACGCAAAAACACCTCGACAATGTCCAAGTTGATCACGAACTGCGAAAAGAGCAAGATGCGGTGACCTGCAGCTTTAAGCTTGGGAAGCAGGCGCTGCAGAAGCGACAGCTTGGCACTCGCATCGATCAGTCGCTGGTGCTCCCACGTCGCCTCGTAGTTGGCCTCGCCTTCGCGTGTCTCGAGGTCTGGCGCGATGAGGTACGGATGCTGGATACACTTGCGCAACTGCATGAGCGTGTTGTTGAGGTTGGCGATGGTCGATTTCTTGCCCTTCTTGGCACCCGTCTCACGAGAAGCGGCCAGTGCCTGGATGTCCTCGATGTTGGACTCGAGGATGGATCGGTAGATACGCTTCTGGATGGGGCGGAGCGAGGTGGGAACGATAAGTTCGATCTTGGGCGGCAGATCCAACACTTCCTTCTTGAGACGACGCAGGAAGTAAGGCTTGAGTCGCTTCTGAAGATCCTCGATCACCTCGGGCTTCAGCTCGCTATACTCAGCCTCGAGCGCTTTGACGTCCTTCCACTGACCTCCGGGCTCGAGCCAGTTGAGCAGATTGAAGAGCTCGGTGACATTGTTGTTGAGCGGAGTTCCCGTCATGATGACACGATGCTCGGCTTGCATCTCGTTGAGGCGTTTCATGAGGATCGACTTGCCAGATTTGAGATTTTGACCCTCATCGACGATGATGACGTCCCAGTGCTCCACCTTCCTGAGCGGCAGCGAATCGATTCGCACAGTGGCGTCGGAGGCGACCACGACGTGGAACTTGATGGGTCGAATGGATTCATCCATCTTGTCGAGCGTCTTTTTCGAGTGGAAGAACTCGTACTTGGCGATCATGTCTCGCGCCTCGCCCTCGCCCCAATACGGCACAACGCGGAACTGCGGCATCCACTTTTCAAACTCGCGCAACCAGTTGGGCAGCGTCGCATTAGGCACCACGACCAGGAATGGCCCCGCTTTGCCTTCCTTCCAAATGGAAGCCAGGAACGTGATGATCTGCACCGTCTTTCCGAGACCCATCTCGTCGGCGAGGATGCCGGGTTTCTCGTTGTACCAACCGTATCGGAGCCAATTGACACCCTCGAGCTGGAAATCGATCAGATCGCCGCCTTCAATGCAGTGTGGCTGGTCATCGAGCGCGCGGAAGCGTGTGCCAGACTTGGCAAGACGGCGCTCGCGTTTGCTGCGCTTCTCTGCGGCGGTCAAGGCAGGGAAGGTGACCTTCTGCGCCATGAGGAACGACCGATAGGCCTCCTGCGTCTCGTAAAAGATGTCGGACTGCTTGCGTCGCGTAGGAGGATCTTCCCATGTAGAGCCCTCGTACGGCTGATCCTGCCACTTGATGAGCAGTTTGGCTACATGGGTCCAGCTGCGGAGATAGTCCGAAGGCGCCAACTTGTCCAGGGGGATAGAGTCCGAATCGATGATGGCTCCGCCGATCTCGTCCACGTCGATGTCGTCCTTCTTGATCGAAAAGTAGTATTTGACAGCTAGGATGCGATCGGGCGTCTTCCATGGCTTCGGAATGCGGCGCTGGGCATCAGGAACAGGACCGGGTGGTCCGATGTCGACCTTGCCCGTCTCGTCCACTTTGAGCGTCTTCTTGACGGACCTGGTCTGGATGGGAGTGGATGGAGGTGCTCGACCGCCGCCGCCGAGCGCGAGCGATGCGCGGTTCTTGCGTGCAGAGCTGATCGCTGAGGCCGACTCGATCAGCTCGACTGGTTCGAGCTCGAGGCGGCTTCCTTTGGCCAGGAAGTGATACAGCAAGGGTTGGTGGACGATGCGGAGCCAATCGTGGGCGACCCACTCTGTCTCTCGGAAAGATCCGTCTTTGAACTTGACGAGGTACTCGCGTGGCAGATTCTCGCGAGGAGACAGCGTCGCGTACTCTGCGCGCTTGGCCTCCTCGTCGTTCCAAAGACGACGGTCCACCTGACGCCAGGCGATGATCTTGTCTACGGCAGGACAGCGTTGGCAGTCTGAACAGAGCCAGCCGGCTTCTTGGATGGATTCGGCCACCTGCTTGATGGATTGATCGCCCTCGGTCTGCGCATGCGCAAGGCACTCGTAGTGCGTCGCGCGAGAGCATCGCTTGCAGCGGAAGAGCTTCGAAGCTGTAAGCTCGGCTGGCGGGTCCGGATACTGCTCTAGGACCTCTTTGGTGAAGCCGAGCTGCTCTTCGATGGTGCGCTGGCCGTGGACATTGGCCTTGCAGACTGTGCAGTATGAGGCGTAGCCAACACAGTCCGGGCACGAGTCTGTGTCGACGACATCGTCGACATCGATCCAACGGACGGGAGAGGGAGCTGGGGCATTCTCTCCAAAGACAGATCGGTGACGTCTGGTTGCTTCCCTGTTGATGCCGCCGAGGATGGCCTTCTGCGAGTCTTGCGGAAGACAGCCCCAGTGCCACGAGACGGAGCAAGTCTTACATTCGAACCAGCCTCCACGGTCTTCGAGCACCTCAAGCCATTCCTCTGCCGCTTGCACAGGGGTCACGGCGCCCCAATTGTCATCGATGAGCTTCTTGCGTTGGCGACCGCGCGAATCGATGCGCTCGGGCGACTCGTTGCGTTGCTTGTTGGCTTCCTTCTTTTGGGCGCGCTTGAGCGATGTGAGCGCTTTGTTGTACAGAGGCAGCGTTGGACCATCCGTACAACGCTTGCATGTGCGCCAGTGCTTGTCGATGGACGCTTCGGGCTCTTTGTAGGGGTCGATATCGTCGAACTCGTCGCCCGCCTCAGCATCCGAGATGACTTGGACTTCGTCGTCGCTGTCCGCCTCACCTTCCTCGCTGGAATGTTCCGAGGGGCTGTAGCTTGGGTCGATAGCGTCGATGATTGGGATCGTGTCCAAATCTGAAGGCAAAGCGCTTTCATCGATGGTGACGACAGGCACGTCGGTATTTGTTGGTGCTTCGGTATGAGGCTTGGGCAATTCTTCTTGCAGCGCGAAGCGCATCTTTGGCTCGCGGATCCGAGCGATTCGAGTGCGTTTCACGACCGGCTTGCGACGGGGCTTTGCGCTTGCACGTGGCTTTGAAGTACCTTTGGTGAGACGCTGGCGTTTGGCTGCAGGCTTGGATTTCGACTTCCTCTTGCGCTTTCCAGTGCGGCCGTACTCTCCATCTGAGGACTCGAGCTCATCCTCCTCATCTTCGTCTTCTGATTCTGGCTCTTCTTCATTGGCAAAGGCGTCGTAGCCTTCGTCTCCCAAGACATCATCGTCATCGTCGTCGTCCTCGTGATTGTTCGCCTTGCGCCGACTTCCACGTTTGCGGATGTTAAACGTCTTCTCGAAATTGTCGTCGTCGTCTTCGTTGTCATCATCATCGTCATCGTCGAGGAGCAAGGTGCGCCTAGTCCTGGCTGCGCGACTCGAAGAACCAGCGGCACGACCGGACGAGCGAGAACCGCGAGCCGGAGCCTTATTCTGAGAGTGACGCGTCGAGCGGCGCGGAGTGGCGCCATCATCATCCGAGTCGTCATTGAGATCGTCCAACTCCTGTTGAAGATCATCGCTGTTCTGGTCGCTGAGGGCATCGTCCTGGTCGTCAGTGCCGGCATCGGAATCATGGAGCGGTGCGAAGCGCTGACGTGGAGGACCTCGACCTTTGCTGGCCGGAGCGGATCTTCTTGCGGATATTCGAGTTGCAGTGGAGCTTGCATTGGCCCTAGTATTGGAGCGCGAGGATGCACTTGTGGTCTTCTTCCTGGACGACTGCTTTGCTCTTGAACTTGAACCGCGCGACCCACCGCCGTTCATCGAGGCGATGATGTCGTCGATGTTGACGTCCTCGTCACTTTCTTCGACCTCGTCCATCGCGTCATCTTGCTCGTCTTCATCTACAGATGCATCTCTGCGCGAGCTGCGTCGCATTGGTGGGCTGACCTGACTGTTTCTGGAGCCGGACGGCCCTCCGCGAGGCTTGCCTCGACGCGCCATGTTAGAGCCGGCTCGTGCAGAGCTGGGCGCTGCGATCGATGTTGACCTGGTTGCTGTTCTCTGCGAGGTGCGCGAGCTGCTTTGTATGGCTGGTGCTTTGCCCTTTCGGGACGACTTGCGCTGGACAGCGAGGATATCTTCATCTTCGTCCAAGAAGGAGAGGTCGATATCGTCGACCTCCTGCTTCAAGCGCGAGGCGCGAGTGGACGAAGGCATGGTAGGCTGCCTGATGTGCGGAGGAGCCAGCCTGATTGTTCATAGAGATTGTTGTGCTGATGGAGATGCGTAGTAGATGTCGACTGTACGAATGTCCGGAAGAAGGGCTCAGCTCTCCGCGTCAAATGCTATCCTTTGAGGATGTAGTGACTGTAAGCCGAAGAAAAGTGAAGCGAGGAAGGTGGACGGATGGATGGGTTGAAGCAAGCGTGATGGACATGAAATGAGATGAAGTCGAAAAGCGAGAAGGACCCTGTCCGAAAACGGTCAAAGCGCCATTCCAAGCCAGTCAGCCAGTCAGCCAGCCATTCCAAAATCAGTCACTTCTCAGTCAAATCACCTCTCAGAAATCCCATCCCTCAAAAGAAAGAAGCTTTTCAGCTGCGGCCACCCTCCAAGCCAGAGCAGCAGCAGCAGCGCACACTCGACGCGACACGCGACTCAGCGGCAAAAAAAAATGCGCAGCAGCACAGCGCAGTCTGTCAAAATTGGCCAGCGCGCTGAGTGTGAATGCCGTAAAGTGATGCTCTCTCTTTCTCTCTCTTCTTGCTCCACCTTCGTAGCTCGAAGTCTTCTTCCGCACACCTTCCCCCGCGCTACTCAATATCATCGATTCCTCTTCTTCACTTCGACGACACACCTTTGCGTTTACCATCTCGGAACCGACAGACCATATTGTATTCCCGCCGAGCATCAACTCTAGCCACAGTGCCGTCCGCACATCGTCGACGATGACAGAAACTTCCGCGTCATCGGCCGCACCCGCATCGTCCTCCACCATCACAGGCTACGAGCTGCCATGGGTAGAAAAGTATCGACCGATGAAGCTCGACGACGTGGTCGGCAACAAGGACACCATCGACCGGCTCAAAGTGATTCAGAAGGACGGCAACTGTCCGCATCTGCTCATCTCCGGTCTGCCAGGTATCGGTAAGACCACCTCGGTGCTCTGCCTTGCTCGTGCACTGCTGGGCGATGCGTACAAGGAAGGAGTGCTGGAGCTCAACGCGTCCGACGAAAGAGGTGTCGACGTGGTTCGAAACAAGATCAAGACGTTTGCGCAGAAGAAAGTGTCGCTTCCGCCAGGCAAGCATAAGATTATTATCCTGGACGAAGCGGATAGTATGACCCCCGCTGCGCAGCAGGCGCTGCGTAGGACGATGGAGATCTACTCCAACACAACTCGATTCTGCTTCGCTTGCAACCAGAGCAACAAGATCATCGAGCCGATCCAGTCGAGGTGCGCCATTTTGCGATATGGTAAAGTGAGAGACGAGCAGATCCTCAAGCGCTTGTTGGAGATTTGCGAGATGGAGAAGGTCGAGTACTCGGATGAAGGGTTGGCGGCGATCATCTTCACGACAGAGGGAGACATGCGACAGGCGATCAACAATCTGCAGTCGACGTGGACGGGTCTTGGGTTCGTCAGTCCGGAGAATGTGTTCAAGGTGTGCGATCAGCCGCATCCATTCTTGATTCGAGAGTTGCTGCTGTCGTGCAAGAAGGGCGAGGTGGATGATGCGATGGAGAAGCTCGATGAGATTTGGTCAAAGGGTTATGCTGCGGTGGATATTGTCACGACGTTGTTCCGTGTGGTCAAGACGCTCGACGGCATTCCGGAGGCTACGAAGCTCGAGTTTATCAAGGTAAGCTCCGCCAAGCCCCCGTACAAGCGAAGATGCGTTCTCGTTTTGCTGACTTTGACCGGTCCTTTTCGTCGATACAGGAAATCGGCTGGACGCACATGAGAATCCTCGAAGGAGTTGCCACCGTCGTACAGCTCGGTGGTCTCATCGCGAGGCTTTGCAAACTTGTAAGTTCGTGCGCTGCATCTTCAAGGTCCAGAGTTGTCTTTTGCTGACTCGTCTTTCTTCTCTATCGACAGAGCATGGACCCTAGGCAGTTCCAGGTGTAACAGCGCGACCCCCAACACACAGCAACATTTGTACTTGTATCCTATTACTATTCGGTCAATCGTATTTCATCAACACTATGCCTGCTTAGTGTGATGATTGGCACGTCTCACAGTCTCTTGCGCGGATTTGATTTCGGACTCGTGACTGGATTGCAAAGAAAAGAGAGGCTAAACGAGCGAGCTTCGTACAAAAAACTCGCAACAGAAAGCGAAGAGAGTACAAGGAGCAAAAGAGTGGTATCAAGACAAAGCAATTTCCAAAACATCTCGAGCGTCTCAACCCGACCAACGGCTCGAGTTGGCAAACGGATCCCCACCGCCCCGTTGTGTACGATACGACGAGGCGCGGTCGTAATCGTAATACCTCTCGTCGTCGGCTTCGCTTCTCTGCAGGTCGGCGTACGGCGAGTAGGGTCGACCGGCGGCAGCCTCGGCTCCGGCTGCGTCGATGCCTTTCGCCGCGCGGTTGTTGTAACCGACTGTGGAGGAACCGTCGTAGTAGTTGACGTCGTAGGCGCCGTGTTCGTCGCTGAACGGGGTGACGGCGCCGGAGTGGGCGGCGTAGTCGTCGACGTACATGCTGTCGGTGACGCGGTGGGCGGGTGGGAAGTCTTCGCCTCCACCGCGGGTAGAGCCGTAATTGCGCAGACGACTGGGAGCACCATAGGCAGACCCGACGGAAGAGTAAGGTGCCACTTCTTGCATGGGCGGTGGCATGTCTTCTTCAGTCAGAGTGCTCATCGGGCGTCCTGCATGGTAAGAGTCGTAGCTGTCACGTCGGGGACGGTCACGGACCAGCCCAGCGGCTGCTCCGCCGACCGCCAAAGCAGCGCCTTCGGCCGCCAGTGGTGGTCCTGCTACCATGCTTCGATGGTGGTAACTGCGCTCGATGGGTTGGAGACGTGGATCGTCGTCGGCATTGCGTTTGCGGATGCGTCGGATGATCGTCCATGCGATGGCGATGGCGGCGACGGAGAGCGCGATGACGACAATGGGTACGACGACTTTGGTGGTGCCATCGCTGGAGCTGTTGGAGCCGCTGCTGTTGGCACGGTTGGCGCCGGTGGTGGCAGCGGAGGAGGCGGCAGAGGTGGAGCCGGCTCGGGCCAAACTGGCTGCGGCGGCACTGGCAGCAGCGTCGCCGCTGGCTTGAGACGCAGCGGCGGCGGAGATCAGACTGGCAGAGGCAGCTGATGCGGAAGCGGATGCAGCTGCTGCGGCCGAATTGCTGGTTGGCGCGGCGGAAGCGGCATTAGAAGCAGCCGCTTGCTGTTGACCCGAGCCACGGTTGCCACCATTGCTGGCGTTGTTGTTGTTCGAAGTGTTGGCCGAGCCTCGGTTGTCACTGTTGTTGTTGTTGTTTGTGGAAGCGGAGCTGGGACGGTTGTTGTTGGTATTGTTGTTGCTAGCGTCGTTGTTGTTGTTGTTGCTACTGCTGCTGCTCGCTGGACGACTGCTCGCCGCGGCAGGGGCTGACGAGGCAGCTGGCCTCGATGATGCAGGAGCGTTGGAAGACGAAGCGGGAGCATTGTTGGTGGGAGCTCTTGACGTCGACGCAGGAGCGGCAGCACTGGAAGAGCTTGCGGAGGGAGGAGCTCCACCTTGTCCATCTGCAAGAGTGAGAGGGGAAGAGTGAAGGCGACTAGGTCAGTGTTCTGCTTAACTTGTAGTGACAACTCGACGCAAGACAGCTTCTCGAGGAAAGGAGCATTTGACATCGTAAGAGGTGGAAATGAAGGGGTGAAGAGGGGGAGATGGATCATCGAGGGGGTTGGGAAGATGATGGGAAGAGAGCTGAAGCACGGCAAGGGTATGTGTACGGGAAAGGGGAAAGGGAAGAAGATAATCACCAGCGCCGAGAAGGTCGCCCACGAGACCGCGACGAAGGTCGTGCAGATGGTAGTCTGCTTCGTCCAGATCTGAGGGAGATAAGGAAGGGATTGAGTTTGTGTTGAGGATGTCCGAAGCGTGTTTGAGGAGATCGAGCGGCCGAAAGAGGGGGCAGATGGTGGGGAATCGAGGTGAAGGAGAGGCGAGGAAGGAAGAGAGGTGAGAGAAGGAGGGGGGATTCGCGGAACGAGGCAAGAGGGAGGAGATAGCAGAGGATGGAAGGATGGGAAGGAGAGGTGAGGAGAGGGTTAGGATCATATGCGGGAAGATGCGCTACCAGTCTCAAAAGGGTCTCTCAAGGGGGTGCGAAGGGGACGACAGTGGAATCGGGTGAACAAGAGGAAGCGGCGAGACGAACACTTGCTTCGACTTGACATCATGTTGTCTGCCACATCCTCCTCGAAGCAATTCGGGGCCAAGACACGTACCATTACCATTGAAACCAAGGGCACTTCCGAGGCCGCCGATGATACCGCCGAGACCGTCGGCAACGACCGGGCCAAGACGCTTCTGGACCTTGACCATGGAGGGTGGTTGTTGGTGTCGCTCAGCAAGAGCGCGGTGAGAGAGGCGGTGGTTGGCATGTGAAGCATCAGCTGGCTGAAGAGAGGCAGCAGCACCGGTGACTGCAACAGCAGAGACGGCAGCGAAGGCGGTGAATTTTCTGACGCCGACCATGATCGCGAAGAGAGTAGTTGGGAAGTGACGACAAGTGTGTTGGCAAGTTGCTGTGATGGTGAGTGGTGAAGAAAGAGGGGTGATCGTCTTCGGCTTGAGAATGAAAAAGAGTGTTGTCAAAATACGATCCTTGAAAAGAGTGTGGGGAGCCGAGACGAGGGAAAGTGTGGGGAAGACGGGTTTAGGAAAGGGGAGGGAGATGGGAAGATGATGGTGGTGGTGGTGATGATGGATGGTGAAGGATGGGATCAGAATGTGACACAGTTCAAAGGATCGACGGATTGCATCAGCGCGGTGCCACGAGAGCATGGGAGAGCAAGCTCAAAACTGTACACAGACGGTGAGGCAGAACAGATTCGAGAGCGGAGGATCAAAGTCGAGCCTTGGCGTGCTTGACACAAGCTGAGACTGCGGGGCAAGACGGGAGTAAGGGTAGGAAAGGGGCTCAGGAGGGACACGAAGCAAAAGAGAGAGGGTCAACGCTGAGGATGGTACGGCAACTCTATCTGCTGATCCTTGCATGCATCAACATGCGCCTCAAACCATTTAGGCGAGGGGTCCTCCTCTGCGTTGGTGCGAAGTGTCGTACAGCGCGGCACAGCTGCTCCAGCCTAGCTTTACGGTCTGCCTAGGAGACACCAACTAAGGCATCTCGACTCGCCAACACTCTACATTGCTTGCTGAGATTGCGATGGGGTAGCACTGTACGACATAAGTTGATGTACACAAACATTGACGGAGTCTGGCGTTGGAATGGACCTCGGGTTGCTACAAATCGACGTGGATCGATCGACTGTCATCCAAGGCACGGTGTCGAGCAAGCGAAGCGACCAGGACGGGAAAATGACAAGCGCCACCAGGCATTCTGCACACCGAAGCGACTGCAATAGAGTGCTGCGAGGCACCGTCCAAATGGCGTACAATGCGAATGCACCGCAAAGGCGTCGGTCGATGTTGTGGGTTTGCAAAAAAGAGAGCTTTGATCGACGTTGTGCATTTTCGCTGTCTCACGTCAAAAACGCGTCTTTCTTGTGGCGCACACCGCAGTGTTGGTTTCTGGGCAAAAGAATTAATAATGATTAAAATAAATTCGGCATTTGATCAGTGTGGGATGGAAGTTGGCGAGTTGCTTCTTCGAAAGAAGAAAGAAGGTTTGGCCTCGGATCTGAAGAGAGAGAAAAACGCAGCGACTCTCGCAGCTTGAAACAGCCATGGTTGCTCGCTGGCACTCGGGCGCTTGTTCTTTCTTCTTTCGTTCTTTCCTGCTCGACTAGCTCAGCTTGCGTACGGGTATGCCTGGGCCTGCACGTCGCTTGCACCGCTATTTTATGGGAAAGCTTGCACTCTGATGCAAGCCATCACTTATGCTGAGAGCATACTTCGGAGACAGCAAGAGACGGCCACGTCGGTCAGTGAAGAGTAATTCGTTGAACGGGAAAAAAAGAGAAAAAGTTGCAACAAAAATGAAGGACGCGAAAACACCCTTTTTTATGGCAGATCACGGAGCGATGCGAGATCGGCGATACCAATATTCGAATTTGTGAGAGTAGACAGTCTAACACGTCGAATTTTGCCCCCACGCCTCCACATCTCCGCCGCCGGAAGCCATGTGGGTTAAACCGATGAGGTATGACCTCAACCGACTCTGTGACTCAACCACCACTAGCCAGCACACCGACGTCTTCGCAGATCGGAGGAACGCAAGATCGAACTGCCGTCAGGTGCTTCTGCCTGTACTCTGGCCATGCCGGCTCGAGACTCAACCAGGGCCAAGCCAAACGGCGGCGGCGGACAATCGCGGCAAGAGCTCTCAACCGGACTATGGCTGCTCAAGCATACTCAAGGGATCGTGACGACGGCGACCGCAATCGGTATACTGCATCTACGCACCTGCCATGCTCTATACTTCACAGCCGGAAGTCTGGCCACGAGCTTCACAGCAAAGGGACTGAAGAGGGTGATCAAGCAACCTCGCCCGCCAGGATCTCGAGTCAAGAAGACGAGCGGCATGCCCTCGACACATAGCGCGTAAGTGACGGCTCGGAAGATCACAAGAGAGTGCAAGACCTGGACTGACGAGGAGCTTGCTTGACTTGAAACTTGCGATCAATTCTCTTCCCTCCTGTACCACAGCACGATCTCGTTCATGGGCACCTACATCCTTCTCTCGTCGTTGCTGCTACCTCTACACCCGTCGCTGTCTCTAGGCTCCAACTCTCTCGCCGGAGATGCAGCGTCGCTGGACAGCATGACTCGTGTATGGATCGCACTGGTTGGCGCAGTAGCACCAGTGCTCGTCATGTGGTCACGAGTACGATTGGGTGTTCATACGCCGGAGCAAACCTTGGCAGGTGCTGCTCTCGGTGTAGCGAAAGCATGCTTATGGTTCACTGCTTGGAACGGCACCCTCCTTGTGTTCGGCACAGCATCAAATTTGGGCTTCGCTGCGTCGACATCCGTCTTGCATAATGGTCTGAAAGATACTGTCGGCGTCCGAGTAGACGCTTTGATAGCGCAAACGGAAGCTCACCTTCGAAGAGCAATTGGATTGTAGAGTAGTCACACTAGAGTGCCATGGAAAGCAGACTCTGTCGACTTCGATACCCAATTCCCACCTGCACCGCCTCATTCGTGGTGCTTGCTGAAGCCGATGTGATACTGCGAGCGCTGCTGTAAGACGAATCATCCCGATCTCGAGTTCGGCTCGATGGCTGCAAGACCACGTGCTATTCGGTGAGCAGAGGCAAAGGCGGTAGAAATCCACTCAACTCACTCAGTGACATGGAAGAACATGCTTCCATACTGTAGCAGCCCCTGTCCTCTCGACTGCCGACTTCCAAGCAAGCAACCCCTCAGCTTCCATCTACAACCACTAACCTGGCTGATCGCGAGGAGCTTGGGTGAGGACAATCGCAAACAAAAGCTTTGCCTTTCCACCTCTGAAACATCCATATCGAGCTAAACGACGACCTTTGGAATTTGGATTGCTGGAGGAAGCGTCTGTGCGTCGATGTGCCCTTTGACGTTGTTGGTTGGTAGCCGTGAGAAAATTGGATATTTTAGCTTTTGGATTTCCTTTTGTGTGCTCGTGCTGCTTTCCTCTGCTCATGTGCTTCGAGTGTAGAAGTTTAACCTTCTCCGACGCGCTGCTTCTCTGCTGTCCCCAGACTGAGTTTGGACTCGCAACTCTGCGTGTTTCAGCTTGACAGTTGGCTCAAGCACCCCCTTTTTGGAAGCTTCATCCATCCCTCTGCCTTTCGTGCTCGAACTCGCCTTTTTGATCGTCCATGCTGATGCATTCTCCCCTGACTCTCGAGTCCGATGATGTGAGCTTGTTCTGAATGGTGTGTGATAGACAGAGACAGAATGAACGGAATGTTGATCGCTCAATGAGGGCAAAGAAGAGAGTCGAGCAGAGAAGCAGGACAGCCTTCGCGCAATCTATGATTTTTTAAGAGTGCGATTCAGATTGCAGCAGACAGCGCTGCAGCCTCAAAGCCATCTTTTTCGTCCGTATGGTTTAAGCGCCGAAGAGCAAGCAAAGCACATGCGCCGTCTCCACCTCGGCACCGTCCTGTCTGTGCTTTTCCTTCCCGCTCCCACCACCATCACCACCACCCACACCCACCATCATCCTTCTTCTTCTTCTGCCGGTCGTCACAGAGGATCTGGCCTTGTCCGTTTCCGTAAACACACTCATCCACACCTAACGAATCATCACGACCCCTCCGCACCTTGCCATTTCATTTCGAGGCAATTCACTTTCACGCCTTTGCCCGAAACGAAAACCCATCCGCACCGTGGCAATCCGTTTCATATACTACAAACTCGCTCTGCGCATCCTCACACGCTCGATCCAGGCGACCTACCTTATCTCATCACCTTCATAAACCTTGATTCTGCACGGGGCATCGCAGATCACCTCACCGACCCTTCACCATGGCCATCTTTGGCAAGAGAAAGTCCGAAAAGGACAAGGACAAGGATAAGCAGGCAGGCTCTCAGATCCAGTCCTCCAACCCCAACAATGGCGATAGCGTCCCTTCCATGTCACCTGCCATGGAGTCATCAGTCAAGCAGTCTCAACAACAGCAGCAGCCGCCCTACGCCTCTGGTATACCCACTCCAGCCGGATCCCATATTCAGAACAAGGGCTCCATATCAGGTCCACCCGGCGCTGGCTCCATGGGCAGCGGCTTTGCTCCTCATCCCGGTCAACCAGGTCCATCCGGCATCCCCGCGCCCAGCTCAGGTCCCCTCGGCTCTGCCTCAGGCTTCCGTTTCGGTGGACCAGCACCTCGTCCTGATGGCATGGGCTCGGGCATTCCTGCCCCCGGTCAAGGCTCTCTCCGCTCGCGCAAGGTGAGCGAACAGGGTGTTCCCATGATGGGCGGTCCTCCAGCTGGCTCCAACTTTGGCATGGGCCAAGTCGGTAGCCCAACAGGCGGCAACGTCTCCGGCCTTCCCCCCGCATCATCCGGTCTCGACAACGGCCCTCCTCTCTCCAACTCCGCCAACAACGCGGCACCAGGCCAGTCCATGGGCGACAGAGGTCGAGCTCAGCAGGTCGTCTATCCTTGGAGCCAGCGTGGTCTCGTCATGAACCCGCCCAAGTTCCTCGACGAGACACGCCAAGCTCCTCCCGGTGCTCTCAGCCCCTTCCCTTTCCCTCGCTATGGCCATGCAGTCAACCAGGCAGCAAGCACCACCGGTGAGCTCTACCTCTTTGGTGGGCTTGTCCGAGAGAGTGTCAAGAACGACCTCTACACCATCTACGTCGACAAGCTCGTCTCCCAACAGCCTCCCAACTCGCCGCCCGGCCAACCACAACCTCCAGTCAACGCCAACTCGATCTACGCCAGCGCAACACTCGTACAGACCACAGGAGAGATTCCACCCCCTCGTGTCGGCCATGCCACCGTTCTTGTCTCCAACGTGCTTATCCTCTGGGGTGGTGACACAAAGGTTCGTGCCGACGACAAGCAGGATGAGGGTCTCTACCTGCTCAACCTCAGCACACGAGAGTGGACCCGCGTCAAAGCCGGCGACGGCCCCGAGACGTGCCCCGTCGGAAGGTACGGTCACAGCGTTGCCATCGTCGGCTCGCGCTTCTTCGTCTTTGGCGGTCAGGTCGATGGCACCTTCATGAACGACCTCTGGTGCTTTGACCTCAACAGCCTCAAGGGAACCCCGACATGGGAATGCCTCAAGCCCAACGGCGATGTGCCACCCAAGCGTACCGGTCACGCCAGCGTCACCTACAAGGACAAGATCTACGTCTTTGGCGGTACCGATGGCCAGTACCATTACAACGACACCTGGTGCTACGACATTGCTACCAACACCTGGAAGGAGCTCTCGTGCATCGGGTACATTCCTGTTCCTCGCGAGGGTCACGCTGCCTGTCTCGTAGACGATGTCATGTACATCTTTGGTGGACGCGGTGTCGATGGCAAAGACCTTGGCGATCTTGCCAGCTTCAAGATTACCAACCAGCGCTGGTACATGTTCGCCAACATGGGTCCATCTCCCAGCGGCCGTTCCGGTCACGCCATGTCCACCTTCCAGAACAAGGTCGTGGTGCTCGGAGGCGAAAGCTTCACGGGAGCAAAGCCCGACGATCCGTCCATGCTGCATGTCCTTGATACCGCAAAGATCAAGTATCCCACCGACAATGCCTCACAGATCAAGAGTCCTGCTGGCGCTCAGGTTCCCAAGTCCAACATCACTTCGCCCGGCACCAACTTCCCTGGCGGTGCTGCCGGTGCGACTGGCGCAGCTGGAGTTGCTGGTGTTGCGGGAGCTGCGGCTGCTGCTAGTGCCGGCGCTGGTCCTGGCGCGCAGAACCAGGGTCCAAATGGATCTGTGCGTGGCGCCATGTCTCCTGTCACCGAAGCCGACGAGCGTCAAAGAGCCATTTCACCCACTGCACGTTCAGCGTCAGGGCCGGTGCAGAGTGGCGCTCCACTTTCTCCCGATCGCGGCATCAACTCGACCTTTGCACAGCAACAGCAACAGCAGCAGCAGCAAGCCATTCCTGGCGCCGGTCCTTCACAGATGCAATCGCCGTCTCAAGCGCCACAACAATTGGCTAACCAGCCTGCCGCCAAGACGCTTCAATCGTCGCAACCTCCTTACCAGCAGCAAACACAGCAGCAGCCACCGTCTGCCGGCACGGCCAACGGCAATCCTGCGCTAGGCCCAACCAGCCCTCCCTCGAGCTTCCAGCAGCATCAGACCCAGCCACCGCCTCAGCAATACCAACAACAGCCTCAACAGAACCAGCCCTACCCATATGCTCAGCAAGCGGGTCCAGGCGCTGGTTCCGGCATTGCACCAGGATCTGGCCCGGCTCCCTATGGCGGCCCTCGCAGCCAGCGCTCGATCGAAAACATGCGTGCCGGAGGTGCCCTTTCTCCCACCAACATGAACTCGATGCGAAGCATCAACGGCGTGGTCAGCAAGATGGACTCGCCCGCTACAGCTCCTCAGGACGGCTTCCACTATGGCCGTGCCACCAGCCCACCGGGTGCCAACGGCTACATGTCTCCTCAACCTGTGCCAGCTGAAGTCGATGCCATGCGCAAACGCGAGGCTTGGTACAAGGCAGCGCTTGCTCTCGCAGTCAAGAAAGGCTTTGTGGAGCCCGACCAGCTCAATGCCGGTGATGTCAGCATGACCGATTCGCAAAGCATCACGTCGGAGCGTGTGAGCCTTGACGGTATCGATACGGGTGCTGAGGGCAGTGACAAGGATCGCGTTCTCAAGACCCTCATCTCGCTCAAGGCTCAGCTCGCCAGCGCCAAGGCTACGATTGCGCAACAGGCTCAAGGCGAGGCTGACCGTCATGCCGAGTCTGACCGCGCTCGCTCAGCTGCTCTGCAAGAGGCTGCCTACTACCGTGCCAAGCTGTCGGCGATCGAATCCGGCAACGGTGACGAGGTGACACGTCTCGATCGCGAGCGTGCCAACAATCTCGAAAAGTCGTTGGCCGATGCTCTTCGTGAGAGCGCTCGACTCGAACGCCAGGTGTCTTCGCTTCGTGAACAGGCCAAGCTGGAGCAACAGCTCCGCAACTCGGCCGAGGAGAGGTTGTCCGAGACCGCCAAGCGAGCCATGGCAGCGGAAGCGGCTCAGATGAAGGCGTATGACGAGCTTTCGTCTTTGCAGAAGCGCAGCTACACCACCGAGAGCGCGCTGCGTGAACACACCGAGCAAGTCACAACGCTCTCCTCGCTGGCAGCGCGTCACCGAGCCGACCACGAGCATGCTCAGGGTCAGTTGGAAGAGGCCAAAGCCAGCGTTGCCGCGCACCTGGCAGCACTGACGCAGCTCCAGGCTGCTCACGCTGCTGTTACGACGAGAGCGGGCGAGTACGAGCGACTGCACGACGATCAGCGCAGCATGCTCCAACAGCATCAGCAGACGATCGCCGACCTCAAGGCGCAGCTGGATGCCAAGTCGAGCGAAGCCTCGAGCCACGCCACACGAGCTGCCGAGCTCGAGACGCTCGCCAGACAGCACCGACAGGAAGCCGAGGCTCATCGCATGGCTGCCACTGAAGGTCTTGCGGCGCTTCTTGCCAAGAAGGACCAGACGTCTACACGCGACCTTGGCGCTTCTGGCGGTGTGCCTTCGCACGTCGAGGAAAAGATGCGGGCGCTGGAGGACGAGGTGGAGTCGCTGCGACAGCTGCACGCCGAGGCATGCCAGATGGCCGACGAGCATTCGGGCTCGCTGCAAGAGATGCAGGATCGACACCTGACCATGGAGAAGCAGCACACGGCTTTGCGCTCCGAAGTGACTGCGCTGCGCAGCCAGCTGGCTGTAGCTCTGCAAGAAGCTGCACGACTCAAGGATGTGGCGAGCACCAAGGATCTGGAATTGCGCGACCGCAACCGCTCGATCGAGGCTGCGCAGGTCAAGTCGAGTTTGCTCAAGCAATTCATGGCGGAACGCGGAGTGAGCGTGCCTAACGACGACGAGCTGAGCGTCAAGTCCGGCTACGCCGACCGTCGGATCCGCGAGCTCGAGGAAGAGATCGATGCGCGGGCACGAGAAGTGCAAGAAGCCGAGCACCGTCTGCAGGACTCGGAGAGCCGCGTGGAAGAGCTTACGCGCGAGCTTGAGCATCACGCTTCGCTCACAGCTAGCCGCGGTACAGCCGACAGCACCAGCGTTGCCGAGGCTGAGCGACGCGCGCAGCTTGCAGAGCGTGAACTCGCCGAGACTACTGCCTCGTACAAGGAGAGGATGGCGCAACTCGAGAACGACTACCAGACGGCGGTTCAGTTCGTCAAGGGCACGGAGAAGATGCTGCGAAGGATGAAGGACGAGCTGACCAAGTATAAGACCGAGAACGCCAGCTTGCACAACGAACTGGCGACGGTGCGTGCGCACGGTGGCGGTGGACGATTGAGCACCGACGATGGTTCGCGTTCGGAAGAGGCGGCGCGCGACATTGAGGCTCTGCGAAGCCACCTTGCGGATGTGACGCAGCAGAGCGAGGAGATTGCCGCCGAGAACCGCGAGTTGGAGCGAAGGGTGGCTCAGCTCGTGGCTGAACAGCAGCAACACCGAGGTTCTCTGGACAAGACGCGCGATCTAGGTGCTGGTGGAAGCGCATCGGATGGAGCGGCCTCGAGTCGCAAGGTGACGGAGCTCGAGAGCGAAGTGGCTCGACTGCAAGCTAGCTTGCAAGAATCGCGCAAGGAGGTGGAAAAGACGCTCGAGCTCAACGAGCATCTTCAGACGCAGATCAGCTCGTCACCTGTGCCCAAGGGTCACGAGGCGGCGGCGGGTGGAGCTCACGACTCGGCAGCGCTGAGCCAATCTCTGAGCGCAGCACAGGCGAACAACGAGCAGCTGAAGCGAGACAATGCCAACCTGACACAACGCCTGCAAGAGCTGGATGACAAGTTCCAGCTGTTGCTGGGTCGAATCGAGTCGACGCACGAGGATGGCGGTGACCGACCGCGCGACAGCATGGCGTACGGCAGCATCGCTTCCGAGCTGGACAAGTGGGAGCGTGATCGCTCGCTAGGAGAAGTGGAAGCGTACGGTGTTGGCAATGGACAGCAGGGAGCCCATGCGTCGGTGCCTTCGGCTGCTCCGCCGCTGTCGAGTGCTGAAGCGTATGCGAACAAGGTGGAGCACTGATGCCGCTGACAATACTGTGGGTGTGACGAACACCACGAAACCCAAAACTTTCAACCCGATGACATTTTCCGATACGACGACGATTCGACTCGTTTCCTATGTAACACGCCATGCCTTCCACTGGGGAGGATGTCTGTAGTACCCTTCTTTGTTTTTCTCTCGACCAAGACCTAGTCGCCTGCAGTGGACAGGCTTGTATACGATGTTTGCTTAATGAATATATGATCATGATCCCTTTCTCCAAGACCATGAAGCGTATGTATCAAACCGAACCGTAAACTGGATGAGAAGGGAGCATGATGGCGACGTGGTCTAGGAAAGCTTGGACTCGACTGTTCTTGAAGGTCTCATTTGGCGCCGCTGCCGTGTGCTGCACAAAGCGGTCATCCGACCTGCGTGCGCTCTGTGTGCGAAATGAGAGAAAAAGGAGTTCCGACGCCAAAGCGGTGCGTGAGCCGTAGAGTTTCACAGCAGCTTCACATGCGAGGAGCGAGAGAGTGGGAGAGTGCGTCAAAGAGGTTTTTCGCTGGCGGCGCGTAAGAAATTTAGCAGAAAAAAGGGGTTTTGAAAGACAGAGGCTGGGCTGGGATCGAATTTTTGACAGAGGAGCGTGCAACTGCTGATCGTGGCAGTTTGGGTGAGACATGCAAAAAGTGCGAGCGAGCGAGGAGATCCTTGGATTGGCGTGTCGAAAACCCTGAGTCGGCTGGCAGAGAGAGAGAGACACACGCAGCTCAACCAGCACGCACATTCCTCGCCATCATCGAGTTGCTTTCTGCCATCACCACCATCATCCTCACCTTCATTCTCGACATTCTAATCATCCGACACTTTTGGACATTGAAACAGCACTGCCTTTGCAAGGCTGATCAACGTTTCGTTTCAGCAAGCCAATTCCAGGTTCGATCACGGAACGCAGTTGGAGATCCGCTAAAATAGACATAGCTCAGTCTACGCCGTGTCACCACATAGAGGTTCAAATCGACCGTCGAATCGCCGCAGCTGGAATCCGTCGATCAGGCCATTCTTACGGAGCTAGCGATCATTGGACATTCTGTTCGTTGGAAGGACGATTCTAGTAGAGACGCACGACGCATCCTTGGATTCTTACTTCAACGTAGCACCTGCTCGAACACGAGGCAGCTACGAGCAGAACCTTCAACTTTCCTTTGCAGGCAAGAGCGCACCAGCAATCCGCTAATAGCTTGGATCAAAGGCGACTTCGAACACATTCACTGCATACCGCACCCTTCCGCATCGACAGTGGCTCTCTCTCAACATGACCGCCGTGCGCTTGTTGCCCGTCTTGTATGCCATCTGGGCTCTCCTCTGCCTTGATGGCGCCTTCGCACCTGATCCGCCCACCTTCACACCCGGTCTCTCAACCGCACCGGCTGCATCGGCAACATCAGCACAAGGATCGGCCAGTTCATCGATCAACATCCCTTCCTCAGCAGCAGCGGGAGGAGTCACCGTCACGCAACCCATCCAAACCGCCGATCCTTCGTACTACAAGATCGCCAAAGGCGTCGACATCACCTTCGGCTGGAACTTCACCTCTGTCCTCCAATACCCTAAGACCCTTACGGTCCAAGCCTACTGCTCGGACAACCTCAACACCTACAACGTGGCCACCAACCTCCCCGGTACGGCTACGAGCGTGGTGTGGTCGCCGTACAACTACTCGACGAGCGTGGAGGCGAGCAATCCGAACCTGTCGCAGCTGATCGCTGCGTCGTACCGACTGTTGATCTACGACGAGCGCGGATTGTCGGTGGGTGCTTCGCCAGGGTTGATGCAGCCGAATACGAAGGTGGAGTTTGCGCTGTACAACCCGCAGGCGTACACGCCGCTTGCGAGCGGCTGGATCTGTGCAGCGTGCAGCGGAGCGAGCGGGTTGAGAGCGAATCCGGCGGTGATCGGGTTGGTGGCGACGGTGGTGATCGCGGTGGTTAGTGGGTGGGGGTTGATCGCTCGGCAGGGGATGGGGGGTTTCGCGGATGACGAGTAGGGATGAAGCATGTCAGAAGTAACCGTTCGGACTTTTCTCTGCAAGCGCTGAGGGATGGTGCGCATCTTAATCGTCTCTTGCGCATCATCGCTACTCTTGACCTTTTGTTTCTCTGCTAATGGACATTTTTTTCAACTTTGAGTAGGGGTGGTGTTGGATGGTGTGTGCTGTGCGTTTTGTTCGCCGTCTGAGTCGAGAAGACCTTCTATGGTGTATGCGGTCGGCTGTGTGTTCTCGCTGAAAGCAGTTCGAGTCGGCGTCTTCCCGCTGCAACGAAGAGCCCTTCGAAGCATCGTCAGGAGCGGAGCATCAAACGGTGGATCGCCGATTGCCTCATGGCCATTTCCCTCAGAATGTCAGATCGTGCAAATGCCTCGAGCAGCAGCACGTGACACAACGCGTCCAAAACACGCAAACGCGGTTGTATCCCCGCTCGGTTCGATTTTGCGAAGATCGCTCGCGTAAATCAGTTTGAAGATTTTCTTTTGCGCTGGCACCGAGCGAGTGAGCAAGGCGATTCGCTGCTTCTGTGAAGCGCAAGAGTGCGATCGTGATCGCTGAGGCTAAGGTGTATGCTGGGATGCGATGATGCTTTTCATCAAGAGTGGTCTGTGTGATGTGGCGGTGTATGCTCGTGGCAGTCATCGTGAACCATAAGCTTGGTATGAAGCGGACGTGATCTTCATGAAAGAGCTTGGTTTGTCCTACAGGTGGTTCAGAAGGAAGGACACCGGTGACAATTGCTGCTGGTAGCGTGCCTCGGCTTTGAGGGACGCCACAGCCCCAGCCTTGCACAATTTCTTCTGCTTTGTCACACACACACACCCACACGCTTTTTTTGTCCGCCAAGCAGGTCCATCTGCGCAGCAACACGTTGTGAATGCGGAAAGCACACCGAAGCGCAGAAGCCGATCGTAGCCTCTCCTCTCTCTCTCTCTATTGTCACTGGCCTCGGAGCTGTCACATCGAGGGAAAAGCGCGGGTTGCAAACGCAAATCACAAGATCACACCGCAAACAAATTCGCTCCCACCTTTGAGTGATTTGACCGTGGTGGTGGCTCGCGTGTTGCTTCGGCATTGCAGAGAGAAGCATTGACTGTGACAGGCAGTTGAAGAAAAGCCCCTGCGCAGTGTGAATGCTTCTGCCATGCGATGCGGTCCCTCCTGTGCGTCTGTGTGTGTGTGTATTTTAAGCATGGGTGTCCACATTCACATTTCTGTCAAAAGGCTCGGACGCGCGCGTTTGAGCATCGCCGAGGAATCTGTTTCTCTGTGTCTCTGTGCGCCATTTCTGGCTTTCTTCTCTCTTTCTTTCGCCTGCTCGTCGTTAGTCTGGCTTGCTTGTTTTCGCCTTTGCTCTCCATCGTCCCTCCCTCCCTAGCTCAGAAGCTTTATGCGTGCCGCTGCCGGTCCCTCGGCCTTGTCGTCGCATCAACAACTTTAGTGCTCACTCGGGCTTTCCTTCCCTTCCTCCTTCCTTCCACTCGGCCTCACCATCGTCATCATCCATTCTTCTCCCATTCCCATTGTAAACACTCGTCAGCCGCCCATCAACTGCACTCTATCTCAAGCCCAATCTCGACACCATCTCTGAACCTCACTCCTTTCACTGCTCCTCTTCCCGACACACTGCCGCTGCTCCCATCCGCATCCCCGACCACACTCTGTCCCTGCATCCCGTCCAATCCTGCGTGCAAGCCTCTTTTCGCACACCGCTGCCACTCTATCTCTGCTCAGTCATAGCCCTGTGCCGCGTCGCGTCTCTCGTCCTGCTCTCCTCGTAAACACTCGGACTGCCTCCTCCTCGTCCTCGTCCTCCTTCGTTCGCCCATCTGCACCTCGACATACTGCACCGAAGCCACTTGGCAGCCCCCATTCAAGCCCAGAGCCGCCCCGTCTCCTGCTCCAGTAGCTTATCCAACTGTCTCGAACGGATCGACGCTGCATTCAATCGCAACCAACTTTTGCGTAAGTTTCTCCTCGTGCTTCTCTGCCTGCCCTTTGATCGCCGTCCTCGACTTTTGCGCAGCCCTTGCAGCCTTTGCATCATCGTCTCTTCGTTTGCGCTTCCTTAGCTGCAAACCATCAACGCGCTCTCTCTCTCTCCTCGCCATTCTCCTCCCTTGTTGATCTTCCATCCCTTCGCTCTCTTTCCTCTCCTCCATTCTCCTGTCACTGCTCTCTTTCCTCTCCTTCCTTTTCCGCTCTTTCCCACTTGTTGAACGTGACTGCCGCTCTTGCATCTGCTACTCCGATTGCATCCTGCAACTGCATCCTCCAGCCGTTTGCAAGTCAGCTAGCATCTACTCTACCACCATCTCCCTTGTCTCACATTCCTTTCTTCACCATCATTCCTGATCACCTTCACCGTCATTGCCACCGCATCTAGCACACATCATCACCACCTCGCCATCAGAGCATCCTGAACTGGGTCATTCTCGCCCTTTGCTCTCGAAGCTAGACTCGTCTTGCTGACCGACACATCCTCACCATCTCTCTCTTTTACTCTACCTCCTCGCGCACCTTCACATCATCCAATCCACCGCCTGTGATCACCACACGGGCATCTGCGCTTCTTCACCACTCTCTCACACGCATACTTGGCTGCATACATACCAATTCTTACGAAAATGCAGGCCGAATCATCACAACACGCTGCCTTGGCTGTCAACGGCACAGTCCAATCCACATCACCATATCTCGCCGCAGCACCACAAGGCCTCTTTGCTCCTCCGCCTCAGTCGGCTCTATTTGACCCTAGCAACCAAACACAGTCGCCGCACATTCAGCATCAAACATCACAGCCAAACTTTGCCAACGCAGACGTTTCATTCCAGCACCCTTCTGCGCGCAACTTCCACACCTTGGCGCACGACTCTGCTCAAGCATCACACGACGCTGCCTACCGTGTGCCTACGATCCCGCGCACCGTGCCCGTGATCGAATACGGCAACCCATACCACCAGCTCGACTCGCACATGCAACAACAGCAACAGCAACAACAACAACAGCAGCAGCAGCAAGCTCACTCGGTGCAATACCATCCGCACCAATACGCATCAACTTCCTACTCGGCTTTGGCAGGTCCATCGCCAGTCGCAGCTTTTGCACCCGAGCTTTCACCGCACGCATACACCCATCCTGAACTGGGAATGATGCATTCCAACGCCGGCTTGCCCATGATGCGATACAACTCGTTTGGCATACACCCGGACGACATGTCGCACGCTGGGTCTTCCAATGGCACACCCGGTCCGATGACGCAGCAGGATATCGACAACCTGCTCGCCATGTCGCGCGCTCAGGCTGGCAGTCAAGGCGATGCCAGCGCATTCCCCTGCACTTACTGCGACAAGGTCTACACCGGCAAACACGCCCGCAGCATCTGGCGCCGACATCTTCAGGACAAGCACAACATTCCTCTCAGCGCCCAACCGCGTCGCACAAGATGGGATGGCGATGTCAACCGACCCAAGAATGCTGAAGAGCGTCGTGCGCGTATGCTTGAGAGCAAACGTCGATGGGCCAGGAAGAAGCGTCTCCAAGAGAAGCAGGCTGCTCAGGGCGGCAAGTCGGGCGCTAGCAATACGCCCATGCCTGACGACTCGGAGGACGATGGCGCGGAGGATGGCGACGATGATGGCGCCGATGCGGATGTTTCGAATATGTCGATGACCTTTTCGCGCGACGCCGACGACTCCTTGTCGTTTGGCCAGACTCAGGCTCCGGCGGCAAACAGGAAGGCATCGCTCAAGTCGAACGAGGCTGGGCAATGGGCCAATGCATCCGAAGCACAGTTCTTTGCTGCCTCGCAGGAGGAGCTGGCAGGACGTCCGGCAAAGAGGCAGGTGCTGGCTCCTTCGACCGCATACAACGTCGCAGGGCCAAGTACGATGCCTCCCACTCAGTACCCTACGCAGATGCCGTCGGTGCCCTACGGCGCACACGACATGGCCGCCGGCAACGGCATCTACTCCAACTCGCCCATGCGCCGATCTGGCTTGCCCCTCGCTCCCGTCTCCCAACAAGGCGCTGGTCTGCCGATGCTATCCAACCCAAACGCAAGCTTCAGCTCCAACAGCAGCGACTACTCGCAACCCAACTCGGCCAGCTTCTTCAACGACAGCTTTGCCGGCAACATGAGCAATGCAGGCAGCGACTCGACCAACACTTCGATCGACACTCCGGCTACCAACTGGCCCGCGTTGCCTCCTCTTGATGGCGGTGCTGCTGATAAGGAGGCGATGGCTCGTGCTGTTGAAGGGGAGGTGCAGCCTCGCGCGCCAAAGGGAGATACTCGCGACGCGGCTATTCAGCTGTTGGCGCTTCGTTCGGGCTCCAACTCGCCGACGGATGACCGCGAGTTGAGCTTGAAGAGGAGAGACGCGATCGAGGATGCGCCTTGGAGTTCGACGCCGAGTCGTGGTAAGGCGGTGTCGTCCGAGCATGCAGCACTTACTGCTTTGTCGTGCTCGTCAGCTGCAGACAAGGGTAGGAAGGGTGGTGCATTGGACGATGTCGGTCTTAGCCCGTCACCTATTTCGCGAGGATTGGCTTCGGGAGCAAACGCAGTGCGTGCTATGCCTGCGACTACGCCTGGACCTGCCAACCGTGGCAGCGACAACCCGTTCAGCCTCGACAAGCACAAGATCTCGCCTTACGAGGGTAGGAGGAAGCTGAGCTACTCGGGAGCGCCTGCTTCGCCCATGGGTTCGCCAACGCATCTCACTTTTGGCGGTGTCGGGATGGGCAAGAGCCTTTCGTCGTGCAGCGCGGCTTCGAGTGGCGTCAAGCTTCCTCCGCTGGTCAGCACGCCGATTCGTCCTTCGTCGCAAGGTGTCAACGCAGAAGAGATGCCAGCGGAGCGTATCAAGGTGGATGCGCTGCCGCCACTGCTCGGATCGGCAAGCAAGAAGACGGCCAGTGCGCCTATTATGTCGACTCCGTTCTCGAAGCCGGTTGCTGGGTTGGGGTATAGTGCGCTCCGACGTGGGGCCGGTGGTGTTGCTGGTGCTGGCGGTGCGAATGCTCATTTGGCCATGGCTGCTTCGGTACGACCTTCGCCATCGCGTCATCACTCGGATGATCAGTTTAGTTCTCCTCAGCATCTGAATTTGACCGAGAGTCTGGGTCTGGCACCGCACTCCATCTCGCGTACTTCGTCGTACGCTTCTGGATGCTATGCTTCGAGTCTTGGGTTGACGCCGAGTGTTGCTGGGATCTCGGGTGGGTTGATTTCGGGCACGCCCTTCCATTCGGGGCTGGGAGCGTTGAGTGGGCTGGGTGGGTTTACGCCCTTGTCGACGGCTAAAGGTGGATTGGTGGGGGGATTCTGGCCGGAATCGACCCGCAAGTCGGCTACGAAGGGATCGATGATGAACTCGCCGACTGTTTACAAGACGCAGCAGCCTCAGGCGTCTGCGTCGAGGGCGAGTGGTGGTGGTAAGAGAAAGTTGTCGGCGCTGTCAAAACCGAGTACGACCGCGTCGCCGGGAGGGGGAGGGGACATCTTTGACGATCAGACGACAGGAGCAGCAGGCGCACCGAGCAGCGACGATACGTTTGACGATGATGAGGATGAGATGATCCACGGTGCGCTAGATACGCCTTCGAGGCCGGCGGTGATGAGGAAGCTGGCGAGGACGAAGAGTGGCAAGGAGATGTCGCCGGTGAGGAAGGCGGTGAAGCAGCAAGGCGATGGTTTGCAGAGGTCGCCGTTGAGGGCTATTAGGTTGAATTAGGGTGGTCACGAGGAGGTAGGGGGAGGGTTGACGTCTTTTGTATTTGTGCTAGCTTTGAACGTATTGGGTGTTTTTATCTTGTTACAGGGATGGTTTGTGATGTGTGGGATGTGAGTTTTTGTGTGCGATTATCATCCCGAACCTTCTTTGCTAGCGATTGTTCTTCGTTCCTGCATCGCTGCCGTTTTCAACCTGCACCTCTCTCCTCCCGTTTTGCCATCTCTCCTCACTCCGCACAGCCACGACCTTCTCAATGCCGCTATCACCTTTTTCCGCATTTCGCCATTCTTCTCGCGGCTCTATCACCTCCTGATCGCTGAGCTTCTCTCGCACACCCTTGTCCTTGTCCTTCGTTTTCTCTCCGATCTACGCTTCTCGCATACCCCTCATCCTCCTTTTCCAGCCTTCTTTTCGGCCATCTTCCAACCTCTCCTTCCCGAATTCTCCTTCTCATTCGACAGCGATGCATCCGCCAAGCATCGCACCTCTAACGATGCACCCCACCCCCACCCCTACCCCCACCGACACCACCACCATTGTGGCCAACCGACGGCACCTCAGGCACCTCAGACACGGGCGGGAAGGCCTTCTGGATGCACCTGAGCAGCTTCGACTTGACGTCGTTGGCGACGTCGTTGGAAGGGGGTGTGTGGGTGTACCAGAGGTAGGAGAGGTTGAGGGGTACGTCGGGTTGGAATTCGATGTTGAATTCGATCCTGCGGGCAAAAACAGAAGGATGGAGAGGTTCAGTGTGTGAGAGTTTGTGACCGAGGAAAAAGGAGGAAGGGAAAAAAGCGAGGGGAGGGGAGGGGGAGGGAGAATACGTACTTGTATCGTCGACGAAGAGCGCGGGCGGAGGAAGTGGAAGGGGAAGGTGTGGGTTGAGTGGTGGTAGGTGTAGGTCGGTCGTCGAGCGTTCTGTTCCGACCTCGCGGAGCCGGCTGCTGGTGGTGGTTGGCGGGCGGGTTACGGTGGACCACGATGAGATCGTCGATGTTGATCTCGAGCTCCGAGTCGGAGGAGAGTTCGGTCGCTTGTTCTGGTCGGATTGTAGCGCGTCGACCGGCATAGGCAGCTGTAGCGGTGGTCGGAGGCGCCGGAGCAACACTAGCACGCGAAACGCTCGCAGCCCGACTACCCCCACCACCACCACCTCCAGAAGCACGCCCAACACTGTGACTAGCCTCTCGCCTGTTCCTCCCCACCTCTCTGCCTCCACCCGAACCCGAAGTAGCGGGTGCGAAGACGTCGCTCATCTCCACATCCGCTGCTGCGGTGCGATGCGTGTCGACACCCGCCCTCCATCTAGGATGCGCCGCAGCAGCAGGAGGAGTTGGGGGCAGCGAAGCAAACCGACGCGCGACGCTGTACGGCTCTGTGCTTCTGCTGCGCGCTCGAGCCTGGCGCGAGGCGAAGGCGGTGGGTGCTGGAGTAGGGGTGCGGGGAGAGATGGGCAGTTGGACCGGGCGTGCCGTTCGTCTCGGTTGTTGTTGGGCGGCGCGCGGTGTCGAGGAGCGTTGGCGGGTGCGCGGTGAGGGTGCGAGTGTGGTGCGACGCGCAACGACGGCGGGAGCGGTGGTGCTGGTCGAAGGCGTGGCAGGAGGAGCCATGTTACGACGAACTGCAGCGATGTTGGGGAGGGTCGAAGGACCACCACCAGCAGCGGCTTCGGCGGTAGAGGGCGGCGGAGGAACGGACCCACGAGGCGTGAGGTTCGGAGCCGACTCTTCTTCCTTGATCTGGATGAACACCGGTCCTGTGAGCAGTACTGGGTTCGACTCTGCTTTCACCTCTAAAGCCCTAGCACCTTCTGTGGTGTTGCCGCTCGAAGAACGCGGTGCCGGCCGAGCGCTGCCCGCACGCACCGGTCCAGTAGCGCTAAAGGTGGTCGAAAGGCGGGCGAAGAGCGATCCTCCACCGCCGCCGTTACCGCCGTTACCGCCGCTAGGGATCACGCTAGCAGCCCGAATTGGCGTCGCAGGAGTCGCAGGGATCGCAGCGTTGCGGGTCAAATCGATCACCCTCACTCCTCCACCCGACTGTGTAACATTCAACCACACACAATATGTCACGTCAGTACATCTCAACTTACACATCCCCAAACGAACTCAGCAGAGTCCAGCGAAACTTACACTGCTGCTACCCACCGAACCAAGCGTCGAAGAAGCATCCACGCCAACCGTCGTCGATCGCTGTCGTCGTCGCGGATGCGAAGGAGTGGGCGTACGCGGGCTAGCGACGCAGGCGGGGAGAAGCTTTTCGACCGCTCGTTGGTCGTCGGTTTCGCTATGGCTGCGAGTCGTGGATGCGGTGGTGGAGGTGATGGTGCTGCGGATGGTTGTGCCTGTTGCGGGGGTTTGCGGTGTCGAAACTGAAGTGGTAGCGGAGGAAGCGGGAGTAATGGTGGAGGTGCTAGGTGTGGTCGGGCGAGTAGGGGTGGTCGGGTCGGTCATCGTACTGAGAGTGCCGACTAGTGATTGGGGAAGAGGTCGTCGTTGATGGTTAGCGTGAGAAGAGCAGTGGCGAGAAGTGATGAAATGGCGAAGTGAGAGAAGGGGGGAAGCCGTCCAAGGTCGGTATATATCAAGTTCTTCTCACCCCTCACACATGCCCTTGACAAAGCAGCGAAACTCAACAAAGAAAGCCCAGTCCCGCTCATATCCTCCAATGCGGGATGCGAGTCACAATGCGTTGCTTCTCAGAGCATTGAGGGACAGCACGGATCAGCTGCAAAGACTTTGTCTCTTCTCGAGTTCAACTCACCCGCAAGGGTTTGTCCTCGACTCCAGCGCAACACTTGGTGCGCCTACTTCCGCACAATGGCACACTAGCACCCGCACAATCAGACGCTCTCGCACGTTCACGATCACTTCCGCACAATGGCTTTCAAACACAATCGCACACACAAACAGCACTGCGCTTTACGACATGCTCCATTCTTCCTCCGCATTCGCCCTCAATCAATGCCTACAGCCCACACCTCCAACCCGTAGCACTCGAACCTCCCCTCCTCTTCCTCTTTCCCCTCCTTCCCCTTCTCCCCACCACACAACACCTCATTCTCAAACGCCGGACACCTCGAACTCACCCCTTTTTCCAAGGCCCCATCCAACCACAACCCAAACTTCCCCTCCCCACCCCCTACACTCAAAAACCCACTCTCCGACAACACCATATAATCATTCTTGCCCGTCCACTTGAACTTTTTCACCTCCCCCTCGCCCACCGCTTTCCACAAGAAACACTCGCCCGAACCATAATAATGCTGCTGAGGCCGCAACTTCTCGTTGACGTACGCTCCAAACACGTTATCCGCCTCATCCTTGACCGCTATCACCAACCCCGCGTCAGAGATACTGCTGAGTCCACCACCGACATGCATCTTGCCCCCCGACACCCCCATCGCCTGCTTCGTCTCCCGACTCGCCCCCCTCAACCACCCCTCCGCCGCCTCCTGCCCCGACACGGACCGCTTGCTCGGATCCAACCCCGCCGCCACCCGATGGTACAGCGTCTGCAACGAGATCCCATGCTGATCCAGCGAGTACAACAGACTCCACCGCTTCCCCAGCTGCAGCCGAGGCGGGAGCAACGCCTGCAACCGCGATGCGTGGAAATCCTCGATCACCGATTCGGTCTCCGAACGCCGGTTGGACAGCACAACGGGGATAGAGCGTTGGACGTCGGTCTCGAGCACCCAGTGGCCGGTGTTCCACTTGCGGGTGGAGGAGGTGTCGAAGCCGGGCGCGCCGGAGATGGGCGCTGTTGACGAGTGGATGGGTCCACGGCGGAGGGTGCCGCTTGAAGGTATGGGTGAGGGTCCGCCACTGGCAACGCCGAGCGTGCCCGAACTGGAGGATGCGAAAATGTCCCTCGCCCGAAGCGGCGCTGTACCGGAAGAGGAGCCAGACGAAGGAGCTGCAGCACCAGCCGAGAAGCCGGACGATGACGCTGCTGAGGACGAGCCGAACGGCGTAGCCTGACTGTAATCCGATGCATGAGGAAGCGTTGTACTGTGGCGTCCGTTTGAGCTCGAGGACCGTCTGCCGCCACTACTACCAAGCTCTTGCTCTGCCGGAGCGTCACTTGCAATGAGCAGCCCACCACCACGATTCGAGTCCACCACACGCCCACGATCCGCCGAGCCCGCAGCCTCCTCCGCCTCCTCCGGCGGCACGATGAAATCGCTCGTACTCGGCAGATGACTCGCCAGCTCGCTCTGAATGCCCCGCAGCGTCGTCCACGTCTTCCTCAAACTGCCCGTCCAGCTCGAAGGCGAAGCGGGTGAAACTGACCCTGTCGCACCAGCATCTCGTTGCTGATCGCCCAATCGTGCATTGCCGCCTTGGATCGGCTTGGGTTGAGCCGTCAGCCCAAAGTACGAATCCGCCCTCTTCGACGGCGACGTCGACGTAGGTAAGGGGCTCGTCCGGGCATCTTTCATGCTTTCCAGCTGCTCCGGTTCGAGCACCAGCGGGCTGGCTCTGCCCAAAGCGGCTTGTGGTGCGCGTTCGAAGCGAGCGAAAAAGTCGTCGTCGTTTGAATTCGCTAGAGTTGGAATCTTCTTGCTTTGCTGCTGCTGCTGTTGCTGCTTCTTCTGCTCCAGCTGCTTTTCCACAGCCCTAAGGTCGATGATAGGTGGTGAGGGTGCACGGTTCGGGTTGGTCGCGACTTCAAAGGCGTCGAAGAAGGCGTCGTCGGCTGGGTTTGATGTGCTTCCTCCTGGTTTGGACGATGACGAAGGGCCATCTGTGCGCGACTGCGAGCCTTGGGTCGGAAGTGTATGCGAAGCTAAGAAGGAGTTCCAATCAGCCCATTCGGAAGAAGCGCCTCTGCCGCTGACCTTGCGTCCGGCCGCTGGCCTGCTCGCTGCTTTTGGGGATGTCGCTGACGGTACAGACGCCTTAGCACCTGCTGGCCGATCATTCGAGCTCAGAAAATGCGACTCTACCGGTGAAAAGCTCGACACCATATCTGCCTCTGCCCACTCGTCGAGGTCTTCGTCGTTGATCCGCCCTGCAGGTTGTGAAGACGAGCCCGCACGAGGGTGGTTTGGAGAGCCAAAGGAGACCGAAGACGATGCGGCCTGGTTGTCGAGAGACTCTGAAAGCCCTGGATCGAAGCTGGACGGAAACGCGGAGGAGGAGTCGACGAAGGATCCAAAGCCGTCAGATTCGGTTCTCGCGTGACCTCCTGAGGATTCAGAGACGGAGCCTCGGCCTCGCCGACGCAGCGAGGACTGGGGCGACGTCATCCGTGAGAAGAGCAGAGGTGGAGAAGTTTACGGAAGCATGCCAGTCGGTGTCTGGTCGAGGTGTGATGAGCGTTGGACGGGCGCCGGTGCTGCTGTGCAATCCTGCGGTGAGTCCGTGAAGATGCCGGCGGTTGAGCTTGCTGTTTCCGGGACAGCACGGCACAACGAAGTGTCCTCGTTAGATGATGGTGCTTGAAGTTGTACAAGGGTATGAGAGTATTAGCCAGAGGAAAGCTCGTCCCTGATAATGAGGAGGGTTGAACGTGGTGGCACAAAGCAAAGGAAGTTGCTCAAAGATGACTGAGTCAAGCAACAAAGCAACCTTCTCAAAAAACTCAGCAACGCGCTGTGCTGTCTCACGCAGCAACCCTGCCGAAGCAACACACACACACCGCGCCCACGGAGAGAAATTTCAGGTCTGCCCGGCCAGCTCAGTGCAGGTCTGTGCGCGTCACTCTGCATTGCGGCTTTTACGCCTGCAGCTCAGCTCTCCTATCCAACACCTTTCCCACGCTGTTCCCACCATCCACGTATCACCCTTCATTCATCTCGCATCACACACACGCTGGTCACTGCAAAAAAGGTGGGATCAATGAAGGTGATGTTACAATTAAGCACGCCTGAGACAGAGCGTCGACAGAACGAGACCAGAAAGAGTGATAGAGAGTGTAAACGAAAGAATCAAGTGTCCGTCCCCATTTGGACGTCAAGTGGTGGAAACGAGCGAGAACTCGAAGCGCTCACTGATAGAAATGCAAATCGAACGCCGTCTTCCAAGCAACCGCCTCTTCCGGCGATGCTGCGGCAAGATACAGAATCTCCGCCCGATCCACAATACGCAAATTGACCCCACCCAGGATCTCCACAGGTCGAACCAGCTTCAGCATCGACCGCAGCAATACAGGCGAGTTGACATCGTTGCTCTTCGTCTGCTCGCTGCATAGCACCGCGACGTCGCTGCACAGGATGAGCGACATGCTTTGGTCCTCGGTGACCTGTTGCAGATGGTCTGCCGAAAGCACGTGGGCCTGGTTGGGCAGAACTGAGGGCGACAAAGTGCCGTTGCTCTGTCGATGCTCAGCACCGCCCACGGATGCGCTGCGGTTGGTGCGCACGAAGCCTGGGATGCGACGGACGACGCGCTTGAGTTGCAGCGATCCATCTTTGAGCAGTCGGCGGTGAGGCTGTACCAAGGGCCCCTCGATGGGTCCGCGGATACGATACTGCCAGGCTAGCAGTCGTCGGTCTTGCTCCGATTGACGTTTGCTTTCGTTGACCTTGGACGCGATCTGGGTGACGTGCTCGAGCGCTGTTGCTAGTGCATCGCAATCGGAAAGACGAGCCGTGTCGGTGCTCTTGACCAGATCCTCGAGCAACAGGCGGTACCTCGGGATACGCTGCACGGGAAGCAGCAAATAGCTCTCCACATTGAGCTGCGTGTGTCGAGGATGCGTACGACAGCGCTTCATGAAGGTCTTGATCTTCTTGCGCTGCGATGGAGACAGGCCGGCTTCCGTACCGAACATACTCGACCCCGAGTTGCCGCTCATCATGCCGTTGCTTGAACCATTAGCGTGCATAGCCGCTGCCGCACCTTGTTGCGCCGAAAGAGCTCCAAATGCCTGCAAAGCACTGTAGCCAGGTGCGCCGCGCAGCGAGAGACCGCCCGTGTTGCCCGCTGAAGTGGTCGCCATCCATGCGGTGATGCGGTTCTGCGCAGAGTCGCAGTTGTTGATGTAGCTCGTGTACATCTTGAAGAAAGCGGCGTGAGTCGAAAACACTGAAGCGACCTTTTCTGCAACTGCCGCCGTCTCTTCGGGCGCCATTTCACCTGGCGCATCCTGATCGTGCTCCAACACCGGTTTCGCCATCGACACCAACGATGGAAGGAACACAGTACGGTGGAACTGCAGCAGCGCCTCAACGTTGCCAAACACAGCACGGTGCTCGTTCGGCGGGATCACCGGAACACCGCTGTTGCCGTCAGCAGGCGCCATAGCCGGTTTGACATAGATATCGACCAACTCTCCCAAGCCCTTGACGTAGGTACGCTCAGTCGACACGATCTCGGCAATGATGCGGAACCGTCTCACCGAGTCATCCTTGCTGCAACGCGCAGTGCTGAGACGCGCAGGCTCGGACGACGCGCCTTCAGAGATCGAGCTGGCAGCCGTGCTGGCGCCATACTCTCCCCCAGAGTCGCGCGACTTGGTCGAAGGGTTGCTCGACTCTGCTCGGTGCATGCTAGGTCTGCGCGAGTGGCTGTTTGCGTCGCGAAGGTGTGCGAGGATGCTCTTGCTGGGCCCGACGAACGAGGCGGCTTCGGTTCGTGCGGCTGTGAGGTCGTCGAGGTCGCGAAGGTAGTGCATGAGCGCACGCAAACGATTGCGGTGCTTGGCGAGGCTCTCTTCGTCCATCTCCTCGTGAGACGAGGTGTGGGCCGCGACAGAGTCTTTTGGGTCTACCGTGCTGGCAGCAGCGGCAGCAGAGGCGTTTGCAAATGCCTGCACGGGCAAGAAGCTGCGTCGACGAGCTTTCTTCGCTTCTGCGTCCGACACAGATGGCCGCAAGAGCTGCACGGGCTCGGAAAGCATCAAAGGATTGGATGGCGGTCCGAGTGGAGTCATGGGTGCAAGGTGGCTGCCGTCGTCCTCGCCGACTGCAATGGCCAGGCTGCGAGAAACTTGCGTGATTGAAGGACCGATAGGCTCGGACTGCGAAGGTGCCATCGCAGCAGCAGCCGCGCTCTTTGAGATCGAGTTTGACCTCGTAGCGCCACTAGACGAGCGAAGCGACTTGCGCGACATCTTGGGCGACGAGAAACGGCTTTCGCTCGGGCTCGTGGTGTGGTCGTGATAGGCAGCGCCGAGCCTGTGGCTCGAAGCTTTGCGTCCGATCTTCTTGAGGAATCCGCCCCATTTGCCTCCTCCAGGCGTTTGCGGGTCACCTTCGTCCGCGAAGGACTGCCTGGTGACTCGATCCTCGTATCCGGTTGTGGGTCGGGACTGCGTATCCTTGGGGCTGACATAGCCGCTGTCGTCGCTCTGGAAATCAGGTGTCGTTGCCGGCGGGGTCGGTGCTCCGAATGAGGCGTTGAGCATGGTCTGCAGATCGTTGGCGCTGCGCATGCGGGCCATGAGGGGACGCTCCGGCGCTTTCTGACTGAAGTGAGTGGCGCTGCTGGATCGAACTTGCATGGTCGGAGCAAGCTCGTTCTGTTGAGCCCGTGGTGGCTGCAAAGGACCCGGAAGAGGACGCTGCGTCTGCGAAAGAAGCGGCGCAACGATGTCCTGCCACGGCCCGCGGAACTGATTGCCCTCGACAAAGAGATTGTTGAGCTTCGACATGCGGTGGAGCCAGCTGGGCAAGAAGACAAGCTGATTGTTGCGGATGCTGAGGCGCTGCAGCTCTTGCAGCTGAATGAGACTCGACGGAAGATGATGCAGCCCGATGCGATCAGCTGACAGAATACGCAGAGCACGAAGGTTCAAGATCCAGTCCGGCAAGCATTCGGCGGGGTTGCCTGAGATGTCTAGCTCTTCGAGTGCAATGCATGCGCCAATAGCATCCGGAAGGCGTTGCAGACCACAATTGGACAAGTCAAGGACGAGCAAGTTGGTCGTTTGCGGCAAAACGCGTTCCAACACTTCGACAAGACCTTCCATCTTGTTGCCGCTGAGCAGGAGATGTGTTGTGTTGGGACCGGTCTCGGCTTCGATCTGCGCAAGAGTCAAATCGCGACCCTGAACAATGGTAGCGCTACCATCCTCGGCCGTCTTGACTGCCCTCGATTCGTCACCTTCCATCTCGGCACTCTCGTCGAAGTCGTAGAGACCCTCCTCCCAACGCATCTTGCTCGTGTAGGCGCCGATGATGTGGCTGAATTCGCCATTCTGCAGGAAGCTGTTGATGGACACGTCCGACACTCTGCGAGCTCGCGAAGCAGCGGACGAGGTTCGCAACGAGGGTTCTCGCGGGGCTCTGATCGGCGAGTCGGGTGCTGACTCGGATTCTGGTGTGTGCTGCACAGCGATGATCGAGTTGCTGAGGTCGTTGATGGTGGTGATGCGGTCCAAGGTTGGTCGCGAAGCTTTGCGAGAGGCAGACATGGATCCATGAACTGGAGAAGACAGTGGCGACCTGTTTTTATAGTAAGAGGGCGATACTCGCAAGGGAGTGCTGGGAGGCGACTGGTGGAGCGAGCTAGTGCGTGGCGGGCTCTGCAGAAGACCGAGGTTGGTGGCAGGAGCGCCGGTTGGCAGCACCGGCGTGAAACGTCCCGAGTTGGACGTCGAGGAGATGGACAGCGACGGAGACTGTGCATGCTTGCTAGCCTCGAACGTCGAGGTGCGATAGTCGGCTGAATCTGAGGAGCAGCGGAGGCGCGAGTCGCGTCGAAGCGGGATGGCGGGGTTGGGCGATCCTGAAGACGACACAGATGCGACTGCTGCAGCGATGTGCTCACTAGCAGAAGAGACAGGAGTGACATCACTCAATGCGCGCTGCACGCTGCCGCTGATGTTTGGTCCCAGCGAAAGAGACAAGCCTTCTCCACTGCCATGATGGTGTGAGGAGAGCCCCGCGAATGGCGCGACGTCAGGACGCCTTGTCCAAGACGGGGCGCGATGGTGCGAAAAGGGCCCTTGAAGAGCCTTTGCACTGCCGGAAAGCATTGGCGAAGGCGAGACAGGAGCAGCACTGGATCTTCGACTCGAGATATCATGCTCGAAATCCGAAGTGATGCCAAGACCAACCGAGTCCTCGTCAAGTTCTTCAGTAGTGTCGCCGACGTCTCCTGCTTTCGCGATCTCGTCATGAGCCGCATCGTCTGGTTTGAGACCGTAGTGCTGGCAGGCAGGGCTGGTGGCGCAACTGGCCATGCTGCGGTCTGTCCAGAGGGAGGTGTGCGTCGACGACGAGTCGCGGACTGAGAAATCGGAGGAATAGTGGGCATGGTTTGAGCTGAGCCTTTGACTGGCGGGCGAAGATTGACTGCTGTTGCCGTTCTGACTGCCAGCAACTGGGAAAGGGGCAGGCTCGAATAGCTTGGCCGACTCGACGGAGCTGAGACGAGGCGGTGCGGCAGGTAAGTCTTGAGCGGGATCTGCGTTGTTCTTCCACTGTGCAGGAAGCGATGGTCGAGCCGCTCTGCGATCCGAGCTCGTTGCACGCGCAAATGACATGGACGGAGAGCGAGCGGATCGGTGCGTCATCTGTGGAGACTCTGCTGGTGCCATTCGTGGTGAGTAGAACGCTTGCGGTGGCGAGGATTCGGGGCTGTAGTATACGCCGGTGGCTGGTTCAGCTGAGACTGTGATTGCAAAAGCAAGATGAGAAGAAGTCAGTATTCCCCGTTCCCGCACGGTCGTTGTGATTGTCATCAGAAGACACCTACAGTCTACGTGTTGGCTCTGCTCGAGGTGCAAAGCTCTATCCGATTGAGCGCTAGCTTGCGAGCCAGCAAAGTTTTGGCTATGCGGTGTTTCGGGACCAACTTCGAGGAAAGAAGTAGTGCTGCCCGCCTCGCCGCCCACAGGACCGGATTCCGTCCAGTAGCGTTGGAAAGGAGGTCTAGCTGGAAGAGCTTTGATAGTGTTGGCAGAATATGAAGTCGAAGCCGATGGACGACGCGAGACTTCAGGAGATGAAGTGGACGAGGATGAAGAAGGAGATGGTGGTGGTAGAGGAAGCGACTTTTCGGCGAGCAAAGGGATTGGAGTGGCTCTAGGAGTGAGCTGAGAAGCGGACATTGCGTCTCCAAGCTTGATTATGTGGGGGGGCAATGCGCAGATGTACCCTAAATGCAGCAGCTAAGAAAAGGCTCTTTGACAACCCCACTCAGCGCGGCGTCTGCGACAGGAAAGGGACCGAGTGCTGGAGTTCGGTGGTGCAGCAGCAGTCTTAGCTTTTTCGTTTCGCAGGATCCGATCAAGACCCCGTCGGTGAGGCACTTGATGAAGACTCGGATGGATGCGATGCGAATGAGGAACGTCGAATGAAGTTTGATTTGGTTCAGCTGCCCGAAATGAAGTGCTTTCAAGACTGACTGCTTTCCTGCGCGATCGGAGGACCCGTGCTGATGATGAGTGACAGGCCTGTGCGGTCTTCTGAAACACCGATAATGTGGGGGCGATACGCTGGTGGCTGAAGCTCTCGAAGAAGAGAATCGGAATTGTCCGCGCTGCCTTTGCGAAGAAACTCTTTCGAAAAGAGAGAGAGGGTGGGGGAAGGGAAAGCCAACCTTGTCGTCGATGCGCTGTCAAGTTCTAACGCCGCTGTCGCCGACGCTTAACTGAGATGAATTGGGGTGGTCGGTCTGCGGCACTGGCCCCGCTACTCTGTATTAAAGTTAAGCTGATTGTGGTGAATCGTGTGAAAATGGTTGTCGGAAGTGCGGTATCGAGGCGACGATGACGGCGATGGGATGAGACCTATGAAGCCTATTTGTTCGGCGAAGCTTCGGCGGTGGTGAGCTTTGAGAAGATGAGCCGATTCCGAAGAGGTGAATGGATGGATGGTAGCGATTATGATCCAGGGCGACTAGAAAGATGATGGTCGTAAGTGAGAACAAGACGAGTCGGATGAAGAGCGGCGAAATGGACGGTGCTGCGTATCGTGCTGGGAGGAAAGAGAGGCGGTGATGGTGGGAGCGAACTCGATTGTGCCAGACAAAAGAGAGAGTTAACGAAGCAACCCACTGTACTCTTGTCAAGGTGGGAGTCCGATCGAAAGGAGTGGGAATGGGCAAGACGATGGAGAGAGACAGAGACAGAGAAGGTGAAATGACGGCGGCGAATGATCCTCGTGGACGGACAAGCGTTGTCGTGTTGATAGCAAAGACGGATTCGAGCTGACCGCACGGTGCAAGAGCGGGAGAGCGAGAGGAGCTATCAGACAAAGCCAGCAAGGAAGCGCGAAGAGTGTGTCTGCAGTGTGAAATCGTTCGCACTCTTCCAAAAAGTCACACACTCTTTCCCTTTTACAACCCCGACTCCACTTTCTTCTTCTTCGCTTCTGCACCAAAGCGGTGGATCTGAGACATACGAGCCGTCAGAAGAATGAGAACATGACGGTCGAATTCCCAATTTTATCTTTCCACCCCATTGTGCGTGTGTGGCGTGTGAGAAGAAAGGGGTCCAGTTGCGAACTGGCTTTCAAAAAAACGTGCAGCTAGCGAGCTCAAATTTTTACGGCACACACGCAGCACCACACAAGAGACGAGCGATGATCTTCGTCGTTTAAAAAACCAGAAGAACAAAATCGCTCGCAATCTGAGACAGTTTTCTTCTTCTTCTTCGTCTCTCTGCAGCTGTACCTGTCTCTGTGTTGGTGATCTTAAAATAATTAAAATAAAAAATCAGAGTGCGCAAGGAGTTAAAATGCGCCATCTCGTGCATGATGCATTGACCACGAAACCAAAAAGAAGATAGACGTGGCAGAATCTCTCGTCTTCTCGGAAATTGAGGGTCCGACGTTCCGCCGCTACACCCTCTTTTGTCCTTTGTCTTTTGTTCACCATTGTCAATCGGGATATGACGGTTCGTCGTCCCAGATGCGTCTCTGATCGACGATATTGACGAATTGGTAACGGCGAGGAGGTGACGGATGCGTTGAACAAGATCGGGGACGTCGTAGCCTCTCATGCAGCGTCGTTGGAGCGGAACAGACAACAGGGGTCAAGAGCCTTGCGCCCCCCGGCAGCGGTCCAGCGCCATTTCCCCGGCTATTTTTTAATTCCGATGCTCCTTCGGGCGCTAAGGACAGCTACATACAGCGCCTTTCCTAATCAGGCCTTTGCTGTCGTCGCGATACAACACCTTGTCTCGATCGTACTCTACACCGATCGTCGGCCTTGCTACTCGATATCAGTACAACAGAACATTCGTTTCGCTCTCTCGTTCACGTGGTTGTATAGACGAGCTCCGACCTGACCGACGTCTTATTTTTCGTCGTTGTTGGTTTCACGTTCTTTCACCAATTTCTCCTGCATGGTCGGTCATCAGCAGCAATGCTCACTCATTTGTGGTGGCGGCCGCGGAGGAGGAGGTGGCGGCAAGAAATGCGATAACTACGGCGTTGACGACGGGACGTGCCGTGTTGTCATCGATCGACTCAGCTGAATGCCAATGTAGATCCCGAGTCGCAGACGCGCTCGCTCTCGCTTGCTGCGGTTCCCTCTACAATGTCACATTGTTCGCACATGGACGGGTCTACTCCTTCTGCAGGCTAGGTTAGCGCAAAGCCTTGTGTTGTCCGCAGCGGTTTTGCCTCGCTTTGAGTTTAGCTCTTCGCTCTTCGCTCTTCGCTCTTCGCTCTTCGCTCTTCGCTCTTCGCTCTTCGCTCTTCGCTCTCCGACCTCCTCTCCTCCGTCTTTCTCTCACCCCCTCTTCGCTTTCGTACTTCGAAATCGCAGCTCTCGCCTAAACTCGCCAAAACCATCACGTCGATCTGCTTCACGCTCGCTTAAGCAGGTGTGCCCTCAAATTGTGCTCGCTTAGAGTCGCGTTTTGATGCCAATTGACCCTGAATTTAGCAACAAAAGGGTAACGCGATCAGCCGATCAACAAACAGATCAGTCTAAGTCACTGCGGCCACTTTCATGCTTTCTATCAACGCAAAGCATCATGAGTGAGAGAAGTGATTGCGATTGTTGCATTGCACACGCCACTTGTCGGAGTGAGGTAGCTCAAGGTTGTGCAGAATCGGGGCAAATGGTTGTCGTGAGAGACAAGGGCGACCGCCAGCTGGGCGCAAAATTTCTGGTTCAAAGACGGATCTACGCAACAACCTTATTCGAGGGTAACGCCCGATTTAAGCGATTTCGTAATGAGCGGAATCAGAAAGGCGTGCTTCGCCTTGCGAAGGCTCCCACACTATCGACTCGGATACTCACAATCACAATGCTCCTTAGTATCACACCATCGCTCTTCGCACAAACAAAGCGATGAGCCAAAGAACAGTGCTCTTCGACTAGTTCCTTGAAATGACTAAAAGTACGAAAGATGCTCGAGCTCAAAACCCAGTCGACCCCTCCCGCAACTGAGCCAGCTTCTTATTGATCTCGCTCGGCTTTCTATCCAACTCTTGAGCAATAGCGTTCTGCTTCGCCGGCGGTAGCAATCCGAATGTCTCGCATAGATCGCCATCAATGACACTCTTAACCGGCACATAGCTGCTTCGGTACGCGAGGTGATCCCTACCAACCAGACTGCTGTTCTCCTGCCTCAGATGCGATTCGAGCGTCGTCATCGTATCCACATCCTCCTTGCTAACAAACGGCACCAGTGCACCAATGGTCCCCGAGATACCTGTGTAGAGCAAAATCTCACGACCACCAGGCACCATCACCGTCCTGTTCAGCGACGTAACAATATCACCGACGAAATAGTGCGCTACCAACGTCGCCTTATGCGCCGCACCCATCAGCACCGGCTTCTCGTGAACAATCGTCATCCCGGTCGGATCTTCATCGACGCTTCGGCTCGTATCAGCGTCGATACGCAGCACGTAGACGTTGCCAAACTTGTCCGCTGCCGCTACCGTGTCGTAGTCGAGCATCGTGCAGCGCGTGACGAACTTGGGCATCACATCGTCGGCAAAGATGACCAGTCGGTTCTCGAGCGGTTTGTAGCTGACAAAGACGATGCTCTCCTGCATGTCACCGACGACGATGCGAGATCCTTGGGCGTCGAGAGAGACAACGGCAGTGGCGAAGGATTTGTTCTCGCACTTGCGGAGGAGCTTCTTCTTGCCCAGATCGTAGATGCGGAGTGCTTTGCCGATACCTGCGAGAAGTCGGCCTTGGAAGGCACGCAGGACTAGTGGAATGTCGTCGATCTCGGTCTTGTGGACCACCTCTAGCTCTCGTCCCTCGTTGATCAGGCGGTAAGTCGTCAGATACGCCTTCTTGAACGAACGCGGAGTCAGCACCACATCGACCGCCGAACCCACGACGAGCATCGCTTCCTTGTCTGCACTAGCAAACGGCACAACGGCAACGCTGAACGCCGCCTCGTTATCGTCCAGCTCCAACTTGAACGTTGTTTGCGCCTGCACTCCATCCACCACACGAATGCAGCTCGACCAGCTGCCTGCCTCAGCCCGAATCAATCCAAACTCTGCCGGATTCAAGTCCAACACACCTCTTTGATGCGGCTTGAGCTCCTTCTCCAGCATCTCGGTTCTTCTGCGTTGTGCTCCGGGCGACAGCGTGCGATGCTCTGCTTCGACCACGTAAAACAAGCCTTGCTCGTTCGGATGATTCACGATCCTGCGTGGGGTATACGACAGCGCCACCGAATCCTGCTTGAGCTTGCTCGCGAGCGATGGGATGGTGAAGATGCGCAGTGTGCTGCCCACAATGCCGATGAGACCTTCGGGGCAGAGCTCAGCGCTGAAGGACCATGCGTGGTCCAAGGCGTCAAAGATGAGCGGTACGAATTGCAGGCGGTCCTGATAAGTGAACGACAACCAAGTTCGGGTGCTCAAGGCCATCACAGCGCTTTGCCCATGCACTTTGGTCCTGATCAGACGGACTGCTTTGCTGCCGAGGAACCGAGTCCTCGTATCTGTCAACTGACCCGTCACTGCATCCAAGACGGTGCGGAGCAGGACACCATTCTGCAGACCAATGTTGACAAACGTTGTGGCGTGAGTGCGGTCGATCGTGGCATCCTGCATTTCCGCCATGCAGATGCTCGAAGCAGGAGCGGTGAGCGCCTGAATTGAGATGGAACCCAGCGTTGAATTAGGTTTCAGCGAGATGATGCGAACCGTCGAGTCATCGCAGCCTACAGCAAGGTATGGTGTTCGCTGACGACCCTCAGGACAGTCAGGCATGCTCATGGTGAGCACAGCCGCGCCCATGGCCTTTCGCTCCTGATACTCGTTAAGTTGACCGTCCATATCCAGCTCAAAGTAAACAAGCTCGTGGCTGCTGAGTGCCACCACCACCTGCCGCTCGTTGGTGCATGTTGCTACGATTGTCGTCTGCCTACCATTTGGCAAACTTGGTGTTGCCCATTCGTTGACTTGCTTATCCACCAAGATGTGTCTGATGCCGTGAGGGTGCACTTGCAGCAGAGCGTCCTCGCCGAGCTGCTGTACAGCAAGTGTGGACGAGGAAGTCAGGAAACCGCTATCCGAGACTTCTTCGATCGTCTCGCCGATACTGAGCACTAGCGTACCGTTGACAAAGCTGAGAATGATGTAGCTGTCGTGTTCGTCTTGCCGTGTGATCTTGGTGGTCCATACTGCGCTCGGCACACCCGGTAGATCGGAGCTGACCGCTTCTTGCGCTTCTAGACCGTGGCGCAGCATCTTGAAGCTGCTCTTTGCCCCTCGTCCGCATGCTGCAAAGATCTGTGGTGAGTCGGAAGCCAGAGGATTGAGCGGTTTGGCATCCAAGATGGGATCGAGACTGGGCACTTCGTCGACCTGAACGAGGTTGTCCAGCGGTCGTGGAGTGAATGTGGGCAGTTGTGGCCGCCTTCGACCTGCACCGTTCTCGTCGTAGTCTGTCGAGATGTACTCTGGCAAGTCATCGTCATCGCCCAGCTTCTGGAACGAGTAGAGCAGCTGCGGGCCGTACTCGGACGCCACAAAGAGGAAGCCTGATCGCAAGATAGCCAGACCAGATGCCACTGGTACTGTATCGAAGTACTTGATTTTGAGCGAACGAATCTCGTCGTCCTGGTGCTCCATTGTGATCTTGAACAGGTCGCCGTCTTCAGTCTGCACAAGGAAGAAAAATGCGTTCTTCATCTTGTGAAGCACACTGGCAACGATGAGTGTGCCGCGCCTTTCTGACACCTTCTCGACCGGATTGAGGCGCTTTGGGATGGGAACACGGTGCTCTGGCTGATCTTGGTGCTTGTAGGTGATGTAGTCTTCGCTGCAGACCAGCACACCGCTAGGTCCATCCCACTTCTCTAGATTCTGATTGTATCCTCCTGGCACTTGAATAAGTAGGTTTGACCGTGGATCGACGGGCTCGGACCATTTGCGCACGACGTGATTGAGACCCAAGTCGAGCTCGTAGTATGTCAATGCCTTCTCTGCCTCTTCGAACGCACGCCCTGATGGGTCGTGATCGGAATCCGAATAGTCAACCTCGAGGCACGCGAACGTAGGATTCTCAAATCCGACATCGACGCCGATGATGTGGTGGATGATGCCGCCGGGTCGATGTGCTTCAAGCGGACTTGAGATGGTGAGGTTGGCCTGCGCATCTCTGTTGAGGATGTAGACGAGCTTGGCCTTTTCCATGGCGCCAATCATGACCGCTCTGCCTTTTGGGTCCGTGGCAAGGTATTGTCCAGGCACGATTCTGCGAGAGCCTGATCGACCGAATGTCTCCTGATGGACCTTGTCGAACGAATTGGTTCTTGGCTGATATTCAAGAATGACAATCCTGCCTGAATCGGATCCGACGATGAGATAGTCCTTGGACCCGCCGGTTAGACGGAAAGCAGCCAAGCTTCGAATAACGCCAAAAGCATCTTGGGAGAGCACCGTGTCGACCTTTCCAGTTTGTGTGTCGGGTCTGACAAGCTCCAAGCGACTTCCCTTTGCGACGACGATCTCCTGTTGCCTTGTACCTGAGAATTGGCCCACCACGGTCGCAGTGACGCTGCCCGACGGATGCAGCGTCAGGTTGTAGAGGTGCATTCCGTCCATGTCGGCTGTGAGTTCGAGTTGACGGATGGCAGCTAGATGCGAGGCATAAGTGTGCCTGGAACGATTGCCTCAGCGGGTGACTTGCAGCCTGAAAAGCCGGGTATCCGTGGCACGACCGAAGGATTCCAATGCTTAGCTTCCTGGATCGCTAGGGCAGGACGAGTTGGCTGAAGATACGAGGCGACGGCCGGACCAGCCGCGAGAGGATGGACTCTGGTCAGCGACGGCTGTGTGCACGGGAGTATAGCTAGCGCTGGCGTCTTGAGATCCAAGGTGACGAAAGCAAAGTGGTGAAGATGGTCGATGTCTCGAGGATGGGATCTTCCAAAACCACATCTTGGCCGTCATCCGCAGCAAAAAAAGTTCGGAAATCGGATATGCAATTTTCGAGACGTGTTACATTCTTGACAGTCTAGGCAAGCCAAAAATCCGAGTGGGTGCGATAGATGTTGCACTTTTCAACATCCGACCATGCATCTGTCTGCAATGCATCACTAGGCCAAGACGTTCGAGAGGTCATGCACAGACCTAAGACTACAGACGAGGACACGCGGGATGGTTCATGAATACAAAGTCGTGAATTTCGTTGAGCTGCTATCGTTACAAATGTGGAAACAAGAGACCTAAAAACGGCGGACGACGGTACAAGGTTGACTTGGTTACAAGCTGTTGAAGTAGTGTACACCCTACAAAGGCTCTCGATTCGAAAGAATGTCGTCACCATAGAATATAAAGAAAAAGTCGAAGTGTCCGTGAAGAAAATGTCAATGCTTGGCAAAGTACCAAAAGCGAGGCTAGGCTCCATGTTGGCAGATGTGCCCATGGATGGCCCGTCGGTTGCAAACAACTGCTGCAAAGCAGTGGTCATGTGTGAGCCGATGGAGCCAGCCGCTCGATGCGCCCGCAATCCTTGCTAAGAAGATGACAAGCATCGTGTGATACTCTGTGAGGGAACAGACCGCGTCGAAGAGCGTGACAAGCTTAGAAGCTGTAAATGTTGCTCTCCTTGGTGGCGAGGGCGTAGTAGTGCTCGATCCTCTTCTTGAATCGCCAGCACATGAAGTACGCGTAGACTTGCAATGCCCAGTCGATAGCGAGTGAGAAGACAAAGGCAATGTACAGACTGTGGAAGCCGGCAGAGCAGAGTCCCGAGGGCATGGTGCCGTTGGCCGCGCCCGCCTCGGCTGGTGTTCCCCAAAGCTGACCACCGTTGTTGCACTCCCACACGATCTTGGACTGCTGCCTGTCGATCTGGAAGATCATAAAGCCGGCCCGAACAGCGACAACGACGAGGATGACGGGCCAGAGGAAGAAACAAAGACGCATGAACATGTACGAGTTGTTGGCCATACCGATGGTGGTGAGGACGCAGATGGCCATGACCGCCATGCCGATACCACCGTAGATCTGATATTCAGGGTAGTTGAAGAAGAGGAACTGTCCTTTTTGGAATAGGAGGATGGATCCTGCCAGATTGTAAGCGGCGATGAAGACGTTCCAGACCATGGCGCCATGGCGCAGGGGGAATACGAGGAGACAATTGTCGCACCACATTTTGTATGCTTATCTACGTTGGAGGCCGCTGGTGAAGCCGCTGTGGGTATCGATGTATAAAGACACCTGCTCGTCGTTGCAAGCTGCTATCGAGCCTGCAGTGAGAGACTATGAGGGAAAGAAGTTTCCGCGAGCGTATTTGACCGTCGATGCGCTGCGAGCTGGTCGTGTGTCGTGAGGTCGTAATATGTCGTGTGCTGTGGGGAAGGATGGGCGTGTGAGAGAAAGGATGAACTTGATGATGGAGGTGAGGCGGAGAGATGATGTTGTTGAAGGAGTGACGAGGAGTGGGTCAAGTCCAAGCGTCCAAAGATGGAGAAGACGAAGAGGAGGAGGGAGACCTGAAGGCTTGGCGGGGAGGCCATGAAAGCAGCAGGAACGAAATCAGATGAGGGACTCTAGACAGGTGAGGCAGAAAAAAGTGTCATGCAGGGCGGAGCTGGACAGGGGCCAAAATGTCGCGGGATGCATGCAACACCGCTCGAGCTCATGTGCTTGGCTTTGGAACAGTCGAGCTCCGCTTGCTCTCCCACATGTCCTTACTTCTCCCATCGTCAGTGAGTCAGTCGGTTTCAGCGCCTCAAATGACACCTGCACGCTTCTGGGGTGACCTGAGCTGGGCTGAAATTTGAGATGAGCTAACTTTCGAGCAGGTACATGAAGTTCAAGTGGAGCTTTCATAGACGTCCTCATCGATACTTGTTCGCTGTCAATGACCATCATTCAGATGCAGCCAGCCGTACCTCTGTCAGCTGTGTTGTTTCTTTACAGAAATTCGAGCCTTGACCCCTCTAACGTGAATTTGGCCCAACAATGGTGAGCACGCACCGCCTTCTGCAGGTTCGGATGAAGGTCGAAGGTCAAAGCGAACAACGAGCCCTTCTGACGTGAGTTGCACGTTGGAATAGGAGGTCGCTGGGAACGGAAAAGCAAACGTTGAGGCTGTTTCTCGAACACAAAACTCCGCCACCTCTAGCCTGTTTAGGGGCTCACCTGTCAACATGTGCAGCTCGCTTGTGGGCTTCCAGAAAAGGCAAGTCTGGGTCCCGATTTTGGGTGACAATTGTAGATCGGTCTCACTGAATCGGGGTGTGGGCTTGTGGAGAGCGAATGTGCTTTCCGCGTCGCGTCTCAGACTTTTGACTGTTCTTCTGCTCAGCGAAGCAGGTCAGAGTCACGATTAGGGTCTTGACAGCCCCACTGCCTCGAGACACACACACGCGCGAACTCAGCCATTTTTTTGGCCATCAAAGTGTTGGTCTTGGATATCTTCCTTCCGCACCTTCAGCTCCCTTCGTTACCTATCTTCGCCACCACATTTCATCTCCTCTCTCGCTATAAACTCTACATATATCTCTCTGATACCTTTGCACACCTGCCTCCGAGCTTCAAGTTCCGCCCTTTCAAAGAAGTCGACAAGCAAACGTCTCCACCCTGCATGGCCAACCCCTCTGCCGACGGAGTCCGTCTCCGCTAGTTGCAACAAGCTACAGCAAGTCAGCTGTGCTTGTCTAACTCACCCAGATCATTGAGGCCGCCTAACACTCTGCTCCTCGTTTGAATTTGGCTCGCCATGGCGTTGGGAAAGAGACCTTCTCAGCCCAATGGTCGCCGAGACTCGTTGGTGGACGATGAGGATGATGTCGTCGATTCCGTCTCTCCGAAACGTATGCGCACCAATCGGCATGTACCTCTCAGTAATCGCGACGATACTCCTGATCAATCTCAGCACAGTGCACGCCGGGCTTCGCGATCTCAGTCCGCAGCCCAGCCGGAAGACGATGACGATGGAATCGTCACACCAGATGAAGCCGAACGAGAACCAGACGAGGAGGAAAATGACAATGATGAAGAATCAGACATGGAGGAAGACGAAGAAGATGAGATCGACTCTGACGAGGATAGGATCCAAGAACAGCACCGTCTAGCCGATGCAGACCAAGGCTCGGCTCAGTCTGGTATCGTCGAAAAGATCGAGTTGCGGAACTTCATGTGCCACGCCAACTTTGAGATGGAATTCATTCCCGGCCTCAACTTCATCATGGGTCGCAACGGCAGTGGAAAGAGTACGGTCCTCACAGCGCTCATGATCGCATTGGGTGGCAAGACCAGCTCCACCAATCGCGGTTCCAGTCTCAAAGACCTTGTCAAGAAGGGTGAGCATTCCGCTATCATCACCGTCACCATCCGCAATCAAGGCAGCGATGCGTTTAAGCCCAATGTGTACGGCAATCATGTTGTCATCGAACGCCGCATCTTGGCCGACGGCGGCGGCTCGTGGAAGATGAAAGCTGCCAACGGCAAGGTCGTCGCCACTACAAGGTCAGAGGTCGAGTCCTTCTGCGACTTTGCCAACATCCAACCAGACAACCCCATCCACATCCTCACCCAAGACACTGCTCGCCAGTTCCTTGGCAGCTCCGATCCCGCCGAGGTCTACAAGTTCTTCCTCGAAGGCACACAGCTCAGCCAGCTTGTGCGCGAGTACGATATTATCGAGACGCACGTCCGCAGCATGAAGTCGGCGCTGGCACTCAAGTCGGGCGCGCTCGAACAGCTTGAAGCTTTGGCGCAGCAATCGCTTCAACAATACCAAAAGGTCCGCGAGACGCGCGGCTACCAAGACAAGATCGACGCTCTCGATCGCGAGTTCGTTTGGGTCCAGGTGCAAGATGCCGAAGCACAGTTACAACAGGCCGTCGAAAAGACCGAACGCATCCGTATCAAAATGGCCAAGTGCCAACAGAGCTTCGACAACACTGTCGAGGCGCTGAAAGAATGCGAGGAACGCATCGTCGAGCTCGAAAGCGAGAACTCCAATTTTGAAGACGTCTTCTCGCCACTTCAAGACCAACGCAGCGAGCTCACCCGCAAAAGCAAGGACCTCACCGCGCAGATCAAAACGTTCAACCAGCAGGAGCGCGAGCTCAATGACAAGATCATCGACATCAACAAGAGCATCGAAAGGTACGAGGACCAGATCCGTGAAGAGACGGCTAAGCTCGCGCACGATGGCAAGTCCCGCCGTCACCAACTCGAAGAGGAACGTCAGACAGTGCAGAGGCAGCGCCAAGAGCTGCAGGACGAAATGGTGGACAGGGAAGAACAGCAACGAGAGCTCGAAGCGAAGATCACAGAAGCCTCGCAGCGCGAAGAGGATGCTAGCCAGCAACTGCAGCGCTTGAAGGACCAGTACAACAATAATGGTTTGCGCCTGGCCCAGCTACGCGAGAGCAGCAGAAACCGACTCACTGCGTTTGGTGGACCCAAGGTGCCAGCCTTGCTACAAGCCATCAACCGCCAGACCGGCTGGAGATCCAAACCCATTGGACCGCTCGGCACACACATCAAGCTCAAGGACATGCGCTGGCAGAGGGTGCTTGAAAGCGTCCTTGGCAACAATCTCAATTCTTTCTTTGTTTCGAATCACGACGACAGAAGGCGCCTCGCAAGGATCATGGACGACGTTGGATTCAACCCTCCTATCGTCATTGGTGCAGAATCGCTGTTCGACTACTCGTCAGGAGAGCCGCATCCCGACATCACCACCATCCTTCGCGTCCTAGACTGCGACAACGAGATTGTCAAGCGTCAGCTCATCCTTGCTGTCCATATCGAGCGTGCAGCTCTTGTCGAAAGGCGTTCGGACGGTGACAGGCTGATGCGAACTCAGCCTGCCAATGTTCAAGCGTGCTTCTCCGCCGACATGTTCAGCATCAGTGGTGGTCATGCTGGTTCGCTCTCTGCCGCTTTGCAAGACCACAGGGGCGCTCCACGTCTGTCTCAAAATGTCGGCGAGGTCATTCGCGGCATCGAAGAGGAGCAGCGGAACCTCGATCAGGAAATCGGCGAGTGCACTCAGCGCGTTCGCGAGCTCAAGCAAGAGAAAGCCAGCTGCGAGCGCGCAAGGGAGACGTGCCGGCGCGATCTCAACAATCTGCGAAGGCGCAAGGATATCCTCCGCCAGCAACACAGCCGACTGGATGAGCAGTTGCAGGAAGCTGCGCCCGGCAACATTTCGGCGCTCGAGGATGCCAAGCGAGATGTTGAAGCTGAGAAAGAGGTCATCTTGCAGCAGTTCCAAGACATCCAAGCTCAAAAGGCCGAGATCGTAGCAAGCCGCGCTCCAGTGCAAGAGGAGATCCAGGCACTCGAGGAACGCATGCGCCAATTTGAGGACAGGATGGGCGGGCTGCATGGACGCCTGCGAAAAGCTGTAGCCGATCGAGTCGAGCAGGTGAGCAACCGCGACCATTGGCAGAGAAAGCGTTCGAGCATCGAGAACGAGCTCAAGGCTAGCGAAGCGGAAGAGACGCGCCTAGAAGAGGATCACCAGAGCGTTGAACAAGCTGCTCTGCAGTATTGCGACCGGGTCGAGACGACACGAACCATGGCCCAGATCGAACGGGAGAAGAAAGAGCTGCAGTTGCTCAAGAAGAAGGCCGCCTCTGAAGCAGGCATCAGCCTAGAGCAAGCGGCTGAGGAGTTGCAGAAACGACAAAAGGCTCTGACCGACGCCAAGGAAGAGGTGCAGAACATGAACGAAGCCGAGCGACGACTGCGAAGCTCCTTGGCGGTGCGATATGCCAAATGGAACTTCTTCCGTCGCTCGATTGCAATCCGGGCTAAGAGCAACTTTGCGCGCAACTTGTCGACCCGAGGCTACGAAGGCACGCTCAAGTTCAACCACAAGTCCGAGAAGCTTTCTCTAGCGGTCGACACGCAGGCGCACGATCAGTCGAATCGATTGGGCATGACGCAGACTCAACGCTCAGCACAGCAGCCTTCGAACAAGGGCATGTCGGGAGGCGAGCGCAGTTTCGCCACTGCCTGTCTGCTTTTGTCGCTATGGCAGGCGATGAGCTCTCCCATCCGATGCTTGGACGAGTTCGACATCTTTATGGACCAGGTGAACAGGAGGGTGGCGTTGCAGATGATCCTGAACGAGGCCAGAGCGACGCCGCACGTTCAGTACATCATGATCACGCCACAAGAGATGCCGGATATGAAAGGACAGTTGGAGGGTGTGAGGATGCTGGTTGTGAATCCGCCAGTGAGGAATGAAGGTGCTTTGGCTGGGTGAGGATGGGTTTCCGAGTGTCAATGCCAGAGCGGTTTTTAGAAGACGCAGAATGCAAAAAGCGATTGTAACGGTTCACGCGCTCAGAATGGTGCTCATTGTGAGAGACCGTAATGAGGCAAGAGTGATGAAGAGATGATTGAGATTGCAATACAATGAATTGAGATGATACAGAGACTCCTTTCTAGAGTCTGCTAGACCCCGTCACCCTCGTAGTTTTCAACTTTATCAGGTTCGTCAAGAGATCGTTTGCAGTCGTGTCGATATTATACCCTCTACCCAACGCCGAGATGTACCCGTTGATGTAATCGATCTCGGTGCTGCCTCTTCTATTCTTCAGGTCGGCGTGCATAGAGGACCAGTTGGCAGCAGTCAACCTAGCCACTCGTTGAACTTCCTGGAACAAAGCTTGTGGTGTCAGCGACGGGTTGAGCATTGGCTCTCCTGTTTCTGAAGAAAGCAGGATGAGGTCTTCTGCTGACAATGTCGACTTTGAGGCGTTGGAAGGGGAGGAGGAGAGATGTTCGCGAACCTGCGCTTCCAGCACCATACCCGCTTCGAGACAGACCGACCACATAGCATCCATGGCAGCTGGGTTGCCGAAGAGGTCGCCGTTTTTGCAGTCGGCGAGGGCGGTGAGAGGGTTGATGCATGCGTTGATGACGAGTTTGCGCAAGGATCGCAGTTGAAATTCTCGGATCGGTTCCCATTCGACGTTCAGAGGCAGCGAAAGAAGCGCTGCGACTGTCGCCCGGAGAGTCCGAAGACTGGGTTGGTCGGGGATGTTTGTGAGCGAAAGCATCTTGGATGGCGCCGTTGGATCTTGTTCTTCAACAGCAGAAGCGTCTGTATCCGGCGCGAACTGATCCCATCCTTTAGCCACCGAGCCCTTTGTCTTCAGTGCCGGCACCGGTGCGATCGTCTGCCCAATCGGAACCCTCTCCGCCTCGAACCCATTCGGTCCAGCACGACCGCTCGGCACGATACCGAAATGCAACGTCCCCGCACTAGCATGGATCACATCCAACGGGCCCTTTCTCCAACATCCGTGCGTCGTCGTAGCAAGCACAAAGTTAGGCCTCTGATCCGGGTCCTTGAAAAACGTATCGAACAGCGTATCGAGCACTCCCATGCCGTTCTGAAGCAGGACAATGGTCGACCATGGATGGATGCGATGTCGAATACCTTCCAGCGCGAACAGAGTCGAATCGCATTTGGTCGTGATGATCAGGCTGTCGATCGGACTCGCTCTCGGTTGAGAATGCGTACCTTCCAACGTCGAGATGAGCGAGATACCACCATCGTGATCCGGCAGCGGCGTCTTCGACGATGTCTGCTCTCGTATACTCGAACCTTCCGGTAACGAGGACCCGGTCTGGGTACGCGATATCAAAAACCGATCCTGCTGTGCATCTTCGTCATCCTGCTGCTCCCTATTCGCCCGACTCTTCCGCACTATCGATGCGATGACGTCCGTCGGACTCGAGTTGAAATCTGTCTGAAATCCACCTTCGATATCCCTCACCCCATTCTGCTCCAGAACGATCGAGTTCAAGTAACGCTGTTTCGCTTGCTTGCCGAACGCCTTCCTGCGCATGTGCAACGTGACAGAGGTCTGTTCGGGATCTGGAAGGTTGGATTGGATGTAGGGCGGCAAGCTGAGCGAAGAGACGATAGAGCCTTGAGTCCGTTGCGGACGCTTGTTGGAGAGGTTGGAGAGGAGGAGCTGCTCTCGCCGTGACTTTGATGATGAGGGGCCAGGTTTGAGAAGTTGGCGTTGGAGCTTGACGGAACGCTTGAGATGAAAGGCGATGAGCGAGCCGATGGAGCCTACTCCGAGGACATGGTACCGCATGGTTGGGCGAAGGGTGTGGCTGGGCCGCCAGCAGACAGTCTACTGCGGTGCCAGAGACGGAGGTGGAGAGAATCGAAATAGAAGGGTTTTTTTGCTACCTCGCGCACATGGGATCCGATATGATCGAGTGAAGACGGTGGCTAGAGGGAGATGTCGATGCAAGCCGTGCTCGTGTGGAGGACCAGGGCGACTAGGAGAGAATCGCTATGGCAATGCCTTGACAGAGTTGCTTTTCGTATAAGCCGTGGTTGCTGCAAGACAGATGGTCAGTTCTGACGAGCTGAGCGTGTGGAGAAAGTAAGAGGTTGAGAAGCAACACCAACACTCGAGCCAGAGAATGATGAGGCAAAGGCTGAAGTAAGAAGGTTCGGGTGGAGTTGTTCGACTTTTTGCGGTTCTTCGTCTTCGCGGATGCTCAGACGAGCATGACAAATCCACATTTTTTGACCAGAAATCGGGAACTCAGTTTTGAATCGGGCAGACCTAAAAGGCATTTAAGCGCGTCGATGTTGCGGTCACAAGACGCACAGAAATCGGCATTCGGCCATTGCTCACTCACAGACGCCTCAACCCATCACATCTCAGCACAACTCAGCTTTCATCACCTCACCTCTCCATCGTTCAATCACTCACCTGCCCGTCTCAACCACCGCGGCCGCTGCTCCATCGCCAACCACATGAGGCTCGTCTAGGCGCACTTAAGAGCGTTTCAACTTTGGCATAGCCAGTCGGCTTTTCAGTCAAACGCCCTTTAGTCGTCCAGCCAGCCCATCGACCTGCATTCATCATGGAGGACGAACAGAATGCCGCCCTGCACCTCGGCGGTCTTGCGCTCGGCAACGTACTTCGCGACCTTGGTATCGACGAGCAACATCAGTCCGATCTCGAACGTCTCGGTATCGCATCCGGCAGTGGCAGAATCAAACAGGAGGATATCTACAACGACCGCTTTGCAGACGATGACGATGATTTCGGGGACGCATATCGCCGCAATGGCTCCTCTACCAAGGACTGGGAGACCGAGGTTGACGATGAGATGAGGAGGGAGCTCGCGAGCGAGAACGATGCAGAAGAGAGAGCCGAGCTGGACAGATACTATCGACAAGGATTGGCACAGCTCGAGCAGCCTAGAGCACCACTGCGTGGAGAGGACGACGACTTTGATGCAGATGGTAGCGACGATGAAGATGTGCCACTATCACAGCAGCCATCACAAGCTCAGACAAATGGCCATTCTACGCAGACGAACGGCTTTGCTCGATTCGGAGAGGGCATCATCAGGGTCAAGGAGGAGCGCGACGACGACAGCGACATGGCTTTCCTGTCCGGGCCTGTGCCATCATCAAGTGCTGCGATGACATCAGCATCCACGCCACTAGTGCTGCCGACATCCCGAAGCCCACGGCAGGACTCGCCACAAACACCCCCACCACCGCCGCACCAGCAGCAGCCTTATATCTCCACTGCACAGCCTATACGCCCCTACGTTGATATGGACGAAGTCCGTCAACACTTCCCCGACTTCGAGCCAGGCAAGATTCTCAACTTCACCGACCTCTTCGCCACACGTCCGCCAAAGAAGCGCAAGCTCGGCGCTGCAGCAGCCAAGTTTCATATCACGCCCGAGGACGAGTTGCCAATACCAAAGTCGACACGAGAAGAGCTGCTTCGATCATCGACACTCCGACCGCATCACGCATCCATCCTCCCGGCCCTCGCCCGAGATTTGGATGGTTCCGCTGCAGCTGCTGCCCAGAACGATCTTGCTATGGATGAAGTTGAAATGGCCGTTATTTCTACACCGGGTGTAAAGGCAGAGAAACGCAATGCGACTTTGGCGCCCGTCGAACTCGATGATTGGGAGGATCGTATCGTATGGGATGTGAATCTACAAGAGCAGCTTGCCGCTTCGACATCAAGGCAAGCTGATGGTGTAAACGGTAAGGCTGAAGTGGATACAGAGATCTCTGCAGGGGTTGCCGCTCCGGTTGTGGATAAACCCTTCAACCACGATCTGTTCCGCGGCGCATGGACCCGCAGCATTATTTGGGATTCAAGGTCTCCCTTCGAGCCTTTCGACAAGCTTGTTTTGGACATGAACGACCCGCAAATGATGCTCGAAGAGGATCTCGGTCCCAAGACAAAGGGAAACTCACTCCTGCGATCGGATGCACCCGTCGTGTCGGCAGCTGCTCAGCGCGACCTCGCACGTCGCCAAGCCGAGCTCGACCCTCTCAACTTGTCCAACGACAAGTTCTACGAGCAGACACGCGAGCACCGCCAACGTGTGCGACAGACGCTTGGAAAGCTCGTCGTTCAACATGCTTGGCCCGCAATCAAGCTCCAGCTTCCGTGGTACAAGACCAAGCTCACCAAAGCCGAAGCCAGATCCTTCCACCGTCCCGCCATGCAATTCCCCACCAACATGCCTCTTCACTTTTCAAGGACCATCTCAGCCAAGAAGAAAAAGGAAGGTGCCGGCGCACGCAAAGCCAAAGATCCCAACGAGATGCTTCGCAGCACTCGCGATCTCACGCTCAAGGATACTGGCCCCTATGTGCTGTACGAATACTCGGAAGAATATCCGCCGCTACTCTCCAAGATTGGCATGGGCAGTTTGCTCGTCAACTACTACCGAAAAAAGGATGCAAAGGACGAGCATGTGCCGAAGATGGATATTGGCGAGCCGTACTTGCTCGACGTTGCAGACGAGTCTCCGTTCATGAAGTTCGGTAACATCGAGCGAGGACAGGTGCAGCCCACCCTGTACAACAACATGATGCGCGCACCGCTCTTCCGCCACAAGCCGGCACACACCGACTTCCTCCTCATCCGAAGTACGACCAAGAACGAGATTCGCTATTATCTGCGAGAGATTCGCAATCTCTTCGTCGTGGGTCAGACGTATCCTGTCCAACCTATCCCAGGTCCTCATGCGCGTCTGATCACCAACAACATCAAGTATCGCCTCCAGATGATCGCCTACAAGCTCATCCAGAAGAGTCAGCGCCAGCGTATCAAGATCCACCGTCTCATGCGCTACTTCCCAGACCAGAACGAGCTGCAGATGCGACAGAGGCTCAAGGAGTTCATGGAGTACAATCGTAAAGCAGGTGACGTCAACCAAGGTTTCTGGAAGCTCAAGCCGCATATCGTCGTTCCCGAGGAAGCCGAGTTGCTCAAGATGCTCCCACCCGAGAACATCTGCCTTGCCGAGAGCATGCAAGTCGGTCAGCGACACTTGCTGGATTGCGGTTACACCAATACCGCCGAGGGAGACGATGACGATGAAAGCAAGATGGACATCGAGCAGCTGCTCGCGCCCTGGATCACCAGTAAGAACTTCATAAATGCGACGCAGGGCAAAGCCATGCTTAAATTGCACGGTGACGGAGATCCAAGCGGTCGAGGCGAAGCTTTCAGTTTCATCCGTGTCTCGATGAAGGAGATCTTCCTGCGAGCCGACGAAGATGTGGAGGAGAGGCTTGCGCAAGCTGAGGCTGAGGCGAAGAGCAAGTCGGGTCACAAGTACAGCGTCGCTGAACAGCAGGCAGTCTACCGATCCGAGATTGACCGAATCTGGAATGCGCAGTGTCGGTCACTGTCGAACCCTGTGCCACCCAAAGTGACGGCCGAGGACGAACGACGCGCGCTTCTGCAGGCCAATGGTGGTAAGCTGGATGCGCGCAACGGCGGTAGAGGCGAATCTGTCCGTCGCGACAGAAGTCCTAGCACGATGAGCACCGTCAACGGTGATGGCGACAAGTCGACCAAAGTGCTGCGTATCCGCCGTTTCATCAACGGCAAGTGGCAGCGCGAAATGGTGCGCGATCCAGCCGTCATCAATGCCTATCTCACGCAGCGTAAGAAGATCGAGGACGAAGCCATCGCCACCGAAGATCTACTGCCCACCGGTGATGCAGCTATCGATCTTGCGCGTATGAAGCGCCTGCAGGAAGAGCTGGCACAGCGTAAGAAGAACCAGGAACGACGTATTCAGCGCAAGAACGCCAAGGCTGCAGCAGAAGGTCTTGCGATTCCTGGTGGCTACAAGAGCCTGCTCAACAAGACCGACACCAAGCGACGTTGTGGTCGTTGTGGAGAGGTGGGACACATGTCGACCAACACGTCGTGCCCGATGTTCCCCAAGGATGGTGGCAAGAACGGTGCAGGTGGAGCGGCGGGTGGAAGCGGTGGGCCGGGTACGCCAGGTACGCCTGCGGGTGGAGCAAGGCCAGGCATGCCTCATTTGGCGAGCGGTGGAGGCTTCTTCGGTCCTGGTATGGGCATGGGAATCGGCATCACGAGTGCAGGGCCGATGACACCTATGACGCCGGCGGCGCAGACGCCAGGGGATTCTCCAGCGCCAGCGCAGAGCCCAGCACCTGGAACCGGCACCCCAACGCCTGGACTTAAACTGAAGCTCAAGAAGAAGGCGTAAGAGCAGTTCACACACGCAAAAATAAAACGAGGCCATGTTTCATCGCCCTGACTTATTCATTGAGCAGACAATGCTACAGTCATTATGTATTTGTACTTTCACTCATATCAAGCTTCTGCAAGGAAGACATGTTTGACCCCAGATCGTGTGAGAAGGGTGTGAGGTGTTCAGGGTCTAGAGTAGAATTTTCGGGATACGGGAAATTTTTTGCTCGTGGTGGAGGAAGGTGTAGAACTGAGCCTTCCGCAAACCGTCTGGATCTTCCTGACCACATCACACGACGACATAGAGTCCTTGCCCCACGAAAGGAGAAGAGGCCTGCACGACATGAGCAACGGCGCAAGCTTCGTCAAGAGGAGCAAGCCAAGGAGCTCGGCTTCGAGGATCAGCTCGGCCTATGACGATGAACGAGGTGCTGAAGCTGGGCCGTCGAACAGCTTCGGTAGAACGGGTACTGTCAACGGGGGTGCTTCGAGCTCGGTGATGGAAGAGAAGCCTGGTGTAACGAGCTTACGCCGCGCTCTGGCTGGCTCGGATGACGATGACGAAGGAGCAAACGCGAGCGCTTCGAGTGTCGTCTTTCGCGCTCGAGCCAAGGGAGTTAGAGGAGGGATGTCGTCTTCACCGGCATTCTCGAGCAGGGCTGCTACGGGGCAATCTCCAGCACCATCACTCAAGCCAAGACCATCCGTGAGTGCGATGGATGAGGACGATAGTGAAGACGACGGCGACACAATCAAGATCCGACGGTCGAAGCCCAGCGCAACCAGCACGCAATCCAGACGACCGACACCTGGGGTTTCATCTCTCTCAGCAACCTCGACAGCCACACCGAAACGATCTGCACCTCTACGGCCGACTTCTTTCCAGGTTCAATCCTCCGACATAGCAGATACTCCATCCGATACCCCTTCGAACCTATACACATCCAAATACCTCGAAGAGCTGCGTTCATCCACACCCACCTCCCGCTCCCGTGCAGACAGTCCTGCAGCTCCGCAACCCCTCGGTCCAGGTACACGGATCGACGACCCCATGGTCATCCAAACTTCCCGCATCGCCCTCTCGGACCCCTCCGATGACACTCTAGCACGAAGCAAATACCCCGCCGACTTTGCGCACGACGCCATCCCCAGCGAAAGCGTCATCCGCGCAGCCAAAGAGAAACGAGCCCGACTCCGCGCTGCTGCTGCCGCCTCCTCCACTTCAACCGACTACATCTCCCTCGCCCCCTCCTCGCTGCAGCGCTACGACGCGATGCAGGCCGACACCGGTCCGCACCCGCACTCGCGCTTGCAACGGGAAGAAGACGAGCTGGGCGATGGCGCGGACGAGTTTGCCGAGTACACGGGTGCCACGGAACGCCTGCCGATCGGCGACCGAGCCGAGAGGGAGTGGGAGGAGCGTCAGAGGAGGCAGATGGAGGCTGCCGTTCGAGGCGATTTCGATCAGGACGCCGGCGAGGTGGTGGACGAGATGGACGAAGACGAGGAGGAGTGGGAGAGGGCGCAGCTGCGACGTACCGATACGGTGGCGGCGCGATCGAGGGAGGCGTCGCCGTTCCGGCCCGCGCCGATACCGGAGTCTGCACCGCTGCCGGCGGTCGGAACGTGCTCGACGCGGCTCGAGCTGACACTGCGTGCGCTGGAGCAGAGCACCGCAGCGTCGGCGGCGATCATCGAATCCACCGCGAAAGAGCTCGAGACGCTCGACGCGGCGGAGAGGGAAAACAAGCTAGACGTGGTAGCGGTGGAAGGCAAAGCGAGCTGGTTCGACGAGCTGGACGAGTTCGTGGTGAGTCTGGCGCGGTTTATGGAGGAAAAATCGGCGAAGGTGGAGGAGGTGGAGGAGCGGGCGGTGGAGTTGTTGGCGAGACGTAACCGGGTGTTGGGGAGACGGAGGGGGAGGTGGATCGATGAGCGGTTGGCAGTTTGTTTTGGGTCGGCGCCGAGGATGAATGCGGTTGTTATCGCTGGCGAAGAGGAGGAGGAAGACTCGCAGATGGACGGGGTCGAACGACCTGCCGACGTATCGCAGCTGGACAGGTTGGACGCGGCAGACGAGCTATCGTTCAACCAGGCGCAGCAAGAGGTCGTCGATGCGCTCTCGGCGATCTTTGCGGACGTCGAAGCGGTGGAGTACCTCGATCCTGCTGCTCCGGCTGACGGATCTGGACTGCCGTTCCTCTCACCCCACCCTTCTGCAAGCTTGCATCCACGCAGCCTCGTCTCCCGATTCTCGACCTGGCGTCGTCTCTACCCGGAAGAATACGCCCAAGTATGGGGCGGTCTCTCGCTCGCTCAGATCTGGGAGTTTTACGCCCGGCTCGAACTCGTGCCCTGGTCACCTTTCCGCAGAGGCGGTAGCGGCGCAATCGCTCACTTTCGATGGTTCACCGGCGCTTCCGACTACGCTGTCGGGGTGGAAGGCGGTGATGATGAAATGCTGGCTTCGATCATCGGCAATGTGGTAGTGGAGTATTTGATACGGTTGGTGAGGGAGGGAGGGTACGCGGTGTGGTCGAAAGAGCAGACGGGGGAAGCGGTGGAGGTGGTCGAGGTGGTGCAGACTGTGTTGGGGAGGGGGCATGCGAGGTGTGTGAGTTTGGGAGAGTTGGTGGTGGAGGGGTGGAGGGCGCAGGTGGGAAGGTTGAAGGAGGTGCTAGGGGCGAAGATGTGTGGGATGGGGGGAGGGAGGGAGGAAGAGGCGGCGAAGGAGGTGGTGGAGGAGTTGAAGGTGTTGTTGAGGAACTTGGTGGCTTGGGAGAGGGTGTTGGTGGGGAGGATGGTCGGAGGAGGAGAGACGCCGATGGAAGTGTTGGGGAAGAGGTTCGTCGGTCTGGTCGAGGAATTGGTGGTCGATGTGATCCAACCGTTTGCTGGGCAGTTGGCGACAGGCTCGGAAGTGGCGAGGGAGGTGCTGAATATCGTACCTCAGCAGATCGTTGCGAAGCCGGACAAGCTTTCCTTGCTCACACGGCAAACATAGACTCGTACACACGGCGCTTTCATCGATTTAACTTGTATCTTCTTCTACATTGCAACCACACCTTCAAACAAACTTCCAAGTCGCCTTATCCACCATCACCATCTGCTTGGCCTGCTCGCTTCCCACCACCTTATCCAACTGAATCGCATCGTACTTGCTGTACACCACGTACGACGCCACCTCGTTCGGATCCACCTCCTCATCCTCTTCCTCCCCTTTTCCACCCGCCAGCTCCCCCTTAGTCACAAACGGAAACTCCAGCACCTCCGAAAAGAACCTCGCGTTCTGCGGCAGTTGGTAGAAAACCACCGTCTTGACACCACGCAACTTGAACCTTCGATAGAAGTGCGCTCTCTCGGTCAACAGCAGGAACCGCTTCTTGCCGCTGAAGAATGCTTCTCGCGCGCGACGGATGTCCTTTGGCGTCGAGTATTCCGAGATGGACGTGTAGGAGAGGTTGGCTGTTTCGCCCGGTCGTCGCTTTTCGTTGTGCGTGCGGAGGAAGTCGTCGAGCCGAACGAAATCGAAGTAGCTGGGCACGAGGATGAGCGTGTGGCTGCTCGAGACGGCGGATTTGCTGAGTTGGGAGAGGGTCTTGGTGGTGAAGTGCGCGAAACGCAGATCGGGCTCCGAGTGCGGGTTGGCCGCTTCGAAACGTGTGAACGTGTGCCTGACGCCGCTGACTACCCTGCTCATCTCCGCCTCCGCCTCCTCTGTAGACGCAACAGTACGGATCTTACCAGCGACATTGTTGAGCGTATGGTTGTACACCGAACGCAACGCCGGGAAGTCATACGCTGACAGCATCACCGTCTGCCTAAACATCGGCGCCCTGTTGTCCAGATAGAACTGCTTGACTCTCGAGAAGTCCGTGTCCCTACTCTGCCTCGGAATCTGATTCAACCTCGACATCACAAACTCGAGATGCTCCCAATTCTGCATACTGATCACGTCGGTCTGATCGACGATCACCATCTCCAAGCTCGAGAGGAAGTCGCTATCGCCTCCATCCTTCTCAATCCCCAGCCTGAGACCCAGCGGTGAAGCGACAATGACATCCGAATCGTAGAACCCGGAAAACAGCTTAAGACTCTTCCTCGTGACCTTGAGACCGAGCTTGAACGAGTCGTCGATGTTACCTGCGAAGTTGGCGATGTGGTCTTCGGGGTACTTGGCGGCGACGGAGGGGTCAGCGAGCTTGTCAATCGCTCCTTCGGGGAGGTTGTATTCCTTGGCGAAGCGGGATTTGTTGTCGACCTGAGAGCAGAGGCTGAACTTGGTGAGAAGGTCAACCCATTCGAGCGCAGAGTTGCGGAAGGGAAGAAGGACGAGCACTTTGGGCCGTGTGAAGCCCTGATCGCGCAAGTCGAGGTCGTCGTTGTCAGCGGAAGAGCCGTTGGCGGCGAGCTTGGCGAGCTTCTCGTTGTTCTTGAGCACGCGGCGACGGGTCTTTGCGATGTGCGACATGGCATGCATCGCGAGGACTTGACGATACTGCGGTCGATCGCGCAGCGCGACGTTGGCATCGCAGAAGTCGGCGTAGCTGCCGAGGGTGGTTGCAAGTGCTTTGTGGAGCGGTGTTGGGGCGGAATACTTTTTGGCGGTGAAGGCGTTGAAGGCTTCGAGCACTTTGACCTGCGGTTGGCCGGGGTACTGCTGTGCGTCAAAGTCTGGAAGAGTGGGAGTTGAGACTACGAGCTTGTTGGGCAGCGCAGGGAGGGTGGAGCACGAGGTTGACCAGGTGAGGGAAGTGACGGATTCGGGAAGCTTTGCAATCGCTTGTGCATGCGGACCATCGCTGCCGAAGTGCGCGTCGAATGCTGTGAGCTGCTTTTGCTTCTGCTGTTTGTTGGCGGAGGAGGAGGAGGCTGCGGCTAGGTCGTCGTCGTCATCATCGTCCGAAACTTCTCCCACCAGCTCGCTCCCATTCTGTGGCTTCTGTGGCGAAGATTTAGATGGGTTCGATCCACTCGAGGTCTTGGCTCGCTTGGAAGGCGAAGCATCGGCAGCTTTGGAGGTTGAAGCAGTTGCTTGCTGTGCGGCTACGGCCTTGCGGGTAATCTTATCGTAGTGAGTTAGGTTCGAGGAACGCTGACGCTTGCCTGGCTTTGCTGCGCTGACGTTGATCAGCGTGAGTAGCTTGAGCGTCGGATCCATTGTTGCGAGTCCGCTCTTTCGCTGGAGGATGGCGGGATGAATGATGGGAACCTTTCGAGGTGGTGAGGAGGAAGTAAGGGTTCACCAAGATGATTCCGCTCAGTAAAAATTTCCAGCAGCAGACTGCGCTCTGAAAGAAAATCAGGAAGAAAGCGGCAAAAAAGCGGATTTTGTGGAGGAAAATCTGAAAAATTTCGCTTTTTCGCTTTGACTTTTTCTTCTTGAAAAAAGATTGAGGCAGCAGAGCAGTGTGTGCCTTGAATGCGGCTCAGTCAAACGACCTTTCACTCTGATAGCCATCAACGGCGAGCAAAGCTCCACCACCTTGCCACTGCCAACCATCATCTATTGCGGCCCCTGAACATCGCCATGCCGCTCGCACAGTCCAAAAACACAGTAGGCCTCGGAAGGGCCATCCTTAACCGAAGGGCAAAGGAAGCAAAGCAGCGCAACCAGACCGAATTCCACACCACCGATATCAACAACTATGGTTCCGTCTCCAACCTTCGCTCCGTCACTCACGAGGGTGATCTCGAAGAGTTCCTCAACACTGCTTCGCTAGCCGACGCCGATTTCACCGCCGAGAGGAGGAATGGTGGTGTCACCGTCATCACCGCACCCAACCGCGAACGAACTCGCCACAACCCCTACCTGCTCACCGGCCAGGAAGAGCAAGAGGTGCTCAAGAAGCATGTTCAGAACAAGGAGCGTTTGCGTGTACCTAGACGTCCCGAGTGGACCAGCGCAACCACACGTGCCCAGCTGGAACGAGCGGAGAAGGACGGTTTCCTCGATTGGAGGCGAGGTCTTGCAGAGCTTCAGGAGGGTGTGGGTTTGGTGCTGACGCCCTTCGAGAGGAACCTCGAGGTGTGGCGTCAGCTTTGGCGTGTCATCGAGCGAAGTCATCTCGTTGTACAGATTGTTGACGCAAGGAACCCGCTTCGCTTCCGATGTGAGGATCTCGAAAAGTACGTTTCGAGTCTGGGCATCGGTTCCACCAACGGTATCGAGTATCTCGACGAGGACTCGACTGAAAAGGGACCAAGGAGGAATTTGCTGCTGATCAACAAGGCCGATTTGCTGGACGATCAGCAGAGGAGGTACTGGGCCGACTACTTTGACGCTCAAGGCATTCAGTACGCATTCTTCAGTGCAGCTAACGCAGCCGCCATCCAGCTCGCTCGTGCGGAAGAAGAGGAGCGCTTGCGTCTCGAACAACTCAAGCTCGCCGAGCCACGTGATGAGGATGACGACGACTACGACGAGGAGGAGGACGAGGACGAGGAGGAACAAGATGACCAGCAAGAGGTCGAGGTTGCTTCTGCTGCCGTCGACCAAGGCGCCAAGGGCGCGAAGCCTCTCGTCGGTCAAGAAGCTACCGATCGAGTGCTCGACCACTCCCACGCTGCTGTCCGTGACAACTTGGTCGCTGAAAAGACGTTTGGACAAGACGATGCTGTCGACGCTGCCACCGCTACCGCCGCCACCACACTTTCTGCCACTCGCGACCCCACACGCGTGCTCAACGTTCTCGAACTCGAAGAGCTCTTCATGGCATGCGCACCTCCTCTCAATGATTTTGCCATCGATGGTCAGCCTGCACCCTCGAAGCTCGTCGTCGGTCTCGTTGGATACCCCAACGTGGGTAAATCATCCACCATCAACGCACTGCTCGGCGAGAAAAAGGTATCGGTCTCGTCGACTCCCGGTAAGACCAAGCATTTCCAGACGATCCACCTCTCGCCCACCACCGTCCTGTGCGATTGCCCCGGTCTGGTTTTCCCGCAGTTCGCAACGACCTCGGCAGAGTTGGTCTGCGATGGTGTGCTGCCCATCGACCAGATGCGCGAGTACACTGCCCCCGCCGAGCTGGTCGCCAAGCGCATCCCCAAGGACATCGTCGAGGGTACCTATGGAATCCGGATCGACACGCTGACCGAAGAAGAAGGAGGAAACGGCGTACCTACCGGTCTCGAGATGCTGACTGCGTACGCTGTCGCTCGAGGCTACACGCGCCAAGGTCAGGGCAACCCAGACGAGTCGCGTGCGGTGCGGTACGTGCTCAAGGACTACGTCAATGCCAAACTGCTGTACAGCCATCCACCGCCTGGAGTCGATGCGGATGCGTACAACGCAGCTCAGCGCGAGCGTGCACGTGCAGCCCTCGCCGGTCGCAAGTACGACCCGTCGACCGCCGCACACCTCGCCGAGCACGCTGACACGCCCAACAGCGCCAGCGGTGTCGACATCGACGATCTGGACGCAGACCTCCAGGCCGAGCTCGCCGAGCTGACCAAGCGCAGAGGTTCGAACGTGCCTCGTCAGTCGGCGAAGTCCAAGGCGCTGGATTCGGCGTTCTTCGACACCATGGCTTCGTCGAGACCGACGATCGTGGGGAGGACGGGGATGCCTACAGCTGCGATCCAGGGTAGGATTGCCAACGACGGTTCGGTCATCAAGGGGGGTCAGCAGCAGCAGGGTCAGGCGAACAGCAAGAAGCATAACAAGGCGAATAAGCGCAAGAAGCAGAGGTCTGGTGCTGGGTTTGATTAGTTTTTTGAATCACAGTCGAGAGGAGTTTTCAAGCTGTTTTCTTTGGAATGCTGTGCGTTGTGTGTGAATAATTTGGTGTGTGATACAAACGGCTTATGAATCGTGCTCTCCTTCAGAATCCTCTACTCTCCAAGAAAGCCTTGACCTCTTTAACCCTATTCCCGTAGATCCTGACTTTCCCACTGCCGGGCACCTTGGTGAGCTGGACTGGATCTCTCCAGTTCGGGTTGCCCTGCTTCCCAGCCATCTTGCGGCCTGGTTTCGGCTGCAGCGGCTTCTCCCCTCCGCGGGGGATCTCCGCAGCGCTGTCGTACGTCTCGGCGAGGAACGCCTCGAGGTCGTTTTTGAGGTCGGTGATGTTGCCGGTAATCTTGCGCACTTCGGTCATGACCCGTTGGCCGCCGGGTGTGCGGGCGTAGACGGGGAGCGACGAGTTGGTTCGGCCTACGCGTTGGACGAAGTAGGTGTATTGGACGGGGGTGGGGGAGGAGGCGACGGGGTGGAAGGAGGAGGAGGGTGGTGGGGTCGACGAGGTGGACGAGGAAGGTTCTGGTGTGGAAGCGGTCGAGTTGTAGCGCGAAAGCGTGGGAGGGAGTCTGCTGATCGAGGCGATGGCCGAGGTTGATGCTGCAGCGGAAGAGGAGGCTGTTGGGCGAAGCGCTGTGCGCAGTGCTGTTCTTGCGATGGAAGCCATGGTTTGACTGCTACCCCACGGTGGTGTTAGTGTGTGTGCGAAGGTGATCTACTGGTGATACAGCTAGGATGAGGAGGAGGAGTAAGCATCAAGAAGAACGTAGGATTCCAATTTTTCCACCTGCTGTGCTGAACCCTGCCCAAAAAAAAAACGTCGGCTCCGCCAAAAAAATCCCACTCTGTTACCCTCATTCTCCCTAACATCTTTGCAAAAATTCCTCCGCGTTACCGGTGCTAGATGCGGCTCGACCCAACGTTTAATTGGGCCGACGTGGCGCCGCAACCTGACCGCCAATCTGCCTCGCAAGAAGATCTGACCGCTTCCCCGCGCACCTACCTCATCACCTCTCACACCTTTGCCATATCTCCACCCTCCTTCCACACTATCCACCCCACACCACGAACTTCACAGCGAAATACGAGGAGCACGATGTCGGACACAATCAAGGAGATCGTCGATATCCCACAAAACTTCTTTCGAGAGGGAACGCACTTCGTCAACCGATGCACCAAGCCGAATCGTAAAGGTGAGAGCAGTGTCCGATCCGCACCAGGGCTTTACCCCAGCCGAGGGTCCTTTTTTTCTCTATCGGCGGGCTCGACTGTTGCTGTGTCTGTCTACAGAGATGGCCGGGAGAGCTGGGTAGCAGAGGAGGACACGCAGAGACGAGTCGACGAACGAAGAATGCTGACGAATAAGAATCTTATCCAACCTTGGGTTCCGATGAACAGAATACATCCAGATCTGCAGAGCGGTAGGCATGGGTTTCGTCGTCATGGGATTCATTGGGTACTTTGTCAAGCTCGTACGTATCACTTTTTACCGCCACTAGCGCACCAGCCCTCGATTCTTCTCTCTTCCCGATTGTGCGCGCATACGGGATGCGCTGGGGGGTGCGTTCGACACGCACCCTCTGCCTGGTCCATCGAAGGAGACGGAGGAGAAACAGGAGAGTGTACAAGTGGATCGAAAAACTGACGTTGATTTCTTCCTGCCTTCGTACATCGGTTTGCGTTTGTGACAGATTCACATTCCAATCCACTCGATCGTAAGTCTCTCCACAAAGTCTGCCGTCGCACCTTGACCAGGGCTAGCCTTACTGACGCTTCTCCCCACACTTCCCTTTGGCTTTCCACGACTTCTCCGGAAACCTTTTCTTCTCATGATCGACACAGCTCGTGTAAGTCTCCTTTCGGCACTCCTCTGCAGCTCTAGTGAGATCGTGAAAACTGACCCGTGATGCCTTTATGTGCTTGATCAGTGGTGGCGCTTAAACTCTCTCGAACCGACACACGAAGACCTGTACCAATTTGGCGCTCGAGTGTCAGAATACCATTCCATCGTTTGCTCATGTTTTGAGGCAGGGAAGTTGTGTGCTGTAGGGCAGAGCTTACGGTTGTGCTGCTGGTGCGGAGAAGGGGCTGGTTGAGGATGCTCACGGGAGTGAGGTCGAGAGGTGATCTTCGGGAGGAGCTGGGGGGGGAGAAGGCGCGCGTGTAGGTTTGTGAGCTTGCCTGACGTCGGAGCTGGAGTCTGGGGGGGTGGTTCAGAAGCGGTACAGTGTCTTTACGATTGAGTTGCGGTGTGTTGAGAAGATGTTTGCAGCGCTGAGGTTACGAAGACGTGTGGCTGCCGTTGAGCGCAAAGGCAAGGCTCGTGCAGCAACGTCGACCCCGCAACCCGCCGGAGGTCGTCGCAGAATCAGTTCAAGCTTCTACCACAACAACTCAAGTCTTCTCGATGATCTTTCCCGACACCACTCAACGAGACCACCCTCTTCTCACGCACGCAGAAGTCAAGAGAAAGAAACAGCACCTTCTTCTCCCCAGCCAAGTAGTAGGTCCGAGGTAAGCGGTTGCATGAGTTGCATTTTTGGGTGTGTGTGTGTGTGTTGTGTGATGACATGAAATCGAAGACCCTTTGGTAAAGGATTCCAACAGAAGCTAGTGTAACATGCTACGCTTGGCAGAGCATAGCTTTAATAGGATGTGTGAAATGCATGCGGGAGCCGAGAACGAAAGGAACAGTTTATGCCTTGAGAACGAACTTGCGGTTGGCAAAGTGGATCTCGCGCTTGTGCTGACGCTCGGTGATGCGGGTGCGCTCGTGCTGTTGGGGAGGGGGGAAGAAGAGGATGTCAGCGAAAGAGTTCGATGGAGAAGGGAGAGAAGGGAGATATAGCAGATTGAGTTGGTGTAGCGGAGTTGAAGACGTGGGTGGTTGTAGAGTGAGGCTGGCTGGATCATTTAAGAGCGTGGATCTGGTGCAAAACAGCATCCAATGCCTTTGCTGATCGCAATTGCTTGTACGCAACTGGTCCCTTGCCAGCGTTCCGTCATTCGTCGAAACTGCAACTTCCAAGACATGCTGCTTCTTGCTGCTGCCAAATGATTGTCGCATCGTGATGAATCGCTCTGCACAAAATGCGATTCTTCCGACAGGAAACATTGATGATCCCAACTGACTTTGTCCAAGCCTGTTTCGACGATATCCTCTCTTTCTCTGCTTTACACCAACCAATCTGCTACTCTTGCGTCGTCTCAAAACCTACCTGGTTGAGCTTGCGGCGGATAGCACGGGTCTTCTTGGCACGGAGGTCGAGGGGGAGCTGCTTCTTGCCCTTGTAGAACTCGCGCAGGTTGGCACGCTGCTTCTGGTTCATGACGGTGAGGACGCGGGCAATGTCCTTGCGCAGCGAGTTGATGCGGAGGATCTTGCTCGACGAACCACCGGCAACCTTCTGGACGCGAAGGTTGAGGAGCTCGGTCTTGAGCTCCTCGAGCTGCTTGGTGAGGTCCGTCTTGGACTTCGACTGAAGCTCGAATGTCTTGACAACCTGTTGGGTGATGAGGAAGTGGGCAGAGTGTAAGCGTTTGGAGCTAGGATTGCAAGTTGGGACAGAGTGACGTAGCGCGAGGGTGCAGCAGCATGGTCGGTAGGCGGACTCTATCAATGAACATGGGTCGGGTTGTGGCTGCAATTGTTGTGCTGAGATGATCGCAAGAGGCTGGTGTGGCCTGCACAGAGTGTGACTAGTCGGCGATCGACATGTAGGTATTGGATGGCATGCAATGTGCTGAACGTGGTGCAAACAGCCTGTATCTTGTTTCTGACTGTCGAGGTTGAAGCAGCATGGATGCTGAGAGCACGAGTTGCGCAGAGTCGAAATAGCAGTGAGACCACGGGGCTGCAGCTATGGTAGCAGCCTGATTGATGTGTGCGATGTAACTTGTCGCTTGTGCCGTGCATGTTTGCTGAAGCATCGTGCAGACGAGGTTGAACATGACCGCTGTACCACCGTTCTGTGCGTCGCGCATGTTTATACTGTAGTGCTGGATGGTCGTCGTTGAACCGTATCTGAATCGTCTTGACCTTCCATCCCTGCGACATGGAAACTCGTCTGCCACTGCTGGAAATCGGTCGTACCACTTTTGAGTGACCTCTGCTGATGACGAACACCGGTCCAGGGCCAATAATTTCATACATGATCATCCAAACGACTCCTCCAAATCATATGCCACCCTTTGTATCCATGGAACTGGCTGATGTCGCTGCTTCATTTTGTCGATAGATGCTCTGCTGTCGCCTTATACTGGGTTCTGTGTCGACGCATGCTGCTGTACCGATTCTGCTGTGTCGCTCTAGTCATCATCGTCATGACAACCTACCATTTTGACAAAGTCTCGGGGGAAAGGTGAAGAGGAGGTGAAGAAGTCTTGAGGGATGGTAAGGTTGGATGAACGGTGATGGCGACTAGCTCTTCTGACCGAGGTTCGGGGCTCGCAACGGTCGCAGTGATTGCTGAGCTGCCGGACGAAAAGGATTTGGGCTTGTGGACGGCGATCTTTGAGAACGCAGCTCGAAACTCTGAGGACCTGCAGGCGAGAGAATGTCGAAATTCGAAGCAGGCAGCAAACAGGCAGAATGAGAGCAGTGAGGTAGCAAAGAGGCGGTTGGCCAGTTGAATTTCCGCAAGAGGCAAAATCTTCGTGACGAAGTGCAAGGCTCGGCCGAGGGTGCTCACAAATCACGTGCCGCAATACCATCCTTTTCGCATGTATGAAAAACGTAGCTCTAACAATTTCAAAATTTCGCCACGCGCCTGGGCGCTCTTCGACAGCCGGCACCTCCCTCATCCTCTTCCCGCTCGTCCGCAAGGCACTTTGAGCAGAGGGCAACCAGCCAAAAAGCACAATCTGGAGCACGCATGAACATCAGCGAATGACAGAAGACCTTTCTTTTGAGCTTCAGCAGCTTGGTATGATACAGTATTGGAAACACGGAGAGAAACAATGAGCGAATGTGGTGGACATCTTGATGCCTACGATCGAAAAGAGAGGCTGAAGGAGTGGTCCGAGACGATACAAAGACAGTGGGTTGATTGGACAGATGCACCAGCCGGTGGTCACAAGAGAGACGGATCCCGATGGAATGGTGGAGCGTTCCTGGCGATGTCCTCGTTGCGCTCCGACTGGGTGCGATCTGGGGGAGTGGGGAAGAATATGGACCAAGAGAGAGTGTGTTGACGGAAGGAAAAGTAGTGTTCTATACGAGGAATTGTTCGGTGCGAAGGAGATCACATGCCGGCAACAGACAAGTCGCTCGTCTTGTATCCGAGTCTACCACCGGCCATTGTGCTGCTGGCGAAGCTCTGGACGCTGGTCGAATTGGACATGTCCGGCATATCGGACATGACGCTTCCCCTCGAACCCAACGTCTGTCGCATACCCATCGCTTTGCCCAATCCATGGTAGCCAAACGACGACTTGACGGGGCTTGGGAAGTTGGCCATCCTCGAAAACGAGCCGAGCGACGAGGTCATCGAGCCCATCGACAAGCTGCTGTCCGAGTGTGTCAGCGACGGCTCGGCATGACCGGCGCGACCCGTCTCGAGTGCTCCCTTCGAGCTGACGGTCGGGAGAACGCCACCTTGACGGTACGGGCTGCTGCGTGAGCTGCGACCTTCCTCGTTGTAGCGCGACGATCGATCGCCAGCTACGTGAGCGGGGACAGGGCTGGGGATGTTGGCGGAGAGCGCAGGAGAGAACGCGGGTCGCTCGAGACGCCTCATTGGGCTACCGTCTCCTCCGTGGAGGCTGGCGGCCAGACTGAGAGGTCGCAGCTTGAGCGACGATGGTGAGGTGGCACCATCGCGTGTCTCGGGGTAAGGCGACAGGCGGTTGGCAGAGGCTGTGTCGATGGGCGCCAGTCGACGTTGCGAAGGTCGCATTCGGCGAGGGACGGAGGCGGCTGAAGAGGCGTAAGACGACACGGAGCTTGTCGAGGGTGTCGGTGCATGTCGCGACTCCTTCTGCGCTGCCGTGGCGTCGACAGGCGTCAGAGGTGGTGTCAGAGGTTCAGCAAGTCGGCTGTCGTGGTGAGGCATAAGCACGAGGTTGTTCGGCTTCCTACGCTCGAACCCTCGTCCAGCTGAGCTAGGAGGGCTGTCTGCAAGCGTCTCTCTGTCTTCCTCTTCCTCTTCCTCTGGCTCCTCTTCGCTCTCGAACAGACCCAGACCCATCGTCTGCACACCGCCAGACACCTCTTCCGGGATGTTGCGAAGCGACGACGACTGCGACATCTGAGACTTTCGGAAGCGCTGGGCAGCTTGGCTGTCACGTTTGGCGTCCTTGGCTTTCGCCTTTGCCAGGTTCATCTGTACACTGGCGAGCAACTTGGTTCGACGGTCAGCGGCATGGTCGAGATCCTCACCCATGGCGTCCGACATGCACGTGCTGTTGCTCATGATGCTGATGGTGGACGCGGCGACGCTGATCACGCTGTCGCGGTAGGAGAAGTGCTGTGACTCGTCCTCGTCGGCGAATGCGCCAGCGTCGGAGCTTGTCGTGGGTCGTGGTGTGGCCTCGCCGATCTCTGGGCTCGCTGGAGCGCTCGTCGATGGCAAATTCTGCAGTTTGAGAGCTGGAGCAGCCGGAGTGTCGGACAGGCTGGGAGACGATGCAACACCAAACTCGATGTGCTCGCCAGATGGGCTCAAGGCAGCATCGTTGCTAGCGATGAGAGGCGATTCGCCTACATTGCTGGCAGGGATGGTGCCCCACTGACCAGCGTGAAGCATGGGCGACGGCGAGGCTGCAGAGTAGATCGACTGAGGCGAAGCTCCAAGACGACCGCCGGCAGAAGAAGGCTTCTTGAATCGCAGCGGCTTGGTGGGCTCGATCTCCTGACCGTTGAAGAGGATGGCAGGGCTGAAGCCGAGTCCGACCTCTTTGTCCTGTTGACCCAAGAGCGGGCTGGTCGCTGGTCGCACCGGTGCTTTAGCCTGCTTGCTTGACGCGATCTTTGGTGTCGCTTCGGCGGCGGCAACAGAAGCAGTCCCATCAGTGCCCTCGCTGTCGGCAAAACTTTGGAAGCCGTCACCATTGGGTTTGGGGAACTGGTCGATGGTGCTCAGACGAGGCGTGCTGTTCCTAGACGTGAGACCGGGCGAGCTGGTCAGCGACTTGCGCGAGAGGCTCAGTCTAGCCTTGAGGCTCTCGGCAAAGCCAGGTTTGGGACTGAGCGAAGGAGAGTTGCCACGCAGCTTGGGGCTGAGCTGTGCAAGGATCGGACTGTCCGCACCGAGACCTGGAGAGAGGTGCGCGCCATCCATAGGAGGATCAGGAATGAGGGTGCGGTGGTACGGGCTTGCAAAGTTCATGACAGCGCCGTTCTTTCCGGAGCCTGAGAGAGGGAGATGATCGCTCGACTTGGCTTTGAGGTTCATGATGCTCGCACGGTTGACTTGGACGGACTCGATGTGAATGCTAGGGCTCGCCATCTTGGCAGACATGCCGTCGGATGGCGGTAAGGGTGCAGCGCGTGGATGCATGAGATCCGGCATGGCCAGCTTAGGTCGGTCGAGTGCGCCCAGCGTCGACGCCCTCTTGCGGGTCTGACGAGGAGCGACCACCTCAGTGTTGCTTGCTTCAACTTCATCAGCAAAGACTGCTGCAGTGACAGCCTTGGGCGTCTTGTCCCCGGCCATCTTGAGAGACAGAGGCATCGGTGGAAGAGGCGGTACGGAAGCAGCGGGGACAACGTTGGCCTTGCCGATGCTCGAGTTGGCCTCGAGATCGACGCTGGTCTGCGAGGAGCTGTACGACATGGCATCGCTCGAGAACGATCGACTGGTCGAAGATTCGTCGATGGACGAGTTGCCGGCTTCGAGGTCAACCTCCTGGTTCCTCGAAGGTACCTTGCGCAAGCCATTGAAGATGTTGGTGAACGTGCCTTGCGACGGACTCTTTGCCGGACCCAGACCGAGACTTAACGGGCGGTAGGACGATTGCTCGTCATCCGAGCCAAGGCGCGGGGACGGTGCAGAGTCAATCGGCGGCATGTTGATGCAAATTTGACCAATGGATCCGGTCGCGCTGTGGAAAGAGTCGGGTACCGAGGAAGCTGCGCTCGCTGCTGTCGCTTGGCTCGACTTGCTTTGCAAAGACCCGCTGGATGGCATCTTGTGCGTTGATGCGCTCGTTGGTGCAGGAGGTAGACCGGCTGAAGGTGGTGGCGTTGGCAGCTGCGATCGAGTCGAGGCAGAAAAGTGCAGAGCTGAGAGCTTGGAAGGCGGGCTCGTCTTGAAACTCGGCAGCGTGGCTGTTTCCGGCTGAGCGGGCGAAAGAGCCTCAATGAGACTCTGCATACCAGCGCTCATGGCTGGCTTCTTCTCCTCGGCTGCCTTTTGAGCTGGTTGGGAGGATGCGAGCCCCAAAGCATTTGGCTGATCAAAGGAAAAGTCTTCGCGGAGTTGGAGTGCCTTCTCGAACGACTCGTCGCTTCCAAAGTCGATACCGAGATCGAGAATCGGTGTCAGAGAAGGTTCGTCCGCATCTTTGTCGTCCTGGCTGGTCTGCTTTTCTCCATCTGCAAGCGTCTCCTTCTCTTCCTTGAGAGTTTTGTTGGATGTGCTGGTGGTGAGATCGGGCAAGACACCAAGGCTGCGAAGCAACATGGATGGCACTGCGCTGCGAGTGAGCTTCTTCTTCTGCTCTGGCGACGCCTTCTTCTTGTCTGCGGTGCTGGCACTCGAGGGAGATGGCGAGGGGATCCGGGGAGACTTTCCATACACCAAAGGCTTGAGCAGGATGCTAGGACCAGGCGACATGGTGAGTTCGGTCAGACCAGGCGATTTGGGTGTGCGAGGCGTTCGTGGAGGAGGCAAGTCTGCTGAAGCTGAAGGCTGCAACCTCGGCGAAAGCAAGGCAGCTTTGGGAAACTTGGGCGAAGGGAAAGGTCTTGTGGGAAAGAAGTTCTGCTGTCGCATCGACAATGCCGTTCTTTGAGCGAGCGACATCTTTGCGAGATCATGTTGAGCGTTGTGTGCACGTTCGGGCGCAAAGCTGAGATGAGGCTCGCCGATGTCTTCGGTCGATATCGACTTTTCCTTGATGTGCTGTGCGTAGATGGATGCGGCGGAAGCTGGTGCCGGCGAGACAGGCCTTAGAGATCTGCGCTTCTTGGCGCGTAGGTAACGTCGCAGAGCCACGGCGACAAAGATGGCAGCAGCAAGGACTGCAGTACATGCTGCGGCGAGGAGCGAAGTCGAGAGCGTTGAGAGGCCACCGCTGCCACCAGCAGCAGCAGCTGCGCCTGTGCTCGACATGCTGGCAAACGCGAGCCTTCAGGGCAAGGTCGCGTGTCGCTTTCGTTCAAGGTATGGCGAGGAGGGTTCTGTGCTATGCTAGCACTGTCGCTTGGGATAGCGAAGGCGTTGTGGAACGCGATGGTGAGGAGGTCGTTGATGGAGTAGAGGCGGTGATGATGATGGCGAAGCGAAAGGCGAGTACAAAGCTGGCATCGAAACCAAGGGACTGGCCAATCCAACAAAGAGCGGAGGTCGGCTAGAGGCAGCTGCAATGAAGATCGTTGCAGTCATGTGCTCCGGAACGAATCAAAAAAAAGGTGGTCGAGCGAGGACCGACAGTCGTCGACGAATGCTAGAGTGGACGGAGTCTGCAAGATATCCGAGCGTGTGCACCGGTAGAAGGAAAGCGAGACTGACGGAAGCGTCGATCGCGATGAGACACAGAGGTGCGCATCACGATGAACTGCGTTCACGGTACGAGGACGTTTCAATGCCGCAGCGAGCCACACAGACCAGCAGCAGCCTGAGCTGCAAAGAGGGCATGCTGAGGCCGAGGCCGGCGAGACCAACACCAAAAAGTGGTGTCGATCGGTATTCATGCATCATTGACGAGCGAAGACCCTGAGCAAAGCGAAAAAGAGCTGCTGGCCTAGCGAGCTTGGCAAGACTCTCGGAACAAGGCAAGATGCCAACCATGCCGCCGCACAGAACAAGCAATGTGCACGCTGAACGAGCAGCGATCAGCAAGCTGTCAGGGAGTGGAAAGAGACGTAAGAGAGTGCCCAAGTGCCTGTCGGACTGCATCATTAAAAAATGTGGCTCGGCAGTGATGACCGAGATGCAGCTGGCAGCTGTCAAGTAGTCCGAGCTGCCTTTTTTGGCTCTTGAAAAAGTCCATACGGCACAATCAAAGGTCTTTGGCTTCCAGGCACTCGCTGCCATCCAGTCAAATGTGAGACGATCGTTGTGTGTGGCAGCAACGACGATGAGGAAGAGGCAGCAAGGGGTCGGATTGTCTTGCTCGTTTCTTCTCTCAAACCAACACCGATATGGGCAGGCAGGGTGTATAATAAGTTAGGCACATGGCTTTTTGGCAGAGCGCGTCTGCTGAAAGGGGTCGGAGCGCATACGGCAGCAACCAGCAGCCAGCAGTCGGCAGCCAAAAGCGAGACGCGACCGCCTTTTTTTTGCTTCGAAATGTGAATTATCCAATGCTGACAAATTGACCCATGGGCTGTGATCACGAGCGCGAGCCTCTCGATGGTGAGAAGAAAAAGAGCGAGCAAAAAAGTCGGTTGCAAAGCGCTCAGTCCATTCTTCCACCTTTACCACATTCTTGCCCATCACTCGTTGTTTGGGGGTCGGTCACTCCACTTCGCCCTCGATGTCGGATCTGCGATACACAGCAGCTTCGCAGCTGGAGCACCTGCACAGCAGGTACACCGGCACCATCAACGCCGACACTGAGAAGTAGTAAGTTTTTGGCTTGCTTTGCGGCGCCATCTCCCCCCGCTCGATGCTTTTTGCTGACCATCCGTCGGACTTGACCTTTTGCTCCAAAACAGTGAATGGATCACACATCAGTTGCGCGACACTAGCTCGTCGATCGTCGGACATCCACCTCTGCTCTCGTACAACGCCCTCGCCGATGGAGAGTGCAAGGCTCGCGTCAAGTTTGAACTGACCGAAAAGATGTTGCAGCCTTGCGGTCCGCCTCCGGTCAAGGAAGACGATTGAGCGGGAACACGCTGCAAGCAAACTATACCCGGACCGACTTTTGATACCCACGCTTTCGATATGTCTACGCAATCACACACCACGACCATTGTCGCCATGAAACGATCGTGCGCTCCATGCTCGCAGGCTGTGCTTCTCCTTTCTCACCCCACATTTCCCTCTCCCATTCCCCTCTTTCACTTTCATCCCACATTCCTCCGTGAGACACACACACGGTCCTGGCTTATAGAGTCACCCGCTGCCTTTTCCAATGGGCTGTCGTGGCGCTCGCTGGGACCAAGATCAATCCACCCGATTTCGAAACGCGGATCGAGGCAAGACAGCTGACAAGCATCCTTGTTCTTCTTTCCGCGCTTCGATTGGGCCTGCTGCTTCCTGCGCAACTTGAACCTGGCGGCGCTTTTCCATCTCGCTGTAGTAATGCAGCGGCCGGACGTCGGAGGGAGGCGGTGGTAGGGACATTCTAAGCAAATCTTTGAGTGTTGTGTTTTCGATGCTGCTCGGAGTGGAATGCAAGGTGCTTTTTCAAGTTTCGTCGATACGTTCGTGGTGATGCTGTGTGAGTCTGTGTAATGCTGTAAGACCTTGTCGAAGAATCGACGAGTTAGACTGTCGAACGGCAGGCATGCGCTGGGACAGAGATCGTGGTTGGGACCTCCTCACGTCAAAAAAAGGTGCAAAAAAAGAACTGCAGCACCTAGGATTCCCGCGTGGTCCCCCACCGCAGTACTGAC